>OY986048.1:53530698-54130698 GCA_963920205.1 Stenodema calcarata | reverse complement strand
TCACCGTGTGAATCAGCGTTTAATAACAATGAAAATTCATGTGCCACACTTGGGGTTTACAATTATCCATTTGGTGACTTAGCAACTTTGCGCGCTACAAAAAAATCGAGTGAGGGGTCAAATTTACATAAAATTTCGCGCAGAATCCGAATCTGCAATAAAAAAAGGGGGTTCCCCATTTGAAAAGGCAAAGTTGGTGCGCATTTTTATTATTTTTGAAAACGACGAAATAATTATGAAAAATGACGTTTGTCCGAATTTTTTACTCCGACAATTAGAGAAAATAGAGGGGTGGAGCCTAAAGGTGCGTATTGACAGTGCGAGGCATGTGTTGCCAGGCATAATATGTCAAATGCCCCAAGGCGCACGCTCGGACTGTTGATACCGGGGTTACTCGCTTCGAATGCCTCGCGACGCACAGTGCGGGTCGAGCCACGAGCTTGTTGGTAAAATGGCCATGCTCAAAGGGGGCTCGGCACTCGCCGTTCGTCAAGTTGACACCCGTTTGCTGCTGCCTCGGGCCACACAGGCGAGTATCGATACCTACCAGTCAATATTGGACGTCAAATATCGATACCGTACTCATACCGATCAGTATCGTTTATCACAACTAAACACAACCCGCATCATGGAGAACGATTCGATTCACGGAATTATGAAATTGTACAAATACAAATGGAGAGAAAAATAAATAAACACTCCAACATAATTTTTTTTTTTTTTAAATGCGTTTATTCATGAAATACAAAATTTTGTTTTACATCTACAAGTACAACTAAACACTACAACTCCCTGAAAGTAATCTTGTGCTGGGAGTTGGAGTCACGTACGAAAGTATAAAGTAATTTCTTATATCTTCTATTAGGAATAAAACAAACAAAAATAAACTCTTAGAAATAAAATCACTTTCAAATACAATTGCTCCTTAACCGTGCTTTATAGAGTTCTTTTAGTTTCCTCTTAAATATGGCCAGTGACATAGGCAACTTGAATATAGTTGGAGACAGAGTGTTGAATAAATTGACACCATAATCAGTGAAAAATCTTTGTCCAAGCGAAGTATATCGACGAGGCAAAGGCAAAGTAAGTCTATCGGATGATCTTGTGTTATTGTCAGAAATTGAGAAACGGCCAGAGAGATACATTTTGAATATATATATTAATGTTGTCTGTTCGAACAATTCATGAAATGGTAGAACTTTCATCTCACGAAAGACCTCCACTGACGGAAAATCAATAGGCTTTCTTAACAGAATTTTCAATAAGCATTTTTGAGTTACATAGAGCAACTGAGACCTTGTTCGATACGCTGATCCCCAAGCAACTATACCGTAAACTAGTAATGATTGTGCTAAAGCCAAATATAAAATTCTCTTAACTTTATTTGACATGAAGCCACGAACTTCAAAACAAACAGGTAATAACCTACGCAGTTTCGTATTGAGAAATGACAGATGGTAATCCCACAACATGCATTGATCAATTCTGACTCCCAAATATGTAGTTTGTGTCGTTTGAAAAATGGTTGGACAATCACATTCATTACAATTGTCACTAACATGGCATTTTATGCTACCAATTGACGGTACCAAACCAGTTCTTGTTGCAAACGCAATGAATTTTGTTTTATTATAATTGAGTTTCAATATAATATTATATTGTGTTAGTATAACATAATATAATAATATAATAGTATTATACCAACATAATTTATGTTATACCAGTCTAAAAAGTCTGCTAGTTAAAAAGTTTAATATAGCTGTTAATCTTTAATTAGTCTGAGCGGAGGTGTCCGTATTCACAAATCAACAAAAAGGAAAATTAAACTTGCAGCTCAATTTGAGATATTTAAAACTTCCCAGAAAGATGTAAGAGCATCGAGTGTTGAGTATCGATACCTTACTCATACCATTGATCGGTATCCCTAGTCCTGACTACTTTCGATTCAGGTGATTCGTGTGCTCGCATCGAGCATTCGTGGTTACACGTATCGACAGCGCGAGGCATGCGGAGCGAGCTGCCACGCACTGTCGATACTAGGCTTAACTCGTGGACCACACTTTATACAGATCCCAAAGTAAAAGGCCTTATGGGAATGGTTGATACAAGTGAAAGGAAACCAGATTTCTATTGACTCTTGAAGCGATAAGGAGGTGCTAAAATGTCTAATGAGATTGGTTGACACCAAGTGAAAGGAAACAGAGTTTATGGATGGTAAGGGGGATTCAGCTGTTTCTCGTCACTTAATTTTGTCATAGCTTCCATTTTGACCTAACAGACAGGCTATTTCCTCTATTTTTCTGTTTGTTTTTGATGTCATGTACAGTATGAAGCTATACCTTCCTCTGAAAGCCACTAACATTTCAACTATTGTGACAAATTCTCCAAACCTGAATGCACTTTGGCTGTTGTTGATCAAAGATGTCATTACCTCTCGGAGAGGAGCTAACTTGTCAGTTATCTTACGTACGTCTTTTGTATTCAACTCATCAAACCTCAAGGTCCTTAGCAAAAATTTCACTCTGGCTACGCTGAAATTGGCTCGCAAAATCATCAGTCCCGTCCCATCACTATTCCAAAATTCTTCAAAATTTGCACGGTTTTTACGCCAATGAAAAACAATGCACCGAAAAGGGCTGAAATCTCTGCATAATATGCATGCAGTAGGCTTGTCATCTGCATCCATGGGTGCAACAATCGGGTCTCCTCCATCTTCTTCATCACTGTCCATTTCTGCTAGCACCTGAGCTATCTCCTCAGCTGTTCTGTAAAGTTTTTCCGTGAACAAAACCGAAAAAAGGTTATTTTTTGGGGGGTGAAAGAAGAGGATATTGTTATACACTTACTAAAAGTGTATAACAGTAACTAAGTGTAACTAGAGAATACATGCTACCCCCATCCCTCCTAAAACTCACTGGTGAGTGAATCTTTGCGAAATTCAAGATAGGCGGTCACTTGACCGCCTGCGCGAGCGCAAAACCAAAAAAGACATCTTCTCATCTCCAACTTCACTTATCTACTAAGAGATAAAGTGAAAGGAAAACGAATGTGTGGGTCAAACCCTACTTACTGACAGTACGATTGTTTCGTCTCTTCCAGGTACAATATTTACAGGCAAACGAATGGGAGTTGAAAATATGGCGCTCGTCAAAAAGTTCTCCAGCGTATTTGCTCGCCGAATAGCTGCAACCGCCATGCCAGACACTTGTCAGCGATGTGAATGTACCACTGATGAAAATGGCATTGAGTTTCTCGAGTGTCTCCCTTGTTCCATACCAGTACCAGCTTACGCTGATTTCGTGAGTATAAAATTGACCGCTTCAGTTTAGTTGTAACAATTTCACCAATTGCTGCACCCTCAGGTCGGAGGAGCTTAAGGATTGTGCGGTGCATATAGTGTGGACTGTATATCGAGGGTCCAACTAATATCCACAATAGATCTCGAACTATCTATCTATGTATAATACGAGTATACTCGTATTATAATAAAATCGTGTCTGTCTGTCTGTTTGTTTCATCATCAATTGAGAACGGCTGAACGTAGAAAGTTGCGGCTGGTACCATTTGACGCAGAATTTATCTGGGAAGGTTCATGAAAACTCCGCGTTTAAATCTGTCCATCCGTTGAAACGCTATGAATGAAATACTACTAAAAAACGTGTTATAATCACTTCTATGAGGACGTTTATGCTTATAACTTTTGAACGGTTGAACGTAAATCCGATTGTAAGTAGTCTCTGGATTCAGCTCGACGAGTACTATCAAGTGGTACTTCAATCAGGATGTTAGTGGAAGTGGGGGGTCTACAGGCATTCAAAACTACTTGACCAGTTGGAGTGCAACTTTGGGAATTTGTTGTGTGAACATTGAGGAATGTTTCTAAACAGGTGGGGGGGGGGTAAAAAGTGTGGGGGGGGGTATTACCGGGATTTCAAAACTACTTGACCGATCTGAATGAAACTTTGGGAATATGTTGAGTGAACATTGGGGAAGGTTTCTGGCCAATTTAGGAGGGGGGGGGGGGGCTGGTTGTGTGGGGGGGGGGGGGGGCACTGGCAATCCAAAAACTACTTGACGAATTGGAGTGATACATTGAAATTGTGTTGTGTGAACATTGGGAAGGTTTCTGACCAGTTGAGGAGGGGGGATACAGGCAAATCAACATACCTATATCAGCATACCTTTGGCTCCATTTAGGTATATAATTCGCAGCAACACGCGATGGGCCTGTCCTAAAGGGGGTGTCTGTTCTACCGTTGCAAAGCGCGGGTACACAGCTAGTCAGTAATAATAATCGATTAAGACAAATAATTAAGGCAGCTAAATATCAATTAAAATTAATCGATTGATCAGGGTCAAATAATCGATTATTTATTCATAAATTCTTCCACTTCTAATTGTCAAGTCTTGTTTTCCGTTGCTTACTGAGTCCTTATTCATTTACTCTGTTTCAGGATTTCAAGGAAAATAGCACATTATTTTTTCTACAAGCATTTGAACAAATCAGCGATACAGATTTGGGTAATTTATGAAACTAGTGCACTCCTCCCTAGGGGTGATTGTAATTATGTAAATGACTTATTTATATGATGCTTGAATAAAATCTTATTTATATACACTTGTGTTATATTTCCCTACCTACGGTATTTTTGGCGTAGAATCAGGGAATTAGCGTCACTGCAGAACATTTTCCTGAACCTGAATTAACCACAAAAAGTTCTTTATTAAGTTCCATTATTTTCCGACCCATCATATAGCACATATAGTACAATTTGATAGAATGGAAAAAGGGACTTGTTTATTTCTCACTGACTCATTCCATATACGGAGTAACAATGAGACAGTACGATGCTTCCCAACACATGCAGTTGTAACTTTTATTCATGTTAAGACTCCCACCCACTTTAACTCACACGCAGGATTCTGCACACCCCACATCAAAGCCATTAACAATAGTATCACAAAAATCATCAATATCTGGACATTTACACCGTGAAATTGACCTAATTGTCAACGATAGTAACGTTTAGAGAAGTCTTGTGTCATTTGACTCAGCGAGTCGAAGATTGTTAACAAGACTGCTGCCTAACTCATTTTACAGTAAAAATGTCGATTTATACTGAAAGATCCACGGTTTTTGGCTCAGGAACGAGGATTTTACACCACGAGTCCACTGTAAACAATTTTTTGATAATGCTGTTGGAAAGCTGAGCTGTTGGGCCAACTTTTGGGGTTACAGTGGGAAATTAACCAGCAGATTTACCTAGTTAGGATTTCAAACGTTTGAAAAAACTGTACGTTTTCAAGACTTTACTATTCAGGTTCATTTTTTTCAATATCTGAATCTTCATGAAAAGTTTTCATTTAGCACTAAGGAGATGGGAAATTAAACGCTCGTCCAACGGTTTAATCACATTTGAATTTTGACTGAAAAATGAGGGACTTGTGGCCATTTCAGTGACTCAAGGTTGAAACATGATAACAAATTTAAAAGTAAAAAAAGTCGGATTTCAACCTGTAAAAAAAAAAAAAAAAAAAAAAGTTATGGGAACAGTTATTTCCCTTCATCAGAAATTATTTGTAGAATCGATCCCTGGCTGGTGGTACGACCTTAACCTTGACATCCTTGTAAGTACATGAATACGCCCTTTCCTTGGAAGCAGGTTTCTGTGGGCGGTGTGTTAAAAACACTGCTCATTGGTCTCAGAGCGTGATTCTTCCATGTAAAAAGTCACTTGAACAAATGTGATTATGAAATGACAAAACTCGGAAGATAACAAAATACGTAGTAACCTGACCTCGATAGGTGGGATTTTAGACGACTAGGGAAATCCCTGCTCGTGGACAAGGGACAGCGTAAATCACAGGAAACTCGTAATGTTTAAGAAAATTTGTAAATAAACCAAATTTCAACTCTCGGGACCATCAAGTGTCGGGGGTATAACAGTTTTAAATTGCTATTTTTCACGTTTTTCGTGTTCTTCTTCTTCTTCATTGACGGGGCTCCAGCCCAGCAGACAAAACGGGTCGCGCTGAAATTTTTTTTGCACACACGTTTGTTATGCACCAAGGGGGTGGGGTGCCTTTCGTACATTTTGTCCCAATTAGGGAGGAAAGAGTAGTTTTCAGTAATTTTGGAAAAAGATATCGCAATTCTGATTTCACCATCGTGTTCAGCATAAAAAAAATCCCGAGTCATGCAGCATGACTATGAGAGCAAATTTCCGAAGAAATAATTGGTTTTATGTAAAACGTCCCCATTAAAGAACATGATGTCCATGAAGAACATCTCAAATAACAACCACGTTTCTTCATCTTCAAAACGGCTCCAGTGTGAGAGCTGAATAAGATATAGCCATTCTGACTTCCCCATCTTGTTCAGCGCGTAAAAACCTTTAAAATGAGGTGTCACTTGTCAGACCGTTTCATTGCTGGAATTTATGGCTGAAACTCCTCCCCCCCAACATCCCCAAAACACCCCCAATATATGGATATATATATCAATATATATATCAATAATTGGAATTATTCTGACTTCACGATCGTAGTCAGCGTGTAACAAAGAATCAAATTTAAATTGAACGGGCGAGGTAAGAACTCTCCAACCCTCTCAAAAAATTCGCAGCTACGGTTCTGATGTAGTAGACACAACATAATCTTGTGCTCCGCATCCTCCTCTTCCAAACAGAGCTCGCAGAGATCGGATTCGAATCTGCCGATACGAAGTAAATATGATTTTGTAACGCAGTGTCCTGTCCGGAGACGAGCCAAAATTCTATAAAAAGCCTTTGATCGCACGGGCATTTTGGAGAACCACGGTTTGGGGATGGGGACACTTCGTAGATGTCAATGTAGCAGTCGACCTTCCCAATGCCCTGCTCCTACTCTGTCAGTTCTGGAGTAACCCAACTCCAAAATGTGGTTATTGCGAGAAATATGAAGTTTATTTGTGTTTAACCAAATTAAAAACGTGTTAAAACTCGGCGCTTCGCGCCTCGCCAGGGGGGCAAGCCCCCCCCCCCGGATCTTTTCTCTTCTATACTTTGTATAGAACGAGGTATTTGCTATGCAAAACATGAATAATGTTTTTGCGTCCCGTTTCCCCTTTTCCTTATCCCTTTTCTTTGTCTGTGTGGAAAATATTAAGAAATGTGCGGAAAATTTATTAGTTTTTTTATTTACTCAGGGCTGTATCTCAGCTTCTTCGATATTTACAGCGGTTTTGGCAGTGTATAATTTATGCATAAATTAAAGGCTTTCCAACGAATGGAGAACGATTTTTGTCCGTTGAAAACTAAAGAAGTTTCATTTCCCTAGAAACGGCTCGGTTGTACGTGAAAATCATTAAAAATCTTCGTGACATAATTTCGTGACTTAAACTTCGTTACGCTTTTCAACTCTGGTAGGCCACCGCAAAAACATTATTCATGTTAAAATTGTCAAATAGTTCCACAAATATCCAACAAGAGAACACCTACCAATCGTTATCAAATTTTGAAGATTCTTACGTGTTTCAATACATTTAAATGCTCGTTAATAATGGATTTCATTTATGAAAACACCCTTCTGAGGCCCAGGGCCAGGTGCCGCCCATCTTTCAGTTTTTCTTTGAATTACAGGAAAAGACAGTGATGCAATTTTTTCCTTATTTTTCCCGCTGTACTGAAATCTATTCCTACCACTAAAGAAAAGGTCATGCACAAAAGGGTTAAAGAGGACCAACTAAAGTCAACGAGTATTTTAGATGAGAGTCACATGTACTTATAAAATAATATCAAAGCTATATATATATATATATATATTTTTTTATAAATCAAACATTTTTGGAGTTTTGATTCGTCCTATTACTGGAACTGCTGCTTTCAATACTTCCGATGGAATCAGGTGTATTAGGGCGCTGACGCATCTGGAGCGGCAATGGCGGGCGGCGCTTCGGGGTGCACCCGACTCATATGCCTCTTCAAACTATGCTTGGTCAGACAAGAATACCCACAGTGTGGACATTTGGCTGATTTGTCGCCTGCAACAAATTTGAAGAAGGAATACATTTATATTTAAGTAAATTCAGGTTTTGGATTCCAGATTTAGTCCAAAACTGCATCCCTAATAGTCGATGGTACGAACATGAATAGATACCTAAAATGTAAGTAGTGTGACTGTCAATTCAACGGGTACCTACCATTCATAACGGGGCCTCCCCTACATCTTTTTCAATTCAATTACTACTTTAAGATATCTCATAGGTAAAACATTTAAGGTAAATCTCATCCACTTTTGCGTGAGACAACGAGGAGGGAAAAACGTATAATCTATGAGAAGGTGTAACAAAAATATGTTGGAACCTGAGTAGATTAACTCACCTATTCACTGAGAAGAATGAAAGTATGTTTACTTCATCAATAATTGCATAATTAGTATGCAAATTAAAAGCACTTAAAGGCACTAGAGTAAACATGTGGAATCAAAGTTTTAGTAACTAAACCAGCAGGTACCTGTGTGTATTCTCACGTGCTTGGAAAGATATGTGCGATTAGAACACCGGTAGTCGCATAGATTGCAGGAGTATTTTCTTTCTCCTGCCAAACAAAAAACCAAACAGTTTTCAAGATGAGGTAACTTCCATCCACATTTATGAGGGAAAAACGAAACATCGAAACTCAACCAAACAACCAACCTTTATGAGTTATTTTGTGGTTATAAAGGCTGCCACTGTGAGCTGTCCGGAAATTACACCTGTCACATGCATAAGGTTTCTCCCCTACAACCAAAATCACACATTTGTGAGAAAAAATCACCTATTCACTAAGAAGAATGAAAGGATGCATACTTCATCAATTATGCAAATTAAAAGACACTAGAGTAAATGTGTGGAATTATAGTTTTAGTAACTAAACCAGCAGGTACCTGTGTGTATTCTCACGTGCTTGGAAAGATATTGGCGATTAGAACACCGGTAGTCGCACACATTGCAGGAGTATGGTCTTTCTCCTGCCAAACAAAAAACCAAACAGTTTTCAAGATGAGGTAACTTCCATCCACATTTATGAGGGAAAAACGAAAAATCGAAACTCAACCAAACAACCAACCTTTATGGGTTATTTTGTGGTTATAAAGGCTGCCACTGTGAGCTGTCCGGAAATTACACCTGTCACATGCATAACGTTTCTCCCCTACAACCAAAATCACACATTTGTGAGAAAAAATCACCTATTCACTAAGAAGAATGAAAGGATGCATACTTCATCAATTATGCAAATGAAAAGACACTAGAGTAAATGTGTGGAATTATAGTTTTAGTAACTAAACCAGCAGGTACCTGTGTGTATTCTCACGTGCTTGGAAAGATATTGGCGATTAGAACACCGGTAGTCGCATAGATTGCAGGAGTATGGTCTTTCTCCTGCCAAACAAAAAACCAAACAGTTTTCAAGATGAGGTAACTTCCATCCACATTTATGAGGGAAAAACGAAACATCGAAACTCAACCAAACAACCAACCTTTATGGGTTATTTTGTGGTTATGAAGGCTGCCACTGTGAGCTGTCCGGATATTACACCTGTCACATGCATAAGGTTTCTCCCCTACAACCAAAATCACACATTTGTGAGAAAAAATCACCTATTCACTAAGAACAATGAAAGGATGCATACTTCATCAATTATGCAAATGAAAAGACACTAGAGTAAATGTGTGGAATTATAGTTTTAGTAACTAAACCAGCAGGTACCTGTGTGTATTCTCACGTGCTTGGAAAGATATTGGCGATTAGAACACCGGTAGTCGCATACATTGCAGGAGTATTTTCTTTCTCCTGCCAAACAAAAAACCAAACAGTTTTCAAGATGAGGTAACTTCCATCCACATTCATGAGGGAAAAACGAAACATCGAAACTCAACCAAACAACCAACCTTTATGGGTTATTTTGTGGTTATAAAGGCTGCCACTGTGAGCTGTCCGGAAATTACACCTGTCACATGCATAAGGTTTCTCCCCTACAACCAAAATCACACATTTGTGAGAAAAAATCACCTATTCACTAAGAACAATGAAAGGATGCATACTTCATCAATTATGCAAATGAAAAGACACTAGAGTAAATGTGTGGAATTATAGTTTTAGTAACTAAACCAGCAGGTACCTGTGTGTATTCTCACGTGCTTGGAAAGATATTGGCGATTAGAACACCGGTAGTCGCATACATTGCAGGAGTATTTTCTTTCTCCTGCCAAACAAAAAACCAAACAGTTTTCAAGATGAGGTAACTTCCATCCACATTTATGAGGGAAAAACGAAACATCGAAACTCAACCAAACAACCAACCTTTATGGGTTATTTTGTGGTTATAAAGGCTGCCACTGTGAGCTGTCCGGATATTACACCTGTCACATGCATAAGGTTTCTCCCCTACAACCAAAATCACACATTTGTGAGAAAAAATCACCTATTCACTAAGAACAATGAAAGGATGCATACTTCATCAATTATGCAAATGAAAAGACACTAGAGTAAATGTGTGGAATTATAGTTTTAGTAACTAAACCAGCAGGTACCTGTGTGTATTCTCACGTGCTTGGAAAGATATTGGCGATTAGAACACCGGTAGTCGCATACATTGCAGGAGTATTTTCTTTCTCCTGCCAAACAAAAAACCAAACAGTTTTCAAGATGAGGTAACTTCCATCCACATTTATGAGGGAAAAACGAAACATCGAAACTCAACCAAACAACCAACCTTTATGGGTTATTTTGTGGTTATAAAGGCTGCCACTGTGAGCTGTCCGGAAATTACACCTGTCACATGCATAACGTTTCTCCCCTACAACCAAAATCACACATTTGTGAGAAAAAATCACCTATTCACTAAGAAGAATGAAAGGATGCATACTTCATCAATTATGCAAATGAAAAGACACTAGAGTAAATGTGTGGAATTATAGTTTTAGTAACTAAACCAGCAGGTACCTGTGTGTATTCTCACGTGCTTGGAAAGATATTGGCGATTAGAACACCGGTAGTCGCATAGATTGCAGGAGTATGGTCTTTCTCCTGCCAAACAAAAAACCAAACAGTTTTCAAGATGAGGTAACTTCCATCCACATTTATGAGGGAAAAACGAAACATCGAAACTCAACCAAACAACCAACCTTTATGGGTTATTTTGTGGTTATGAAGGCTGCCACTGTGAGCTGTCCGGATATTACACCTGTCACATGCATAAGGTTTCTCCCCTACAACCAAAATCACACATTTGTGAGAAAAAATCACCTATTCACTAAGAACAATGAAAGGATGCATACTTCATCAATTATGCAAATGAAAAGACACTAGAGTAAATGTGTGGAATTATAGTTTTAGTAACTAAACCAGCAGGTACCTGTGTGTATTCTCACGTGCTTGGAAAGATATTGGCGATTAGAACACCGGTAGTCGCATACATTGCAGGAGTATTTTCTTTCTCCTGCCAAACAAAAAACCAAACAGTTTTCAAGATGAGGTAACTTCCATCCACATTTATGAGGGAAAAACGAAACATCGAAACTCAACCAAACAACCAACCTTTATGGGTTATTTTGTGGTTATAAAGGCTGCCACTGTGAGCTGTCCGGAAATTACACCTGTCACATGCATAAGGTTTCTCCCCTACAACCAAAATCACACATTTGTGAGAAAAAATCACCTATTCACTAAGAACAATGAAAGGATGCATACTTCATCAATTATGCAAATGAAAAGACACTAGAGTAAATGTGTGGAATTATAGTTTTAGTAACTAAACCAGCAGGTACCTGTGTGTATTCTCACGTGCTTGGAAAGATATTGGCGATTAGAACACCGGTAGTCGCATACATTGCAGGAGTATTTTCTTTCTCCTGCCAAACAAAAAACCAAACAGTTTTCAAGATGAGGTAACTTCCATCCACATTTATGAGGGAAAAACGAAACATCGAAACTCAACCAAACAACCAACCTTTATGGGTTATTTTGTGGTTATAAAGGCTGCCACTGTGAGTCGTCCGGATATTACACCTGTCACATGCATAAGGTTTCTCCCCTACAACCAAAATCACACATTTGTGAGAAAAAATCACCTATTCACTAAGAAGAATGAAAGGATGCATACTTCATCAATTATGCAAATTAAAAGACACTAGAGTAAATGTGTGGAATTATAGTTTTAGTAACTAAACCAGCAGGTACCTATGTGTATTCTCACGTGCTTGGAAAGATATTGGCGATTAGAACACCGGTAGTCGCATACATTGCAGGAGTATTTTCTTTCTCCTGCCAAACAAAAAACCAAACAGTTTTCAAGATGAGGTAACTTCCATCCACATTTATGAGGGAAAAACGAAACATCGAAACTCAACCAAACAACCAACCTTTATGGGTTATTTTGTGGTTATAAAGGCTGCCACTGTGAGCTGTCCGGATATTACACCTGTCACATGCATAAGGTTTCTCCCCTACAACCAAAATCACACATTTGTGAGAAAAAATACCTATTCACTAAGAACAATGAAAGGATGCATACTTCATCAATTATGCAAATGAAAAGACACTAGAGTAAATGTGTGGAATTATAGTTTTAGTAACTAAACCAGCAGGTACCTGTGTGTATTCTCACGTGCTTGGAAAGATATTGGCGATTAGAACACCGGTAGTCGCATACATTGCAGGAGTATTTTCTTTCTCCTGCCAAACAAAAAACCAAACAGTTTTCAAGATGAGGTAACTTCCATCCACATTTATGAGGGAAAAACGAAACATCGAAACTCAACCAAACAACCAACCTTTATGGGTTATTTTGTGGTTATAAAGGCTGCCACTGTGAGTCGTCCGGATATTACACCTGTCACATGCATAAGGTTTCTCCCCTACAACCAAAATCACACATTTGTGAGAAAAAATCACCTATTCACTAAGAAGAATGAAAGGATGCATACTTCATCAATTATGCAAATTAAAAGACACTAGAGTAAATGTGTGGAATTATAGTTTTAGTAACTAAACCAGCAGGTACCTGTGTGTGTTCTCACGTGCTTGGAAAGATATTGGCGATTAGAACACCGGTAGTCGCATAGATTGCAGGAGTATGGTCTTTCTCCTGCCAAACAAAAAACCAAACAGTTTTCAAGATGAGGTAACTTCCATCCACATTTATGAGGGAAAAACGAAACATCGAAACTCAACCAAACAACCAACCTTTATGGGTTATTTTGTGGTTATAAAGGCTGCCACTGTGAGCTGTCCGGAAATTACACCTGTCACATGCATAAGGTTTCTCCCCTACAACCAAAATCACACATTTGTGAGAAAAAATCACCTATTCACTAAGAACAATGAAAGGATGCATACTTCATCAATTATGCAAATGAAAAGACACTAGAGTAAATGTGTGGAATTATAGTTTTAGTAACTAAACCAGCAGGTACCTGTGTGTATTCTCACGTGCTTGGAAAGATATTGGCGATTAGAACACCGGTAGTCGCATACATTGCAGGAGTATTTTCTTTCTCCTGCCAAACAAAAAACCAAACAGTTTTCAAGATGAGGTAACTTCCATCCACATTTATGAGGGAAAAACGAAACATCGAAACTCAACCAAACAACCAACCTTTATGGGTTATTTTGTGGTTATAAAGGCTGCCACTGTGAGCTGTCCGGATATTACACCTGTCACATGCATAACGTTTCTCCCCTACAACCAAAATCACACATTTGTGAGAAAAAATCACCTATTCACTAAGAAGAATGAAAGGATGCATACTTCATCAATTATGCGAATTAAAAGACACTAGAGTAAATGTGTGGAATTATAGTTTTAGTAACTAAACCAGCAGGTACCTGTGTGTATTCTCACGTGCTTGGAAAGATATGTGCGATTAGAACACCGGTAGTCGCATACATTGCAGGAGTATTTTCTTTCTCCTGCCAAACAAAAAACCAAACAGTTTTCAAGATGAGGTAACTTCCATCCACATTTATGAGGGAAAAACGAAAAATCGAAACTCAACCAAACAACCAACCTTTATGGGTTATTTTGTGGTTATAAAGGCTGCCACTGTGAGCTGTCCGGAAATTACACCTGTCACATGCATAAGGTTTCTCCCCTACAACCAAAATCACACATTTGTGAGAAAAAATCACCTATTCACTAAGAAGAATGAAAGGATGCATACTTCATCAATTATGCAAATGAAAAGACACTAGAGTAAATGTGTGGAATTATAGTTTTAGTAACTAAACCAGCAGGTACCTATGTGTATTCTCACGTGCTTGGAAAGATATGTGCGATTAGAACACCGGTAGTCGCATACATTGCAGGAGTATTTTCTTTCTCCTGCCAAACAAAAAACCAAACAGTTTTCAAGATGAGGTAACTTCCATCCACATTTATGAGGGAAAAACGAAACATCGAAACTCAACCAAACAACCAACCTTTATGGGTTATTTTGTGGTTATAAAGGCTGCCACTGTGAGCTGTCCGGATATTACACCTGTCACATGCATAAGGTTTCTCCCCTACAACCAAAATCACACATTTGTGAGAAAAAATCACCTATTCACTAAGAAGAATGAAAGGATGCATACTTCATCAATTATGCAAATGAAAAGACACTAGAGTAAATGTGTGGAATTATAGTTTTAGTAACTAAACCAGCAGGTACCTGTGTGTATTCTCACGTGCTTGGAAAGATATTGGCGATTAGAACACCGGTAGTCGCATAGATTGCAGGAGTATGGTCTTTCTCCTGCCAAACAAAAAACCAAACAGTTTTCAAGATGAGGTAACTTCCATCCACATTTATGAGGGAAAAACGAAACATCGAAACTCAACCAAACAACCAACCTTCATGAGTTATTTTGTGGTTATAAAGGCTGCCACTGTGAGCTGTCCGGAAATTACACCTGTCACATGCATAAGGTTTCTCCCCTACAACCAAAATCACACATTTGTGAGAAAAAATCACCTATTCACTAAGAAGAATGAAAGGATGCATACTTCATCAATTATGCAAATTAAAAGACACTAGAGTAAATGTGTGGAATTATAGTTTTAGTAACTAAACCAGCAGGTACCTGTGTGTGTTCTCACGTGCTTGGAAAGATATTGGCGATTAGAACACCGGTAGTCGCATACATTGCAGGAGTATTTTCTTTCTCCTGCCAAACAAAAAACCAAACAGTTTTCAAGATGAGGTAACTTCCATCCACATTTATGAGGGAAAAACGAAACATCGAAACTCAACCAAACAACCAACCTTTATGGGTTATTTTGTGGTTATAAAGGCTGCCACTGTGAGCTGTCCGGAAATTACACCTGTCACATGCATAAGGTTTCTCCCCTACAACCAAAATCACACATTTGTGAGAAAAAATCACCTATTCACTAAGAAGAATGAAAGGATGCATACTTCATCAATTATGCAAATTAAAAGACACTAGAGTAAATGTGTGGAATTATAGTTTTAGTAACTAAACCAGCAGGTACCTGTGTGTATTCTCACGTGCTTGGAAAGATATGTGCGATTAGAACACCGGTAGTCGCATACATTGCAGGAGTATTTTCTTTCTCCTGCCAAACAAAAAACCAAACAGTTTTCAAGATGAGGTAACTTCCATCCACATTTATGAGGGAAAAACGAAACATCGAAACTCAACCAAACAACCAACCTTTATGGGTTATTTTGTGGTTATAAAGGCTGCCACTGTGAGTCGTCCGGAAATTACACCTGTCACATGCATAAGGTTTCTCCCCTACAACCAAAATCACACATTTGTGAGAAAAAATCACCTATTCACTAAGAAGAATGAAAGGATGCATACTTCATCAATTATGCAAATGAAAAGACACTAGAGTAAATGTGTGGAATTATAGTTTTAGTAACTAAACCAGCAGGTACCAGTGTGTGTTCTCACGTGCTTGGAAAGATATTGGCGATTAGAACACCGGTAGTCGCATAGATTGCAGGAGTATGGTCTTTCTCCTGCCAAACAAAAAACCAAACAGTTTTTTTTTTTTTAATAAATCAAACCTTTTTGGAGTTTTGATTCGTCCTATTACTGGAACTGCTGCTTTCGATACTTCCGATGGAATCAGGTGTATTAGGGCGCTGACGCATCTGGAGCGGCAATGGCGGGCAGCGCTTCGGGGTGCACCCGACTCATATGCCTCTTCAAACTATGCTTGGTCAGACAAGAATACCCACAGTGTGGACATTTGGCTGATTTGTCGCCTGCAACAAATTTGAAGAAGGAATACATTTATATTTAAGTAAATTCAGGTTTTGGATTCCAGATTTAGTCCAAAACTGCATCCCTAATAGTCGATGGTACGAACATGAATAGATACCTAAAATGTAAGTAGTGTGACTGTCAATTCAACGGGTACCTACCATTCATAACGGGGCCTCCCCTACATCTTTTTCAATTCAATTACTACTTTAAGATGAGGTAAATCTCATCCACTTTTGCGTGAGACAACGAGGAGGGAAAAACGTATAATCTATGAGAAGGTGTAACAAAAATATGTTGGAACCTGAGTAGATTAACTCACCTATTCACTGAGAAGAATGAAAGTATGTTTACTTCATCAATAATTGCATAATTGGTATGCAAATTAAAAGCACTTAAAGGCACTAGAGTAAACATGTGGAATCAAAGTTTTAGTAACTAAACCAACAGGTACCTGTGTGTATTCTCACGTGCTTGGAAAGATATGTGCGATTAGAACACCGGTAGTCGCATAGATTGCAGGAGTATTTTCTTTCTCCTGCCAAACAAAAAATCAAACAGTTTTCAAGATGAGGTAACTTCCATCCACATTTATGAGGGAAAAACGAAAAATCGAAACTCAACCAAACAACCAACCTTTATGAGTTATTTTGTGGTTATAAAGGCTGCCACTGTGAGCTGTCCGGAAATTACACCTGTCACATGCATAAGGTTTCTCCCCTACAACCAAAATCACACATTTGTGAGAAAAAATCACCTATTCACTAAGAAGAATGAAAGGATGCATACTTCATCAATTATGCAAATTAAAAGACACTAGAGTAAATGTGGGGAATTATAGTTTTAGTAACTAAACCAGCAGGTACCTGTGTGTATTCTCACGTGCTTGGAAAGATATGTGCGATTAGAACACCGGTAGTCGCATACATTGCAGGAGTATTTTCTTTCTCCTGCCAAACAAAAAACCAAACAGTTTTCAAGATGAGGTAACTTCCATCCACATTTATGAGGGAAAAACGAAAAATCGAAACTCAACCAAACAACCAACCTTTATGAGTTATTTTGTGGTTATAAAGGCTGCCACTGTGAGCTGTCCGGAAATTACACCTGTCACATGCATAAGGTTTCTCCCCTACAACCAAAATCACACATTTGTGAGAAAAAATCACCTATTCACTAAGAAGAATGAAAGGATGCATACTTCATCAATTATGCAAATTAAAAGACACTAGAGTAAATGTGGGGAATTATAGTTTTAGTAACTAAACCAGCAGGTACCTGTGTGTATTCTCACGTGCTTGGAAAGATATTGGCGATTAGAACACCGGTAGTCGCATACATTGCAGGAGTATTTTCTTTCTCCTGCCAAACAAAAAACCAAACAGTTTTCAAGATGAGATAAATCTCATCCAAATTTATGAGGGAAAAAAAATCACCTATTCACTGAGAAGAATGCAAGGATGCTTACATGTGGGTTGAATATATATTTAAAAGTCTGCAGTCTTCCAGAAATCGGTAATGATAGGAAAAAGCTCTTTGGTGAGATAGGAACTAAAAGTGTGTGACTGTCAGTAATAGACAGTTAAATTATTTAACAGCTACCTACCGTAAGATCGAATTTTCGAAGAAATAATTGGTTTTATGTAAAACGTCTCCATTATAGAACATGATGTCCATGAAGAATATCTCAACTAACAACCACGTTTCTTCATTTTCAAAGTGCTCCAGTTTGAGGGCGGAATAAGATATAGCAATTCTGACTTCCCCATCTTGTTCAGCGCGTAAAAACCTTTAAAATGAGGTGTCACTTGTCAGACCGTTTCATTTCTGGAATTTATGGCTGAAACTCCTCCCCCCCAACATCCCCAAAACAGCTTTTGGACATTTCAACGCTGAACACGACGGAGAAGTCATAATTGCAATATCGCATTCCGTCATCAGATTAACCATGAAGAACGTATTCTTCATCTCCAAAGTACTCAAGTTAGCGAATGAAATAAGATATAGCAATAATTGGAATTATTCCGACTTCACGATCGTAGTCAGCGTGTAAAAACCTTTAAAATGGCTGGGTTCAATTTCGCCACAGGTACTGGTTGGCGTTATTTGCAGTACATAGTGTAGTTAAATTATTTGCAGTAGAGGTGTAGTGTATGCGGCTTATAAATCAGCTGATTGATAATACATGGATGAACGATATATTAACGTGGTTTAATAAGCCAGTTTGGGGAATGTGGACATATTGTTCAATCAACAGAGTTGAATGCTCACTTGCTCGCCAGTGGCCAAATTCTACCAGAACGGTTTATTACGCGTATCTTCCGATCACATCTTCTGTACAGATTGAATAATGCGCTAAAATATTTGTTCAAATAGGTGCCCAATTCGCTCGCTTTGATTTCATTGTTTTGAGTCATACAACTACTGGATTTCAAAATCATTCAAACCGTTATCAACCTACTGTCACTATTGCAGATAATAAACCAAAACAGTTCTTACCATCGGCAGATGAAAGTTCTGGTTCTTCAAAATTCAATTCCTCTTCCCCTTCGACCATTTCCAGTTCGGGAAACAGGGCCTCGAAACGCACTCCATCTTCTGTAACAAGAACGGCATGACATTGGGTTGCCAATGTCATAGCACGCTTTTATGAACATGATTATGATTCTCAATCAATAAAAAATGAGTGTAAACTGATTTTGACGAATGATTTGCATTTTTACCCCATTGGAACAGAAAGATTAAATTTGGTAGCTTTGATTCCATTGTTTTTGAATCATACAACTGCTGGATTTCAAAATCATTCAAACCGTTATCAACCTACTGTCATTATTGTCCACCAAGGCGGTGACGTCAGTTCCAGCACAACTTGTAGTCAAGCCATCATCTTGCCTGTCAGTGTTACTGGCCTCCTCTTCTGAAATTCACGAACAGAACAACTTGATTCAATTGATGACACATTATGACAATCGGTGAGAGTAGTCAACATTGGTTAGTGATTAAAAAGACGATGATTTACGGCTTGGTGTACCACTGCAAACGTGATTCAAAAGGATGAATGGACAGGGGCATAATAATACACTTCAGCCAGTCGTGGTTGGTGATTGAACAGGAGAGAAATCGTTTGAGGGTGGAGGGTAAGAATGTAAGACTATGAATAGCTCAAGTCGCCGTTTCTCCTCACATCGTCGCATTTCCTTTCAACTTAGTGAGGACTATGAATTCCGCCCTAAATCCTAGTAGGGTTTTCTGTGGTCACTACCTACCCAGAAATCGAAAATAGGGTGGGAAGTACCGCCCGAATCAAAAGTAGTCGGGTTTTCATGAGTACCGCCCGAATCGAAAATTTGTGTTAAGTAAAATTTAATTATCATCACGGCACCAATAAACCATCAATTTTACGTATTGTGTATTGTTTTCTTGAATAAAAATCGAAATAAAAAGTACTGGAATGGGTTAAATTCGTTGTAGAACAGCTATACTGTATAGCATCAGTATATCTACGAATTTATTCCAAGCGCGATAGGACGCCTCAGGCGTCCATCATAATTGAAAATTTGTGTTTGGTAAATTATCATCACGTCACCAATAAACCATCAATCTTACGTATTGTGTATTGTTTTCTTGACTAAAAATTGAATTGAATTATAACAAGTACTGGAATGGGGTTAAATTCGTAGTACTACTCATGCTAAAGCTCTCATAACCTAACGCGGACAAACACCTCACGCGTCTCTCAAAGTCAAAAATAACGCGCGAGGATTACGACAATCGTTAATTAAATTATTCAAACATAATCAAGGACTCACCGGGTTGAAGAAATAAAGCAGTTTTGACCGAATACCTGACTGGAACATTATGAGTCCAGAACGAAGGTTGTGGCAGAAATTCTGACGCAGAATGATCGCCGATCACTGTATGGCATCACTGCGCAGCTCGCCTCGCAGTGATGCCACACAGTCTTGAACACTGCGAAACAGGTTGCCGAATAATACTTCAATAATTAATCACAGTCCGGTATAACTTTTTAGACAGTCTTTCACTGAGGTAAAATTTCATTCTACAAATTCTTGAGTCTTTTCTTTCATCGGGGCAAGTAATTCGTAAAAGGCATTGGTGAATCCGGACATCCAAGTCTGCTGATAGTGGCGGCCTCTACATGGAAATGGTTGCATGTTCCATGGAGTAAGTAGCTTCAATGTTCCATGGAGCTTCAATCTTCCATAGGTACTTGAAGTAGGTATGCGTTAGCTGAGCTGCCCCGAGTGGTCAATAATTTAACGGTACCTTTCTGTGGCAGATGTCTAGGTATTTTATTCCTGGGTAGACACCCGATTGGTAATATTTGCGTTCCTGGGGTAGACACCCTATCAGTGATATTTTCGTTCCTGGGGTGTAATCGCCCATTTATATACAATAATTTTATTTAAGTGTTTCGACCATTATAAATAGTAATAAATAAATAAATAATAATAAATTTTACCTCAATGATGACCAACCCCTACCTTCCCCCCCCCACCCATAAGCGTTTCCTCTCCCCATATCTTTCCTTCCCCTCCCTGGCAAGAGTTGCTTTCACCTCCACGTTGGTTCTTGCTGGGCAGATATACATTTCAGCTTTAACAATAACATACACCTACATTTTTTTACCCCTACCTAATGATTATTTCAGAATTTTGTTTTCGATTAGAGAACATTTTTCATGTCTATTGTACCAGTATGTTTTTAGTCGCATTAATTACAAATTTTGTAATTTGAAGATGAGAAAGCTTACAAGATTTATCCTTTTAAATCCCATTTGCATAATATTATGGTTGAAATTTGTATTTGGCTGAGAAAAGCATCTCTCCTGTCCCCTTCGCCATAGTCCCGCTTGATCTATGTGCATCCCCCGAGTTTCAGGCCAGGAGCCTCCACTGCCTAATAAAGGGCGCTAGATAAACCACAGGGGGGTCTTGATGTTCAGATCCCAACCCAAGTTTTTTAGCGATTTAATTCGTTCTAATGCAAAATTTTGTGGAGTTTAGGGTATCACTGACAATAAGTAAATGTCAACCTAACTCCTACTTGTACATGGCCGAATCACTTTTTTGAGTGATTTTCGCACGTCAAAGACACCCATGTTCGAATTCAGCCTTAGTATGGACCTTGCGTAGTTGCTTGTGGAAGTAATAAAAACGTCTCGCAATAGCGCCAAGGGGAGATTTCGAAAGGGGTACGGTGCTTGTGAAGTGGTTAAGCTTTTCATTATACTTAGCTCCTTAATGAGGAAAAGGGCGGGCGGGGAAAGTGGATATCATAACTTTTTCCGGCCTCTGAAGAATGATATTTGCGACTCGCAAATTGCAAGGCGGGGTGATTTTTACACGGAGTGTTTTTTGGGGGGATAATAATTACTTGTCGTATTCAGCTGTTCGTTTAGGCGTGTCTCAAGGGCTTTAAAAACAATCATTGTTTTTCAAAGCAATTATTGCTCTGGTCAAGCGGTCACTAGAAATGTATTTAATTAAACAACCAAACCACTATTGTTCCTACACTGCTGATTCCATTTTATTGACAGTGCTTTAGTTTTGTTTCTTCATTATACCTAAATAAAAACAACGCAACCCATCCTACTGTGGTTTCAACAAAATCGGGCTCTGGAAGGCCAGAACAGTGTCAGCCGCTATTATAATAAGGTGAAGTTTACTGTTTTGGCCAAAAGATAAAAATACCACATTTGGTCTAAAGGAAAATCAAACAAAATTACGAATCAGGATCAGTGTCATATTGGCGTGTTTTGCGACTTTCGAACTCAACTGCGAGTGCACCTAACCCAAGAACTTGAGCAAGAACCCTTGGACTGGTGTTCAATACTTTTCCATGAAGAATCACCAGGAAATCTGTCACCCACCAACTGCCCCCTTGTAAGACTCCAGCCCTGAACTCCAATATTTTCTGTGCAACAGTGATAAAATCAGTATCTCTTCTTCTTAGGATTTCTTCGTATGGACATCTCTAAACGAATAAAATTGCGTGAAATGAGAGTGTGGAAGAACTGAAGTTAGAGCGAGTAATTGAATTCAAGCTTAGTTTATAGGTTATCGGACCTCCTAGCAGTTTTTAGAATGTTTCCTTAACCAGCAGAACTTGGTACAAAGAGGATGTGTCACACAAATCAATGGAAATCACAAGTAAACAAATATAATGCAATAATAATTATTATCACCAAAACATGTGAAAACAGCTTGGTGTGTGCTGAGGGACGAGGCAACAATTTTATTAAAAAATCTATTTAGGTATGGCCATTTTGCAAGACGGCGGACAATTCGGGTCACCGAGCCAAATCTTTGAGTCTATACAGATTAAGTATCTAAAATCATTGGTTTATGCTACTGCTTTGAAGGCACACTATCAACCCCCATCACAGGTTAATCAAGTTTCGAGAATATTTTCGAATTATGGTGTTAAGGATCGTCATCCCGGAGGATCGTCGTGGGGCCCGATCGCCATTCTTGTGACGTGTCTCTCTGGTAGGAAAGTCACCTTCATGCATCCACATTTGCTTATCCACAGAACGTTTTCAACGTTTTCAACGTTTTCAACTTTCTCATAGAACCTGGCATTATGGCCTCCTTCACAAACTAAGAAATCACCTTCCCAACAATCTATTCTCACTACCTGAACAATCGAACGTTTGTAGTGACAGTCCAAGGCGAAATATCAACACCTCGACCAATAACTACCGGAGTTCCCCAGGGGAGTGTCTGGGCCGTACAGAAGTACAAAAGAAGTACTAATTATTAGTGATAGGTAATTCATAATAATAATTAATCTAACATTTAGGATCTAGACATTTAGACCTAGTGATCTAGACAGACGATTGATCTGTACAAAGAAGAAAATGAACCGTTGTGTCAAGAATTTGCAGTTTTTTTAAATTCGATTTTCTGAATCTACGTATCTTGAAACGTAAACCAACAAATTTTGACATGGGGTTAAAAAATTTTTTCTTTGGGCGATTCCAATGGTTCATTATCGAAGATAATAAACCAAAATACCGCCAATGAACAGAGATAAACAGCTGATTCCAACCGGAATCGATTTGGTAGATATCGATGTCTGAAGTTATCTGCCTACAGTTATTAGAGAGTTCCTAAGGGGATATTTTGCTGGCAGCCATGTTTTTATACCAGTAGGATTAGGGATGGCCATCAATAGACAACACATCGATATTTCGACATTCGATAGTACTGGAGGTAAGGTATCGATGACGATATTCATCGTATAGCTCAGTATCGATCTTTTTGTATCCGATAGTATCGATCCAAAATATCGATATTTACTAAAATATCGGTTGAAAAAACATTCAATTCAACCCCCCCCCCCCCCCCCTAGAGTGGTTCGATTCAGTCCATCTTCGAACTTGGCCTATATAACTTACATATATATCGTTAGTTAATTTTCCAACAATTTTCTGGTAGGTACGGAAGTTCTTTATAGGGGTCACTGCGATGATTGTCGAGCAACGCCTATATGATTATAAGTAGGTACCTGAATCCGAAAATGTGGTCAAAAGTAGAACAAAGTTGTTCTAAAGTGAAGAAACATGGGTTTTTATGGCAAAAAACGTGGTTTTCTGAAAAAGAAAAAAAAAAACCTTAAAAAATCATATCTTGAGAACGGATTGAGATAGAAAGATGCGGTTGGCGGCGTTCAACTCCATTTTCAATCTAGTTTTACCTATTTCTTTTTCTTTTACACCAAAAGCCGAACACCCTGTATTACACCGTACAAATAGTATGTATACCTAGTAGGTATACCTAGTGACAAACTGGGGAAGGGTTTGCCCCCTTATTGTGACAAATACAGTTTGGGTTGGGATCGTTTTGAACGAATGATCAACTGTCGCCATTTCTTCTAATACCACACCGGATTCATTCGTTTTTCGTTCCTGTTTCCTCGTACAACGTTTCAGTTCAACGAGTTCTATACGTTCTCCTACTAGGTCTCTTATTAAAATTAGTTTGGAGTCAGAGAGTTGAGTGTCAACTCCTCGTAACACCTTTTCGATGTATAAGGTGAAAGGGTATATGTGCGGAGGAACCTTTTTCTTTTAGTTCTTTTGAAACAAGCAGTTTGTTAGTGGAACAGCAGTTGGATAGTTCTATCTTCAAACCAGTGGCGGATCTATGGGGGGGGGGGGGGGGCTATGGGTCTAAACTGCATAAAACGGGGAATTGCTGAGAATATAAAAAAATCTCCAGTCATGCAGCATGACTATAAGAGCGAATTTTCGAAGAAATAACTAGTTTTATGTAAAACGTCTCCGTTAAAGAACATGATGTCCATGAAGAACATCTCAAATAACAACCACGTTTCTTCATCTTCAAAACGGCTCCAGTGTGAGAGCTGAATAAGATATAGCCATTCTGACTTCCCCATCTTATTCAGCGAGCAAAAACCATTAAAATATGGTGTCACTTGACAGACCGTTTCATTTTTGGACTTTATGCGTGAAACTCCCCCCCCCCCCACCCAACCCCCCTAAAGCTTTTGGAAATTTCAACGCTATCGCATTTGCTATTGCGATATCGCATTCCGTCATCAGATTAGAGCAGATTAACCATGAAGAACGTATTCTTCATCTTCAAAGTACTCAAGTTTGCGAATGAAATGAGATATCGCAATAATTGGAATTATTCCAACTTCACGATCGTATTCAACGTGTAAAAACCATTAAAATGAGGTGTCACTTGTCAAACTTTCATTTTTTGAGTGAACCACAACCCCCACCAAACCCCCCTCAGCATTTCGATATTTCAACTCTAAACACGACACGACGGTGAAGTCAGAATTGCGATATCGCATTCCGTCATCAGATTAGAGCAGAATAACCAAGAAGATCATAATATGAAGATGAAGAAACGTGGTTTTTACTTCATTTTATCAAGTAAAAACCACGTTTCTTCCTCTTCAAATTACTCAAGTTTGAGAAAGAAATAAGATATCGCAATTCCGACTTCACGATCGTATTCAGCGTGTAACAAAGAATCAAATTTAAATTGAACGGGCGAGGTAAGAACTCTCCAACCCTCTCAAAAATTCGCAGCTACGGTTCTGATGTACACAACATAATCTTGTGCTCCGCATCCTCCTCTTCCAAACAGAGCTCGCAGAGATCGGATTCGAATCTGCCGATACGAAGTAAATATGATTTTGTAACGCAGTGTCCTGTCCGGAGACGAGCCAAAATTCTATAAAAAGCCTTTGATCGCACGGGCATTTTGGAGAACCACGGTTTGGGGATGGGGACACTTCGTAGATGTCAATGTAGCAGTCGACCTTCCCAATGCCCTGCTCCTACTCTGTCAGTTCTGGAGTAACCCAACTCCAAAATGTGGTTATTGCGAGAAATATGAAGTTTATTTGTGTTTAACCAAATGAAAAACGTGTTAAAACTCGGCGCTTCGCGCCTCGCCAGGGGGGCAAGCCCCCCCCCGGATCTTTTCTCTTCTATACTTTGTATAGAACGAGGTATTGGCTATGCAAAACATGAATAATGTTTTTGCGTCCCGTTTCCCCTTTTCCTTATCCCTTTTCTTTGTCTGTATGGAAAATATTAAGAAATGTGCGGAAAATTTATTAGTTTTTTTATTTACTCAGGGCTGTATCTCAGCTTCTTCGGTATTTACAGCGGTTTTGGCAGTATATAATTTATGCATAAATTAAAGGCTTTCCAACGAATGGAGAACGATTTTTGTCCGTTGAAAACTGAAGAAGTTTCATTTCCCTAGAAACGGCTCGGTTGTATGTGAAAATCATTAAAAATCTTCGTGACATAATTTCGTGACTTAAACTTCGTTACGCTTTTCAACTCTGGTAGGCCACCGCAAAAACATTATTCATGTTAAAATTGTCAAATAGTTCCACAAATATCCAACAAGAGAACACCTACCAATCGTTATCAAATTTTGAAGATTCTTACGTGTTTCAATACATTTAAATGCTCGTTAATAATGGATTTCATTTATGAAAACACCCTTCTGAGGCCCAGGGCCAGGTGCCGCCCATCTTTCAGTTTTTCTTTGAATTACAGGAAAAGACAGTGATGCAATTTTTTCCTTATTTTTCCCGCTGTACTGAAATCTATTCCTACCACTAAAGAAAAGGTCATGCACAAAAGGGTTAAAGAGGACCAACTAAAGTCAACGAGTATTTTAGATGAGAGTCACATGTACTTATAAAATAATATCAAAGCTATATATATATATATATATTTTTTTTTTTTTAAAATAAATCAAACATTTTTGGAGTTTTGATTCGTCCTATTACTGGAACTGCTGCTTTCAATACTTCCGATGGAATCAGGTGTATTAGGGCGCTGACGCATCTGGAGCGGCAATGGCGGGCGGCGCTTCGGGGTGCACCCGACTCATATGCCTCTTCAAACTATCCTTGTTCAGACAAGAATACCCACAGTGTGGACATTTGGCTGATTGGTCGCCTGCAACAAATTTGAAGAAGGAATACATTTATATTTAAGTAAATTCAGGTTTTGGATTCCAGATTTAGTCCAAAACTGCATCCCTAATAGTCGATGGTACGAACATGAATAGATACCTAAAATGTAAGTAGTGTGACTGTCAATTCAACGGGTACCTACCATTCATAACGGGGCCTCCCCTACATCTTTTTCAATTCAATTACTACTTTAAGATGAGGTAAATCTCATCCACTTTTGCGTGAGACAACGAGGAGGGAAAAACGTATAATCTATGAGAAGGTGTAACAAAAATATGTTGGAACCTGAGTAGATTAACTCACCTATTCACTGAGAAGAATGAAAGTATGTTTACTTCATCAATAATTGCATAATTAGTATGCAAATTAAAAGCACTTAAAGGCACTAGAGTAAACATGTGAATTAAAGTTTTAGTAACTAAACCAGCAGGTACCTGTGTGTATTCTCACGTGCTTGGAAAGATATTGGCGATTAGAACACCGGTAGTCGCATACATTGCAGGAGTATTTTCTTTCTCCTGCCAAACAAAAAACCAAACAGTTTTCAAGATGAGGTAACTTCCATCCACATTTATGAGGGAAAAACGAAAAATCGAAACTCAACCAAACAACCAACCTTTATGAGTTATTTTGTGGTTATAAAGGCTGCCACTGTGAGCTGTCCGGAAATTACACCTGTCACATGCATAAGCTTTCTCCCCTACAACCAAAATCACACATTTGTGAGAAAAAATCACCTATTCACTAAGAAGAATGAAAGGATGCATACTTCATCAATTATGCAAATTAAAAGACACTAGAGTAAATGTGTGGAATTATAGTTTTAGTAACTAAACCAGCAGGTACCTGTGTGTGTTCTCATGTGCTTGGAAAGATTTGTGCGATTAGAAAAGCGGTAGTCGCATACATTGCAGGAGTATGGTCTTTCTCCTGTCAAACAAAAAACCAAACAGTTTTCAAGATGAGATAAATCTCATCCAAATTTATGAGGGAAAAAAATCACCAATTCACTGAGAAGAATGCAAGGATGCTTACTTGATCAATTATGCAAATTAAAAGCACTTAAAGGCACTAGAGTAAACGTGTGGAATTATAGTTTTAGTAACTAAACCAGCAGGTACCTGTGTGTGTTCTCACGTGCTTGGAAAGATATTGGCGATTAGAACACCGGTAGTCGCATAGATTGCAGGAGTATGGTCTTTCTCCTGCCAAACAAAAAACCAAACAGTTTTCAAGATGAGATAAATCTCATCCAAATTTATGAGGGAAAAAAATCACCTATTCACTGAGAAGAATGCAAGGATGCTTACTTGATCAATTATGCAAATTAAAAGCACTTAAAGGCACTAGAGTAAACGTGTGGAATTATAGTTTTAGTAACTAAACCAGCAGGTACCTGTGTGGATTTTCATATGTCTTGAGAGATATCTGGGAATAGAACAGCGGTAGTCGCACACATTGCAGGAGTATGGTTTTTCTCCTGCCAAACAAAAAACCAAACAGTTTTCAAGATGAGATAAATCTCATCCACATAAATTTTATGAGGGAAAAAATCACCTATTCACTGAGAAGAATGCAAGGATGCTTACATGTGGGTTGAATATATATTTAAAAGTCTGCAGTCTTCCAGAAATCGGTAATGATAGGAAAAAGCTCTTTGGTGAGATAGGAACTAAAAGTGTGTGACTGTCAATAATAGACAGTTAAATTATTCAACAGCTACCTACCGTAAGAGCGAATTTTCGAAGAAATAATTGGTTTTATGTAAAACGTCTCCATTATAGAACATAATGTCCATGAAGAATATCTCAACTAACAACCACGTTTCTTCATTTTCAAAGTGCTCCAGTTTGAGGGCGGAATAAGATATAGCAATTCTTACTTCCCCCATCTTGTTCAGCGTGTAAAAACCTTTAAAATGAGGTGTCACTTGTCAGACCGTTTCATTTCTGGAATTTATGGCTGAAACTCCTCCCCCCCAACATCCCCAAAACAGCTTTTGGACATTTCAACGCTGAACACGACGGAGAAGTGTAGAAATGTGGGGCAGGAGGCACATATATATAACGCGTTGTAAGTTCGAAATAGACTATAATTAACCGATGAATATCGATAACACTTCTACAATTACGGGGGACGAAACAACACCACATGGAAGTAAAAAGGAACTAACCAGGTTACACAACATATAACCAAAAGAGAAGGCAACAGTATCCATCATCATGGAAGTGTATAATGTGACGTCATGATCACAGAATCCAACACTCTCCCTTGATCAAGTGAGTCACATGGCAACAAGTACAATATATATATAACATATATTATAAGTTTACACACATCACTTAGCAATACCTAAAAGTGCATTTTTACATATACTGTGCTTAGTAGCACCTAAACATTTAGTTAACATATCAGCAGGCATTTGCTCTGTAGGGAGGTACATTAAATTTATGATTTTTCGATCAATTTGATCTTTTATGAAGTTATATTTAATGTTAATATGTTTAGACCTCTTATGGTTGTTGCTGGGATTATACGCCATCTTTTGAGCGCTCTGGTTATCATTGTAAATTACAACCCCGTCTTTGTCGAAAAATGTATCGAATTTAGAAAAAATATCCTTTATTAAAGATTGCAAGTAAACTGCCTCGCGACTAGCTTCGCTAATTGCCACTAGTTCGGATTCAGTGGACGACAGGGCCACTGCGCTTTGTTTGCGACATTCCCATGAAATCGCGGCGTTTGCAAAAACAAAAGCATATCCAGTGAACGATTTACCATCTCCATTATTGCCCCAATCTGAATCAGTGAAGCCGGTCAACTTATGTCCTGAAGATTTAAAAACTAGTCCATCATTCATAGTACCCTTCAGATAACGTAATATGTGCTTGGCTGCAAGCCAATGCTCGATTCCATGTTTGATATTAAATTGGCTTAAATAAGAAACAGGATGAGTAACATCAGGACGAGTGCACACACTCAAGTACATTAAGGAACCAATGAGTTCTTGATAAGGAACATCAACACTTGCTTCAGCGGGTTTCAATTTACATTTGGGCTGTAGAGGAGTTTTGGCAATTTTGCAATCCAACATATTAAATTTAGACAGAATTTTATTTATGTACCGGGTTTGAGTGAGCTTCGTGGTTTTATTGACTCGATCTCTTTGAATTTCCATGCCAAGACAACATGAAATTGGTCCTAGCTCTTTCATGCGGAAATTCTCTTTCAAGGTATTTTTGAGATTAGTAGCAGCACTCTTATCATTAAAAAATAGGAAAAAATCATCCACATACAGCGCAATTATTAGAATAGAATTCTTAGAAATGTTGTAGAAAACACACTGTTCAAATTTACATTGTACAAACTTTAAATTGAGCAAAAGATTTTTAGCTTTCAAATACCAAGAACGAGAGGCTTGTTTGAGCCCATAAATTGCTCTATTGAGCTTGCATACTTTCCCTAATTCAGCAATAGGAAAACCATCTGGCTGTGACATATAAATGTCTTCACTGAGTTCCCCATTCAAGAAAGCTGTATCCACATCAAGGTGTTCAGCTTCTAAATCAAGCTCTGTAGCAATGCTTAACAAAAGTCGAATTGTGCTGTGACGGACGACAGGTGAGTAAGTTTCATTAAAGTCTACACCAAATTTTTGTGAACAACCCTTAGCTACTAAACGTGCCTTATATTTTACAATTTCATTTTTGTCATTCCTTTTTAATTTAAACACCCACTTATTTTTAATTATATTTCTATTATCTTGTTTATCAACTACAGTCCAGGCTTTGTTAAGTTCAAAAGCTTTAAGCTCATCAAGAATAGCTTGTCTCCATTTATCTGAATTTGGACAGCTTAAGGCTTCCTCAATAGTATCAGGTTCAAATTCATCATGTGCAGAAAGTAAGACATAATCATTAGCGTACCTTGTGCTTGGAACCCTTTGTCTAGTTGGGTACCTGTGATTGGAATCCACTTCATTAATTGATGTGTCTTCAGAACCAGGAGACTGCGGTGAGTAGTTGCTATCATCACTGTTGGCGTCATCATCCCTTGCTGATCCAGTTTCAGTGCTGCTTTGTTCAGATTCATTGTTACATTGAGAATCTTCAGTTTCTTCACTATCTGAATCATCATCTTCTTGATATAGGGATAGCTGCACGGTTGGAGCCTCAGACATTGCTTTTTCTTGAGAATTGACTTCCATCTCATTAGTCAGAACAGTATGTGAAGAGACAAATTTATTTTCAAAGAAGTCTACTGTTCTTGAGATTTCCACGTTGTGAGTACTAGGATCAAAAAGTCTATAGGCCTTGGAAGTTTCGCTGTAGCCTACGAAAACAAGCTCTTTAGCTTTAGCATCTAGCTTTCGTCGTTTTTGTCCAGGTATATGAGCAAACGCTGGAGAGCCAAAAATTCGCAGATGGCTTAAATCAACCTTTTTCCCGGTCCATACCTCTTCTGGAGTCATTCCTGGTAATTTTTTGGCCGGCGATCGATTTATTAGGTAAACGGCAGTATTCACTGCTTCAGCCCACATCTTTTGGTCTGAACCTGCTTCCATCATCATACTGCGCGCTCGTTCCATTATGGTCCTATTATAACGCTCAGCAAGACCATTTTGAGAAGGCTCGTAAGGAGTAGTAGTTTGATGACTGATTCCTGACTGTTCGAAGATAGACTTCAATTTCCCATTGCAATACTCAGTCCCATTATCAGAACGGACTACTTTTATTTTTCGTTCTGTCTGATTTTCAACGAGCGCTTTGAACTGAGTGAATTTTTCAGTCACTTGATCCTTTGTGCGCAGGAAATACACAAATATTTTACGTGAGTGATCATCTATAAAGGTTAAAAAATATTTGGCACCTGAGTATGACACTTCGGGTAAAGGACCACAAACGTCAGTCCAGATCAGGTCCAATTTGTTCTTTGCACGACCAGTCTTGGAATGTTTGAAGGGTTCTCGAGATTGCTTTCCAGTAACGCAGGCGACACACTTATTAAAAGGCTTGTTTTCAAAGGAAATGCCTGTTGCAAGATTATTTTTCAGTAGCTTCATACTCACGTGGTTTAAGTGGCCTAGCCGTTTATGCCATAGCTGCTGAGTTGAATCGGAATATGCGAAATGAGCACATTCGCCATTGGCGTCAAGTCTATATAGACCTGCAACACTAGATGCGTGAGCTACTGTCTCTCCCTTAAACGAAAATCCTTCATTGTCCAGAATGTGACAGCCTTTGTCATCAAAGACAATGCAAAAACCTTTCTTGATCATTGAACTAACTGAAAGCAAGTTGGCAGTAAGACCAGGTACGTACTGCACCTTTGAAATAGTCCGGTCCTCACCATCATTCAACTTCACAGCAACATCACCAGTACCACAACATTTTAATTTGTTGTCGTTTGCAACCGTGATTTGTTGGCCTGAGGTCAATGGGGAAAAATTGTTGAGCAAGTATTTGTCACCAGTCATGTGAGAACTAGCTCCACTATCTACATGCCATGTACGATCAGGAAAATCACTAGAAAAAGTGAAAAGCGCTTTCCTAGGTTTATTTCCTTTGTTTGGGGGAACTGACTGGAAAGATTGAGCGTGTTTGCTAGTTGCTTGGTGGTTGGAAGTACTTGGCGGCTTGCAGGAATCGTTCTTATAATGACCCTTTGTTTTACAAACCCAACAATATGGTGGTTTTTTCTTCCTATTATTATAAGACTGGGAATAAAGTGCCGATTGCTCCGAAGTTCGACCATTCCCAAACTTGTCGTCATGCAATAGACGAGTTTTCACCAAGTCAGAAGTCACTTTGGAGGATGAATTCTCTAATGCCATTATCATTGGCTCATAGGCGTCAGTTAGTCCTGACAGCATTATGACTCCCAAAAATTCATCGTCTAGGGGCTTGTCCATGGCGGTTAATTGTTGAGAAATACTGAGAATTTCATTTATGTAAGCCTCCATAGATTGAAAATTGGTCAATCTTATGTTACACAGGCGCCTCATTAGTGAAAGACGTCGGTGGAGTCCTTTGTCTTCAAATGCGTTTTGCAGTGCTAACCAGGCATCTTTAGCAGTTATGACATCCATAACATAAGGAAAAGCACATTTAGCAACAGACAAATTGATTCGCGCCAATGCCCTTTCATCACGACGTGTTTTTGTAGCTGCGTCGGTGGTATCCCCTTCCGGGTAACCGTTTACAGCACACCATAGGTTATCACTAACCAAACTGTTGCGCATGAGAAATTTCCATTCAAGGTAATTATCTCTACCACGAAGTTTTTCGAAATTCATAACATTATGCGAACATGAATCCATTCTGATGGTTTCTTTTAGTAGAAAACTCGTCAAAGAAAACGTGGAGAGTAGATACTCACGGCAAGGTTAGATGTGACTGGGCAGAAGATCGTAAAAAGTCTAAATCACTTTACACACACTGGGCACATTACCTGTAGAAATGTGGGGCAGGAGGCACATATATATAACGCGTTGTAAGTTCGAAATAGACTATAATTAACCGATGAATATCGATAACACTTCTACAATTACGGGGGACGAAACAACACCACATGGAAGTAAAAAGGAACTAACCAGGTTACACAACATATAACCAAAAGAGAAGGCAACAGTATCCATCATCATGGAAGTGTATAATGTGACGTCATGATCACAGAATCCAACAAGAAGTCATAATTGCAACATCGCATTCCGTCATCATATTAACCATGAAGAACGTATTCTCCATCTCCAAAGTACTCAAGTTAGCGAATGAAATAAGATATAGCAATAATTGGAATTATTCCGACTTCACGATCGTATTCAGCGTGTAAAACCCTTTAAAATGGCTGGGTTCAATTTCGCCACAGGTACTGGTTGGCGTTATTTGCAGTACATAGTGTAGTTAAATTATTTGCAGTAGAGGTGTAGTGTATGCGGCTTATAAATCAGCTGATTGATAATACATGGATGAACGATATATTAACGTGGTTTAATAAGCCAGTTTGGGGAATGTGGACATATTGTTCAATCAACAGAGTTGAATGCTCACTTGCTCGCCAGTGGCCAAATTCTACCAGAACGGTTTATTACGCGTATCTTCCGATCACATCTTCTGTCTAGATTGAATAATGCGCTAAAATATTTGTTCAAATAGGTGCCCAATTCGCTCGCTTTGATTTCATTGTTTTTGAGTCATACAACTACTGGATTTCAAAATCATTCAAACCGTTATCAACCTACTGTCACTATTGCAGATAATAAACCAAAACAGTTCTTACCATCGGCAGAAGAAAGTTCTGGTTCTTCAAAATTCAATTCCTCTTCCCCTTCGACCATTTCCAGTTCGGGAAACAGGGCCTCGAAACGCACTCCATCTTCTGTAACAAGAACGGCATGACATTGGGTTGCCAATGTCATAGCACGCTTTTATGAACATGATTATGATTCTCAATCAATAAAAAATTAGTGTAAACTGATTTTGACGAATGATTTGCATTTTTACCCCATTGGACCAGAAAGATTAAATTTGCTAGCTTTGATTCCATTGTTTTTGAATCATACAACTGCTGGATTTCAAAATCATTCAAACCGTTATCAACCTACTGTCATTATTGTCCACCAAGACGTCAGTTCCAGCACAACTTGTAGTCAAGCCATCATCTTGCCTGTCAGTGTTACTGGCCTCCTCTTCTGAAATTCACGAACAGAACAACTTGATTCAATTGATGACACATTATGACAATCGGTGAGAGTAGTCAACGTTGGTTAGTGATTAAAAAGACGATGATTTACGGCTTGGTGTACCACTGCAAACGTGATTCAAAAGGATGAATGGACAGGGGCATTATTAGAGTGGAAGAACCAACGAGTAGTGGAGAAAGAATCGTTCTTCAGTAATTAAAGAAATAACTTTAATCAAAAACACAAAATATAGAAGAGAACGCAAATACGGAACCACGAGACATGAACGAAAAGATGGATAACAGTCGTAATCAAAGGTAAAGAGGAAGAAGTAGAAGTCGCTCAAATGAGCGCTAGTTTCGCGTATGGAACAATAATTCCAATAGGCATAATAATACGCTTCAGCCAGTCGTGGTTGGTGATTGAACAGGAGAGAAATCGTTTGAGGGTGGAGGGTAAGAATGTAAGAATATTTAATATTGGACCATAACCCAAAGTCATTTTTTTTCAAGTATGTGTTACATTACTTCTTAATACTGATAACCCTAATTGGAACCTCCCCTCAGGTTGTTTGTGTAACGATATTCTGTTAATAAATAGGTGCTAATAGGGAACGCCAGTGTGTCAGAGAATAATTCGTTGATGGTCAAAAATCGAAAATTGGTGACTCACAAGACACGTAAAACGAGTAATTTCTAACGAGAACATTTTTGCTTAACTTCCAGATCGAACTGAAGACTGGCGAATTTGAACTTTTCCCGCTCAACGTGGTTGGACAGGGTTGTAGTTTGTACAGCGGCTGATAGGGGCGGGCAGGGGTGGTTTTCATGCACCGCTTTTGGGAGCCAATCAGAGAGCGGTTTACGGAGCCAGTTTACGTACTGCTCTCTGATTGGCCTGGGAGGTAGATGACGTACATTGCTTCCCTCTTCCCGCTCAATACTTCAAACCTCTCCAGAAAAATAGGTACCTACTTCCTTTAAAAAAAATTGTTACCACTTTTAGGTACATAATTATTTTGAAGGTGAGTTCTTCTCAGAACAGAAAAATGGGGAAAAAATCAATGTCATTCTCTATTGAAATTCCTCTGTGTGCGCTTTATCTTCAACGTAATATATAGTACAGTACGAGGACAACATTTCATTTGGTTAGGGAGTATTTTTCCATCAAAAAGAGTTTCATATCATGAGTTTTCCCAAAATACACCTCTAGGAGGCCTGAACAATACTCAGCATAAATACCAACATATCAACTAAGATAGGTAGCGGAGTTTATTAGTTAATTAGACAATTCGATTATTAGACGTCGTATATAGATTACGTATAATAATTAGTTGTCGTATTCAGCTGTTCGTTTAGGCGTGTCTCAAGGGCTTTAAAAACAATCATTGTTTTTCAAAGCAATTATTGCTCTGGTCAAGTTGTCACTAGAAATGTATTTAATGAAACAACCAAACCACTATTGCTCCTACACTGCTGATTCCATTTTATTGACAGTGCTTTAGTTTTGTTTCTTCATTATACCTAAATAAAAACAACGCAACCCATCCTACTGTGGTTTCAACAAAATCGGGCTCTGGAAGGCCAGAACAGTGTCAGCCGCTATTATAATAAGGTGAAGTTTACTGTTTTAGCCAAAAGATAAAAATACCACATTTGGTCTAAAGGAAAATCAAACAAAATTACGAATCAGGATCAGTGTCATATTGGCGTGTTTTGCGACTTTCGAACTCAACTGCGAGTGCACCTATCCCAAGAACTTGAGCAAGAACCCTTGGACTGGTGTTCAATACTTTTCCATGAAGAATCACCAGGAAATCTGTCACCCACCAACTGCCCCCTTGTTAGACTCCTGCCCTGAACTCCAATATTTTCTGTGCAACAATGATAAAATCAGTATCTCTTCTTCTTAGGATTTCTTCGTATGGACATCTCTAAACGAATAAAATTGCGTGAAATGAGAGTGTGGAAGAACTGAAGTTAGAGCGAGTAATTGAATTCAAGCTTAGTTTATAGGTTATCGGACCTCCTAGCAGTTTTTAGAATGTTTCCTTAACCAGCAGAACTTGGTACAAAGAGGATGTGTCACACAAATCAATGGAAATCACAAGTAAACAAATATAATGCAATAATAATTATCATCACCAAAACATGTGAAAACAGCTTGGTGTGTGCTGAGGGACGAGGCAACAAGTTTATTAAAAAATCTATTTAGGTATGGCCATTTTGCAAGACGGCGGACAATTCGGGTCACCGAGCCAAATCTTTGAGTCTATACAGATTGAGTATCTAAAATCATTGGTTTATGCTACTGCTTTGAAGGCACACTATTAACCCCCATCACAGGTTAATCAAGTTTCGAGAATATTTTCGAATTATGGTGTTAAGGATCGTCATCCCGGAGGATCGTCGTGGGGCCCGATCGCCATTCTTGTGACGTGTCTCTCTGGTAGGAAAGTCACCTTCATGCATCCACATTTGCTTATCCACAGAACGTTTTCAACGTTTTCAACGTTTTCAACTTTCTCATAGAACCTGGCATTATGGCCTCCTTCACAAACTAAGAAATCACCTTCCCAACAATCTATTCTCACTACCTGAACAATCGAACGTTTGTAGTGACAGTCCAAGGCGAAATATCAACACCTCGACCAATAACTACCGGAGTTCCCCAGGGGAGTGTCTGGGCCCCTATCGATTTGTACAACATATTTTGCTCTCATGTTTCATGTTGTTATTTATACCGTTCTATTCACAAGACTTAGTGTAATGCTTATCTTTACGCAATAAAGTTATCTTGTTGAAAAAAAGAAAAAAATATTTATATTTTGCTCTGATATGCCACTCCCAGAAGATCCAGCCGAGTTCTCAGGATTATATGCAGATGATTTAGTGTATGCCGTATCTTCCTCAGAATCAGAAACTGCCGCTCAATGACTCCAGGAACTTCTGGAATGTCTCGGTCGATGGTGCACCAAGTATCACCGCGTGAAAGTCAACCCAAACAAATCATGCACATATAAAAGAAACTTCTCAACACCGACCTTGCACTATTCACAACAGTTGATCCCCAATAAAACCCACCACAAGTACCTTGGAGTCGTCCTTGATCGGCGTCTCACTTTTCAATATCACGTCACATTTAAATACTCACCCGCTTAAGAAACCGGACCAAACAACTAAATTCCCTTCTCAATAACAACAATGGCTCATAGCAAAATAAAATGATCATATTCAAAACGCTGATCAGGCCCATCTGGACGTACGCTGTCAGCATATGGGGCACTTGTTCGAAGTCCCAGTTCCGAAGAATCGAGCAGCAGCAGAACAAAACGCTTCAGAAGAATATAGCTCACCCTCCTCCATTCGTGCAAAAGTCTTGACCTTCGGCTGGAATCACCTTCAGAAATCCTAATTGGGGAAATGACCAAGTTTGAACGAATTTTTACTAGACCTATAATTTTTATTGTCCCCAGAGAATTGAAATAGGTGGGAGCCCGTTAAGTTGTTTCGCCTTTCAGTGGCTAAATACGAGACTCGAGTTATTCATTTTATTTTTCCATTCGGTAAGTGGTAATGAGCGCAAAATTGATGCGTACCTTTATTCGTCGTCATTCCTGTCACTTACTGTTTGGGTTTTTAATTAGCAAATAGAGATTTTCTCGGGTTGGGAAGCGAATCTTCTTACTCACATGAACATGAAGTGGGTTTCCAAACCTTTGCAAACAAAGAGCATGGCTGCCTACATTTTGATGAAGGGCAAAACGTCATTTCTGTCACGCGAGAGGAGCTGAGGTACGAACCTAGTCGTAGATAATTATTTTTTAGGCCTTGCCTATTTTATGTTAAATGATACCTGATTATGTTCCTCCGAAAAAATCTAATGTGACTGATTAGATCTAAATAATAAGAGTACAGTGCCTTAACAGACTAGTCGATGCTAATGTTCTAAGTAATGAAAACATTTTCATTTTGCTGTTAAACAAAATGTTTAATTTCTTTCAAGTAATGACCGTCATTGTGATTAGATGAACAAGATGTGTTAAGGTACCCTAAGTTCATTCGTCAACATTCCTGTCACACATTCGTCATTCCTATCACACTACCAAACACCCTCGTAATGATTCGAAAATTGAACATTTTAATTAGAAACTCGTCTAATGTTACGCCATAAGGAGTACACTTACATGTACCGTGAGTGGTTGAGATTTCACCTACACGAAGTTGTCAAATGTTTTCCAAGATAATGAAAACCGTGTGACAGGAATGAGCCGTGGCTTGAGCTTCCAGTAAATTTAAAAAAAAGCTTAATAAGAAAATTCAGCTCGGCCGCTTCAGGGGTGTGTACTTGAGGGTTTGCTTTAGTGCAATAAAATGTTTCCCGCTAATACTCATGACATAGATTTCGCAAAATTTTCTAGAGTGAAGTCGTCCGGCGTCTTGCAGAATGGCCGTACCTATACATTCGAAAAATCGGTGATTTCCCCCCATGACAGAAAATTTATCATTTTCAAGGGAAAATCACACATTATATATGATTATACATATATGTAAGTTATATCATGAGGAGGCAACCCAGCTACGCAGATACCAACCCTATCACCAAGACTTCCAGGAATCGCGTCCGTGAGAACCGCCGATTCAGCATACAGGATGCTGACCTAATGCCGATAAGAACATCCTACGAGATCACCACCCGAGGATATATAAGGGACAGTTAAAGGAATGGATTTCACTTCTGTGCATGCATCGAGCGACTCCAATTGTCACATCACTCTAGTATATCAGTAGGAAACTCTGTTTAAATAAAGTTAAAAGTTCTTTTTTTAAAAACTTATTATATTACTTCCGTAATATAATTTGTATATTATATTACGGAATTTCGAAAATGTACGAGAATTTGGATGATTTTTGATTTCATGAACAAATTCTACCTTCCCATTAATGCTGTTGATACGTGGTGCAATTTTGTTTTGCCGCCTCTAAGATCACTCATGTGTCAGAAAAATTTCCAAAAAAACTGCACTCATTAACAAATGTTTCCTCAACAAATGAAATTTATATCAGACAACAGTTTTACTCACCCTTCATATCTTGCTGCCCACTCGTTGTTGCTAGACTCGCTTCCATTTTGGGACGTCCCCCGCTAGGATTAGACTCCTGTAACGAAATTAACGATGACTAATTATTTCTATGGTATTTCCAACAATACAGCAAAACTTACTAAACTTTGGTTATTAACACTTTCGAATGGAAACAAAACAAGTAAACTCGAAAGGAAAAGTGTGGAAGACTGGTAAAAGATGTTGTCAACTTTCAGGGAAATCGTAACAATTAAAAAACTCTGCACATTCTTGACACAACGGTTTATTGTCTTCTTCGTACAGATCATCCCTCTGTCTAGATCACTGAATGATAGATAATCATAATTAATTAACTCGAAATTTGAAAATCAAGTGCTGTTCGAATCAGCTGAGTCAGTATGAAAATTGCCCCGATAAGCTGCCCCACGCTTCACTCTCATGTTGATGACTTACGATCTCCCCCACATTTGAGCACTCATTGTGAACGAACGCCTGGTCGTACAAAGCTCCGAATGGTCTTAAAAAATTCTAAAAAATAAACTCTATCTAAATCCGAACTAAAAACTATACCGTTCCATTTTTCCATTTGAATTTTTCGAGTTTTGAAATTTTCAAATTAGTTTTGAACCCCTTTTCCTTGACCTAGGGTTATGAAAAGCTTCGAGGATCAAGCTCCAAGAGTTCCAAGATACGTAGATTCAGAAAATCGAATAATAATAAAAATCCGTCCAAGCTGAAATTTGAAATGAATGGTTTGCTGAGTGGCCCCTGTAACCCGGGGAGGTTAGGCAATTACGCCTGACCCAGAGGGATTGCCTGGTCTGCTTTCATAGACCTAGGTATGCCCAGAGCGGCCAAAACAAAAACACGAGAAGCCTGGGAAACTCAGCAAACCATTACACTCCCACCTTCAAACAACACCTGGTATGCCAGGTTGTTGTTGATAGAAAAAAGGGGGACTGAAAGTAGAATGGAAAACCCCCAAGGTAAGTTCCAACAGGAAAACTCCAAGGTAAGATTAACCTCCATCGTAATGGTACAATGCAAATTTATTACTAGTGGAGATCTATGCTCCTACAAGCATGGATATTGGTATGGGATAGAAATAAAGACAATTGGAAATATATGTTGAAAATAGAAGAACCCTATAAATAATAGAGGCATGGAAAATAAGAAAATTGAAGAATAGAGGAGAGAAAGATATTCAACATAAATGCCAATATAGGTAAATGCTTATACGCAAATAGGTATGATCCCTAAATAGGAGTCCCTTCTGGGAAAACTCCTGAAAGAATGTTTTGCTGAGTTTCCCCTCCAACCCGGGAAGGTTAGGCAACGAAGATTCGCGCGGTCACCTAACGAACATTACTATCAAACAAACGAACATAATTACATTACTATCCACCAACTGGACGAATACAAATTTCTTCGTTCGCCTGTGTTTGCTCGCCCGGTGGAAACGCACCTTTATACTCGCAGATACCGATCATAAAGTGGATAGTAATGCCGGTACTTATTTTTTTGTTCTCATCCTTGAGTTTAAACAAATTGCTCAACCGTAAGCGGCGCAACACTTGCCCATGGTGAATAACAAGTAAAATTTACTGTTGCATTTAATGCAACTTGAAAACACCCAAGAACCACAAAAAAGGCCACGCAAACAATGAAATTTAGACTGAGAGCGCGAAAGACGGGCTATGGGGTGATTGACGTTCTATAACCCCCAAAGTGGGGTTCACAGATGGATGTCAATGCAATATTCACTCGGTTTCCTGACTGTAAAATTGTTTAAACAATACCTATTTGTTTAAACAAATTAAATTTGGATATTGAGTTAGAGTTTCATCTATCATTTCGTTAATTAGATTAGTGTGATCTGCTCAAAGAAGATAATACACCGTTGTGCCAAGAATTTGCAGTCTTTACTCATCCACAACTCGATCGAGCCGAAAACTTCCACATAGATTTTGGGTTTCAGAACGATATGGGACTAGAAACGTGGACGAAATACGTCGAAAAAGTTGACATAGGTTGACATAGGAGATGGAAGTGACGGGTAAATGACCAGGTAAATAGAACTCACCTTGAGTACTGAGAAAACGCGTTGATGTCTCAGGTCTACAGTAACTGTCTGCAGGCAGGCTTTCGGCGGTCCTTCGAGCACCGGAAACGTTTTATATCACTGAACCAGCGGGTTTATTGGTATCAAAAGGATATTTAGACGGGGAAATGGCAATTTTGAGGCGGTGGTTGCTCAGGCTCACTAACGCACAATGGCGGACGATGTCGCGTTGTTCGAAATTCGAGCGTTGACTCAAAAAACCGACGCGGACGCTTCTGCCAGCTGGCTACTCAAAACTACTGGAGTTTCCCGTGGTCGCCCGTTACAACCAAACTTGTAACCAAAAATTATTACCGACCAACAATCACCTTCTAAACATTCGAATATCCGGTTGATTTACAGTTCTCACTAATAAACGCGCTTTAGTTTTTTATTATTTAGTTTTTATTCTCGTTAACAGAAATAAAGTTTGAAATATTGGCGCGAAACCGTACCGCTCTCGTCAAATAACCTCTAATAAAGGGAAGACCAGGTTTTTGGCTCCCAATAACCAGTTTTTTCCCGTTTTTTTTTTGCAGCTTTAAACCAGTTTAAAAAAAATAAAATCGGTTAAAAACCGGAACAATTTTCCTGCTGAAAAAACAATGCATTTTTCAAAATAATTTACCTCATTTTAGAAGGCAGCGACTCAGGCAAGGCATTTCCAGTGACGTATGGCAACACTGTCGGGAGTGTAGTTAATTCAGTGTTGCCGTTCTACCGGTTTTCTACATAAACTCCCAGTCTACAGGTTTGAACTTCAAATCAACCGGGCTTTGCAATTTGCGACTAGGGATGGCGGTTTTTAGGGAAAACCAGGTTTTTTCCATCAAAGAATTAACCTACTGGTTAAAACCGACCTCAAAAACCCGGTTTTTGAAAAAACTGGGCTTAGGTTTTTGGTTTATTATTTTCGATAATGAACCATTGGAATCGCTCAAAGAAAAAAATTGTTTAACCCATCCTCAAAATTTGTTGGTTTACGTTTCAAGACACGTAGATTCAGAAAATCGAATAAAAACAACGGTTCATTATCTTCTTTGTACAGATCACCCTTCTGTCTAGATCACTAGGTCTAAATGTCTAGATCCTAAATGTTAGATTAATTATTATTATGAATTATCACTAATTATTAATAATTTTATCAAGTACCTAGTGAAAATTATTTTAATTTATTGTTAGGTACCTATTAATAATTTGTGTTTATTATTAATAATAATAATTATTAATTATGATTAATTAATTCGATATCTGGCTGTTGGAATCGACTGGGTTCCTTTGTGCAGAACCTGAATGATAGAGATGAATTAATTACAAATAAAATGTACCGATATGATTCTGGGTTTTTTAATACTACGTCGGCAATAATTTTTCTATAGAAGAAGTACCAATTAGAAGTACAAAAGAAGTACTAATTATTAGTGATAGGTAATTCATAATAATAATTAATCTAACATTTAGGATCTAGACATTTAGACCTAGTGATCTAGACAGACGATTGATCTGTACAAAGAAGAAAATGAACCGTTGTGTCAAGAATTTGCAGTTTTTTTAAATTCGATTTTCTGAATCTACGTATCTTGAAACGTAAACCAACAAATTTTGACATGGGGTTAAAAAATTTTTTCTTTGGGCGATTCCAATGGTTCATTATCGAAGATAATAAACCAAAATACCGCCAATGAACAGAGATAAACAGCTGATTCCAACCGGAATCGATTTGGTAGATATCGATGTCTGAAGTTATCTGCCTACAGTTATTAGAGAGTTCCTAAGGGGATATTTTGCTGGCAGCCATGTTTTTATACCAGTAGGATTAGGGATGGCCATCAATAGACAACACATCGATATTTCGACATTCGATAGTACTGGAGGTAAGGTATCGATGACGATATTCATCGTATAGCTCAGTATCGATCTTTTTGTAACCGATAGTATCGATCCAAAATATCGATATTTACTAAAATAACGGTTGAAAAAACATTCAATTCAACCCCCCCCCCCCCCCCCCCTAGAGTGGTTCGATTCAGTCCATCTACGAACTTGGCCTTTCGATTGCCAAGACAGATTTTTTGTGCAAATTTGAACTTTTTATCTCAATTCTATCTAGAGTCATCGTCTGGAGTGACACATACATAAATATATAATACTTGCCTGCATTGCTGTTGTTGATGCTGGAATAGGTAATGTTTTTAGTACAGTCGGTGGAACCTTTTAAAAGGCCGTACCTTGATACATTATTACGTCATATTATAGATACTAACTACACTACATATATATCGTTAGGTAATTTTCCAACAATTTTCTGGTAGGTACGGAAGTTCTTTATAGGGGTCACTGCGATGATTGTCGAGCAACGCCTATATGATTATAAGTAGGTACCTAAAATGTCAAAACATTGACCAATTTCGAAATGTTGGAAATTTTTCAACTCTCACATTGATGCTCTACAAATTTTAGGGCGAGGGGTTGGCGATTGGGTTTGATGTTGTAGCAGTGCAGCACATTGAAAATTGAGTAGCGTCAGTTTTTGCAAAAATTGGAAAAAATCGCCATTTTTTGCAAAAGTTGGAAAAAATCGCCATTTTTTCCTATTTGGCTAATTTCGGACTTTCTTTTTTTAATTGACGCGGAATTTCATCAACTTTAGTTTTGTATATGTGACTTTTGGCGTATGAGTGACAGTTTTGGAGTTATAAGCCAAAAAACGAAAAAAGTCCAAAATTTTGAGGTTTTCTGGCTACCAAAAGTTTTGCCGTTCGAAATTTTGTGTGCAAACTCTGAAATCATGTTATTGGGTCCCACACAGACCGAGTAATACAATAAAATCGTTTACACCACCTTTTGCAAGATACATTTCTCTGGACTATTTGCGAGTTGAAAGGTGCAAAAAAGGGAGGAAAAAAAATCAGGGAAAATTTTGGAGATGTTTGCTTTACCGCAGTTGTAGTTTTCTTTGAGCATCAATTGGATGGGCGCTGCTTCATTTCTAATTGTATGATTTCTACGAGTAAACTTGAATATTATACTATTGAATAGTGTACATCAATTCAGGTAAGTATAATACAAAGCAAATTATTGTTGTCCGGACACCGTACTAAATAGTCACGCTACAGAAAACAATCCACCTGACAAATTTAAATTTTTCCTTTGATGGGATAAACAATAGATCATGGAAATGTCTAGTACCTACTTACAAGTACCTACTAATCAATAGTATAGGTACCTACCTACCATGTAGTGCCTTCTTTTCACATTCATTATGGTTACTTGCCAATATTAGTTTATAGCTTAGTGTAATAAATCAGCTTTCCTTGATACAACAACGGTTTAGGTATCATGAGATGTTGTGATATAATTAGAGCTTGTAAAAAAGTAGCGTACAACTTTCCTGCTATGAAAACTAAGGGAGGTACACTTCGCTTGTAACGCATAGGTTGTAAGTTAAGATCAATAGAAAGTTTTCAATATACCTAAAGCGGGGTTACTTTTGTGACAACCTTCGAGGTTTTTTCGACTACCTATTGGAACATAAGACCACTTATTTTACACGTTCTGCTATTTTTCCTTGATAGCCATATATCTATGCTTGTTATTTCTTTCATTGTCAAATTTTAATTCCTTACTCATGAGGAAAGAGAATTTTTTTTCTTGTCACAAAGTAACCCCATCATAACTTTTTCCGGCCTCTGAAGAATGATATTTGCGAGGCGGGGTGATTTTTACACAGAGTGTTTTTTGGGGGGATGACATATTCTCATTGTACCTATTCGTTAGACCTCCTCGCTTGTTCGATCCAATAATTCATCCATGCGTTGTTTGATAACTGAATTGGTAGCATAGTCATAGAATGTGGTGGCAGAATTAATCGATCGCTTCTGTTGAACCTCGGGAATCAAAGAAAGTATCGTATCGTGAACGATTTCCTTCCCGGATAGGAGCGAGTTTTGGAGGGTGCTAGATATAGATGGAGAGTATTTTTGTGTTGTCTGCCCACCGATTGTCGCCACATTTGTAATCAAAAAAATTTTCCTAAGGTTCGCAATTGAAGTATTCAAACATTGACAATTTTAAAAAAATTGAATTTTTGAAAATAGTTGTACGTTAACTGCATTTCCAAAACAATTGCTGGAAGCTGGCAAATCTCATGAAAACTGCGATTCCTTATCGATTTCATGGAGAAATTAAAGTTTGAATGCGGAAAAACAGTAGGCACCTACAAAAATACGAGTAGGTACCTACCTACCAGAAAATTAACAAACGGATTCTCAATTTTTTGTGTTCACCGTTGTAGTGATATGATTCAGATTGGTAATTTTGCTGAATCCGAAAATGTGGTCAAAAGTAGAACAAAGTTGTTCTAAAGTGAAGAAACATGGGTTTTTATGGCAAAAAACGTGGTTTTCTGAAAAAGAAAAAAAAAACCTTAAAAAATCATATCTTGAGAACGGATTGAGATAGAAAGATGCGGTTGGCGGCGTTCAACTCCATTTTCAATCTAGTTTTACCTATTTCTTTTTCTTTTACACCAAAAGCCGAACACCCTGTATTACACCGTACAAATAGTATGTATACCTAGTAGGTATACCTAGTGACAAACGGGGGAAGGGTTTGCCCCCTTATTGTGACAAATACAGTTTGGGTTGGGATCGTTTTGAACGAATGATCAACTGTCGCCATTTCTTCTAATACCACACCGGATTCATACGTTTTTCGTTCCTGTTTCCTCGTACAACGTTTCAGTTCAACGAGTTCTATACGTTCTCCTACTAGGCCTCTTATTAAAATTAGTTTGGAGTCAGAGAGTTGAGTGTCAACTCCTCGTAACACCTTTTCGATGTATAAGGTGAAAGGGTATATGTGCGGAGGAACCTTTTTCTTTTAGTTCTTTTGAAACAAGCAGTTTGTTAGTGGAACAGCAGTTGGATAGTTCTATCTTCAAACCAGTGGCGGATGTATGGGGGGGGGGGAGGGGGGCTATGGGTCTAAACTTACACTGCATAAAACGGGGAATTGCTGAGAATATAAAAAAATCTCCAGTCATGCATGCAGCATGACTATAAGAGCAAATTTTCGAAGAAATAACTGGTTTTATGAAGAACATCTCAAGTAACAACCACGTTTCTTCATCTTCAAAGTACTTAAGTTTGCGAACGAAATTAGGTATCGCAATTCTGACTTGACGATCGTATTCAGCGTGTGAAAACCTTCAAAATGAGGCGTCACTTGTCAGACTTTCATTTTTCGGATGAAACCCCCCCCCCCCCACTCACAAAAAACCCCCTCAGCTATTGGACATCTCTACTCTAAGCACGAAGGTGAAGTCAGAATTGCGTTATCGCATTCCGCCATCAGATTTAGAGCCGACTAACCACGAAGAATATATCAAGGTTCAACCACTTTTCTTTATATTCAAAGTACTAAAGTTTGAGAAAGAAATAAGATATCGCAATTCTGACTTCACGATTGTATTCAGCGTGTAAAATGAGTACAAAGGTACTGTGTTATTCACCCTAACCTGTATGGTATGTATTCACCCTAACCTTAGCATGTTAGCGTGTTACAGCCGTCCAATACCCCTAACAACAGAGGTGTACGTTGACCAATTATCCCCTTTTACAGCTTGTCAAGACGTCACTTCTAGACACCACTATACTGCATTTACAATTGGGAAGAGATAGAGCAGCGAGAATGGCTTCCAAGCACCAAGCCAAGATTATACATGCGTGCCGAATTCTTGCTGAAGAAAGACGCGCTCAAGCAGAATGGAGGGTGGCTCACCGCTCCGCTGAAGATCTATTGGCCACATTGAAATCCACTCTTCAATATTAGCCGACATTTTATTTAAACTATAATTCAACGTTTATTACATTAATTAAAGTCTAATTACCAATTCTTTTATGATGAACACTACAATTAAGTATAACAACTACGCTTCTGGGGTAGGTGATGTAGCATTGTTCGAAGGCACCTGAATCCCTTCTTTAAAGACATAAAATGTCCCAATGTGTTGCAGACTTGTATGCAAGCATTTTTTTGAATGCTTCTTGTTTGACGTTGTTATTGTTATAGCTTGACGTCAAGTGATCTGAGATGAATGACCAGTGGACCCCACCACCGCCAGGGCGTGGAAAGGAGGGTAAAAAAACTCTGCAAATTCTTGACACAACGGTTTATTATCTTCTTTGTACAGATCACCCTTCAGTCTCGATTACTGAATGATAGATTAATTATTATTATGAATTATCATTAATCATTAATAATTATTATCAAGTAGTGTAAAATGTTAATATTTATTGTTGGTTATTAATAATTTTTATGCTTCATTATTAATAATTATTATTCATTAACTCGATATTTGAAAACCATGTGCTGTTTGAATCAGCCGGACCAGTTTGAAAATGGACCCGACAGGCTGCCTCACGATTCACTCTCATGTTGACGGTTTTCGATCTGCTCCAACTTTGTGAACGAACGGCTGGTCGTACAAAGCTGTGGATGGTCTTAAAAAATTCTAAGGAATAAACTCTATCTAAATATGAAATGAAAAACATACCGTTTCCTATCATACCATACAATAATATACCATACTCATACCATGTCATACAAGCCGAGTGAATATTGCAATGTCATCCAGTTCTGACCTATATTTAAAATTTCAAGTGTCTAGCTCATCATCAAAATTTAATTTGTATTAAGTATTACAAAAAGGTATTATTTCAACAATTTTGCAGATGAGAAACCGAGTGAATATTGCAATGAGGTCAATCCCCGACTCTTGGTTAAAATGTCCTGTCTGTAGTTTACCGGGAAGATGAAAAAAGGCAGTTTTATTCTGGGCGTCTGGGTGTTGACCCACCTAACGGCGGTTTTAGACCCGAAGTTTAGTGTTTCTCCTAAACCTTTGCGCGCTCACTGTGAACGAACGGCAGGTCGTACAAAAATCCAATTGGTCTTAAAAAAATTCGTAATTTTTCAGGTCATTCAAAAGTGAACTAAAAATTACACCGTTCAGTTAAATTTTTCGAGATATATCTGACATTGTAGAAATGTTAAAGTTCGTTTTGAACCCCTTTTCATTGAGCTAGGGTTATGAAAAGTTTCGAGGATCATTGTGGGGCTGGTCCGAACCCAGAAACCAAATTTCGCAATTTTAGCTCAACGCTAACTGGGCAAAACGGCGTGGACGGCGTAAGGACGGATTTTTTTTATTTGATTCGATTTTCTGAATCTACGTATCTTGAGACGTAAACCAACAAATTTTGAGGGGGGGTTAAACATTTTTTTTCTTTGGGCGATTCCAATGGTTCATTATCGAAGATGATAAACCAAAAACGCTTCGAAACAAATTAATTGAACCCATGCAGTAAATAGGTACCTAGTTCTTCAGTAATAGCGCAATGAAAATGAACAACAGTTTGTGATATATAGCTAATATATTTTTAATAAGATGTATACAAATGAATCATCTACAAAATTATAAGTTAGTTATTTTTTAGATAGATAGATAGATAATATTTATTGGCACAATAATGCAAAAAATGAAATTTAATACTTGACCAATTTATCAGAATAAACAAAATAAAGATATCTTGATAACATAATTTACACTTGTGCCCACAGAGACCTAAATTCAAGGAATTCGTTTCCCTCCGTGGAGTTGCTAATCTCCAACTTGTAATTCCGAGATCACTGAAATTTCAAAACCGACAGAACAAAAAGAAAAGAAGTTATATCAACACACCTACTCGTACATCACACCTACTCGTACATTGATATTATATAGATAGATTATATTACAAAATTCACAATAATCACTTTTATGATTTTTGACTTGTCACACTCCTATTCTTGAGGTGCGATATTAGGTGAAACCGAGGGCGACAGAGGGTGAAAGGGGGATTGTGGGTAGAAGACTGGGAATAGGAACACATTGGTGGTGGTGGTTAGGGGTAGAAAGATCAGGTTTCTATATGCACACTCAACAGCACGGTGCTTAGCACTGAGCATCCTATATAGGTCCTATATAGATCCTTTTTGCGGCTGAGGAGGTTTTTTGGTGGGCCAGTTTTTACAATGGAGTTGTTTTTTTGGGGGTCGTTGTGTGTACTGCTACTTCATTCAGAATCTTGAAAAATATCAACGATTTGTGGCAGAGGTGGAGGTTATACATAAAAAACAGAATCGTACTAAAAATTAAGCTTTATTTGAGATTAATACCATTCCATCGGTCACGAGTTCATATTTATACACAATACTTATTGATGGAATCCAAAATTGGAATCATGAGGAGACAACATATTTATCCTAATCACAAGACTAATAGTTTCTTTGAGTGAACGTAATGATAAATTATGAACAAGTCAATATTGTATTTCATACAGCGCAGGCTATGACAAATGAACCAATGTCAGACAATTTGGTTAAAAAAAAAAAAAAAAAAAAAAAAAAAAATAAAAAAAATAAAAAAAAAAATGCAACATTGTTTTTTTATTCTGAAACATTACATACAACCCAAGTAAATCATATACTGACAGTGTTTCAGTTGATAATGAACATGGAAATGAAATGCAACTTCCACATGAGCCTACACATCATTGTGTGAAGCAGATCTAGACCTGATCTAGTGAACGATACAGCATGGAAATCCGTCTGCCGGATGTTGGGGCCTTTTTAAGAAAGCATAAATGAAAAGTGAAAACTTCTCAAGTTGGGTCGAGATTCAATATCCCACTATTGTGTTATATCCACTATTAATATACCCACTATTATGGTACTAGGTGATAATATCACGTAGTACCATAATAGAGATCTATTATAATATAATAATTCGATATATTATCTCCATTAACCCTTTAACGGACAAAAGTTAAAAATCGGTGGGATATTGGAAATATTGGAATCATGAGGAGACATAACCAACATATTTATCCTAATTATAGGACTCATAGTTTCTTTGAGTGAACGTAATGATAAATTATGAACAAGTCAATATTGTATTTCATACAGCGCAGGTTAGGACCAATGAACCAGTGTCAGACAATTTGTAAAAAAAAGGAAGTGTGCAACATTGTTTTTTTATTCTGAAACATTACATGCAACACAAGGAAATCAAATATTGACAGTGTTTCAGTTGATAATGAACATGAAAATGCTTTCCACTTGAGCCTACACATCATTGTATAATTTCTTTCATTAATATAATGAAAAAAGTAAAAATTAAATTCGGTAATGGAAAAGGAGCGATATTGAGATGGATGTAGTATATACTTCAAGCTTTTACTTATACCAGGGCGCGTTCTGCCAGAACTCGAGCATTACAAGATAGGATAGCCAGAATTTCCAAAAAAGTAAATTATCTGCCAAAATGTACCCATCAGTGAACTTGGTGAAATTCAATGAGTAGACATTTCCAAGTTTATAACACAACCCAATCGTTCTTGGAGCATGAGGGAGCTTACACACTTGCGCTAATGGACTTTAGGGCTTACTTACGCATTATATCGTTTAAATAAGTTAAGTCCGTTTTATAAGAACAGACGGCGGTACGAAAATATTCAAACAGAACTGTTGCAGTTGGAGATCTCAAATAATAATTTGAATTATTTACCAACCACCGTAAGTCAACTATTTTCGTTCGCTGTACTAAGTTGAACTTAAAACTCAATCTGATTTTTCAGAATACTCTGCTGAAATGTTCTTTTTCACGCAGTTAACTCAGTGAGCAAGCTCTGAGCGAAGAAAAGCGAAGAAAACGAATAGTTCGCTTCGTAGTTTCTTACTTTCATATTTTTACATTCAATATTTTACCAGCGTGTTCTTTTCAATTTTTTTTTGTACGTGTACTTGTTAAAACATTTTTTTCGAATATCGTATTTTTATAATGCCACTAGTCGCCACAGAACGCTAGTCAGCTGAATCTGTAATTCTATACCTACGTCGTAGAATGTGGTACCTAGTCTAAATTTTAAGCGCCTTAACAGACTGATAAGTGAATTTGACGATCTCCATGTGCATGAACTGCATCAATTGTATTTAGGTCCTCGGCTCATTATGCATTTAGTGCCGCCGAATGGGTATCTAGTGTTCCCAAAACGAGAAGGGAAATTTGTGGGAGAGAGGATAAACATCTCTGGGAAGCTGCATTCCAGGAGGAGCTTCACTCATTGAAAGCTCATGACACTTGGACTCGAGTGGAAAGACCTAAAAACCGGGAAATTGTTGATAGCCGCTGGGTTTTTCGAATTAAGCAAAATGAAGCCACTGGCGAGAAAAAGTACAAGGCTTGTAGCAAAAGGTTATCAATCCTCAAACTATGCTGATACTTATTCACCAGTAGGAAAATTGTCAACATTTCGCACTCTGATGTCCATTGCTAACGAATTTAATTACGAGATGGTCCAGATGGACGTGAAAACTGCTTTTCTTCACGGTGACCTCAAAGAGGAAATTTATATGAATCTACTGGAAGAGCTAGCTGAAAAGCAATTTGTATGTAAACTAAATCGCTCAATTTACGGTTTAAAACAGTGTCCTAAAAATTGGCATGAGAAATTTGACGATTTAATTGACGATTAATGTCGAAAGAAAATTTTAATCGTTCGTTTCGTTTTAATCGTTGTGGGAGAGAGGATAAACATCTCTGGGAAGCTGCATTCCAGGAGGAGCTTCACTCATTGAAAGTAGGGATGGGATATCGAAAGAAAAATATCGATATTATCGATATCGATATTACTATCTGTTATCTCCACCGTTATCTCTCATCCTATTCTCGTTTTGTTGCGCTTTAGCTTGTGTTGTTTTCGTGTTATCATTATTTTTTGTCGTTGCGCCATGCCTCCAAGTAAGTGGTGGCAGTTTTTCACTAAAAGTGGCGCCATGGCCAAGTGTAAAACCTGTGGAAGGGTGGTGAAAACATCCGGAAATACAAGCAATCTCAAAAGCCACATGGAAAAGTCCCACCCGACCCTCTCCGTCAGCAGCCGCAGAATACATGAACACGATGAGACCGAGACTGAAAGTACTGAAACCTCTTCCTGAGAAACAGACCAACCTCTACCAAAAACTCGTAAATTGGTACCTTCTACATCCACTCAGAATGCTGTTCTACCGTCCACTTCCACACAGAACGTCGATCTACTGTCTACTTCCAAGTCTTCCAACCAGTCTCAGTACGTCCGCCATCCTTCTTCCATTCAAAAAACGCTGACGGAGGCGTTTGAATCAATGAAAGACCATAAAGAAGGAGGTCGGTCTCATTGCAATATTACTAATGCCGTCATTCATCTTTTGTGTAAGGCCAACCTTCCTTACAGTATAGTCGAGCATCCAGCTTTTGTCAGGCTTTTTAAAACGGTAGCTCCTCTATACCATTTGCCATCTCGAAAGACGATCAAACAGAGGATCAACGAAAAATATGCTGCGCTTTCCGTAGCTTACAAGCAAAAGCTGTCAGAAGCCGAATCGTTTTCTGTAACAACCGACATTTGGACTGATCCCTTTCAGACGCGAAGTTTTCTGGGGGTTACCGTCCATTTCTTGGAAGGTGAAAATCTGGTTGCTTGTACGCTGGGGGTGTTTGAGCTGGAAGGAAGCCACACGGCTGAGTATATAAAAGACCACTTGCTTAACATCCTACAGGAGTGGTCCCTTGAGAAGGAGCTCTTGCATGCTGTAGTTACTGATGGTGCAGCGAATATGATAAAGGCCATGGAGCTTGCGTTTGGAAAGAAGAAGCATGTGATATGCTTTGCGCATGTACTTAACTTGATCGCGCAGCGTTCATTCGAGGGGGATCGTGATTTGATTTTACTGATCGAGAAAGTTAAAAAACTTGTCGCTTGGTTTAAACACAGCGTTCTTGCAAGTGATGAGCTCAGAAAAAAAAGTGAACTAAAGCTCATTCAATCAGTTCCAACTCGCTGGAATTCAACGTATGCTATGTTGGAGCGTTTTCTTACCCTGAGTGCTGTACTGAACGATATCACTCATCATCACACTTCCGCTCCTCCCATGACAACAGCTGCTGAGAACCGCGACCTAAAGGGGATAATAGAGCTGCTTGAGCCTCTTCAAGCTGCAACGACCCAAATTTCTGGTGAGAAGTACGCAACTTCTAGCATAGCAATACCAATCGCTACAAAACTCTTCAACAAAATTGAAGCTGTGAAGGCAAATTCAGAGATAGTCCAGAAACTCAAAAAACGTCTGATCGACGAAGTAACAAAACGATTCACTCATATTGAAAGTATTTCTCTTCTGGGAGTTGCAACACTACTCGACCCACGATGGAAAACTCTTTACTTCAAGAGTCCAGAAACATCGACGAAGATGATTCGAGAAGTTAAATACTTACTGAAAGAGAAATACAAAAGCAGCCCAAGCAGAGGGGGAAATGATTCCCCAGCCTCTGATTCGGATCCTGGAAATCTACAAGGATTTTTTGGAGACCACGCAAAGGTGGTTCAAAAAACATGGAAGAAGTCTACTTCCTCTGGTACTGGTGATGGTGATATGCCTGAAGAACTGGCACTGTAAGGTAGGTGTACCAAATCCCGCCTAGGTTCCTAATGCCGCCTACTCGAGTATTCACAAGCATAACAGCGTTATCTGTGAATTCACAGCTGTAACAATAAGTTCGTAGCTAGCCCGTGCTGATGCGCTGGCGGTGGAGGTTGTATTCTTCCCCGAAAAGATGTGAACAACGTTTTTGTTTACATGTGAATCGCGATCGAATTTTCGTGCCCCAGGATTCCGACTGTATCACATGGTAAGTTTTATTTTGAAAATTTTCTCTTGTACCATGTTTAAGCTTATGAAATGTAGATTCAGTAGGTATATTAAGTTTTGGAAATATCAGTAACTGAGACCGTTTTGTGGTCTAATGAAACTGAAGTGGTCATTGTGCCTAATTCCGCCTATCAAACTGATCTTAATCTCGCCTAGTGGGCGAAATTAGGAACATGCTAGAATTTGTTTCCTCTCATATTCCTTTCACTTTACAGATGTCCAAGAAGCAGAAAAAAGCTTCCTATGAAGCTGAAGATTTGAGGAAGGCGGTAGAGGCGGTGAGAAATAAGGAAATGGGGACGCTTCGAGCGTCCAAAGCGTTCAAAGTACCAAGGACCACAATCAGGGACTACGTGAAACTCCAGCTTGGTGGTAAGTTTTCCCAGAGACAGGTTGGTAGGAAACCAGTTCTATCTCCAAGTTTAGAGAGAGAACTGGTCGAATACTGTTTGGAGATGGAGAAAAACTACTTTGGCCTTACTAGAAGCGACATCAAAAGGATGGCGTTTCAGCTTGCATTAAGGAACGGCTTGTCTCACCCATTCTCATCAACGAAGATGCCAGCTGGTCGCAAATGGTTGAAACTATTTTTGAAGCGTCACCCACTTCTGTCAATTCGAACCCCACAGTCTATGTCCAGAGCCCGCATTCTTGGTTTCAAGAAGGAGAATGTGGAGAATTACTTCAAACTCCTGAAGGTGGAACTCGAGAAGATCAAGTTCAACCCTGCCAGGACTTTCAATGTTGACGAGACTGGGATAACATGTGTCCAAAGTAAAAATGTCCAGATAATCTCCATGAAAGGGAAAAGAGCAGTGCAAAAGTTATCTTCTGCAGAAAGGGGAAAGACCAACATGATTGTCACGTGTATGTCAGCCGCTGGTCAGTACGTACCCCCCATGATCATTTTTCCGCGAAAACGTCAACATCTGGAACTCATGAAGGGAGCCCCTCCAGGTTCGATTGCTGGTTTTCATACTTCAGGATGGATCCAATGTGATCTCTTCTGCAGGTGGATGGCCCACTTCTCCAACCATGTCAAGCCAACTGAGGATGATCCAGTTCTTCTAATCCTAGATGGCCACTATTCCCACACAAGAAACCTGGAAGTCATTGAATTCGCCCGCCAGAACTTTATTTCCATCCTCTGTCTGCCTCCCCACAGCACGCATAGATTGCAGCCATTGGATGTGGCATTCATGAAACCGTTCAAAGCATTGTATGGGCAAGAAATTGAACGATGGATCACTTCCCATGGCGGTAGAATCGTCACCCAGAACGAAATAGCCGAGTTAAAGGGGAAGGCTTACATGAAAGCAGCTACCATTTCCAACGCTGCAAGTGGGTTCCGAGCCACGGGGATTTACCCATTCAATGATGGAATTTTCACCGCAGAAGATTTTCTGATTGAGGCCAACCAATCCGGTGAAGCTGTCCCTCTCAGTCCAACACCAAAACCGACCAGCGACGCTTCTCCCCACAGCTCCACGGATGCTTCAAGTTTGGAATCAAGCGTGTCACCGAGAGATGTACGTCCTATCCCGAAGGTTTCGTCTCAAAACACGAGGAAGAGGAAGGGAGGTGAGTGTGTTGTCGTCACCAGCTCACCTTACAAGAAGAAGTTGACCGATTTCTACGATGCCAAATCCCTGAAGGCTTCAACAAGTGGTCAACAGAAAGTTGCAAAAGAAAGAGTTTCCAGACCAGCAAAAGGTGCAAAAAAGAAGCCAAAAAAACGCCCGCCATCCACCTCTAGTGAAGAGTCTGCTGAGGACGTCCCTTTCATAGACACGGACGACGACATGGACATTGATCTCGACGATTCTGACGATGATGACAACGACGTACAATGTTCGTTTTGTGGCAATCGATTCTCGGATGATGAAGGAGGAGAGCAATGGTTAAAGTGCGTGCAGTGTTTCTCTTGGAGCCACAAGTTTTGCGACGCAGCTACCGGGGAATCGAGAAAATACAAGTGTTCCTTTTGTTTGAATGGGTGAAGTTCCTCCTAAAGCACTACTAATTTACTTGTACTTGCTAATTTTAAATTGTAAATATAATATTCAGATTGGTTTTACTGAGTTTTACCTACTTCTTTCTCTCCAGTCTGTCGTCTGTTCCTAATTCCGCCTACCAGGCAGCTTTAGGAGCGCTTGGTAGGCGGCATTGGGAACACTTTTTTCAAAATCGCAATTTAGTGTTTTCTCACTTTATCTAGAATAATTTCAGGAGTCAAAGACAGGACCTTGCTGATTATATTAAACAATTCTCCGGATGGATTTACAAGGAAACAGAGTTGCAAAGAGGAAAAACAGTTAGGGTAGGCGGAATTTGGTACACCTACCCAGATCACCAGCTGAGGCAGATGTCACCAAAGCACCCCTGAACTTTTGGCTGACTTCAGTCGGAACTTTTCCACGATTATCTGAAGTGGCAAAACAATACCTTTCATCAGTTTCCACTTCTGTTCCATCAGAACGTCTCTTTTCGCAAGCTGGGAACATTCTCACTGCAGAAAGAAATAGACTCAAGGGAACAAGTTTAAACAAATTGGTGTTTTTACACTCCCTTGACGAGAAGTCATTTTTCTAAGAAGAAACGCCGATATCTACTCACCGACTGACCATTTTCTATTTTCAATTTTCCATTTTCTATTTTCAATTTTTAATAAAGCCATTTTTTTGCATTTTTGCTTCCTTCTGTGTTGGTTTTTCAACCCGATATTGTCGGTCCGGATTATCGATATATCGATAATATCGCATGTGTGATATCGATGCTAAAATATCGGATATCGAAATCCAAATATCGATATTTCGATAATATCGATATCGATATCCCATCCCTAATTGAAAGCTCATGACACTTGGACTCGAGTGGAAAGACCTAAAAACCGGGAAATTGTTGATAGCCGCTGGGTTTTTCGAATTAAGCAAAATGAAGCCACTGGCGAGAAAAAGTACAAGGCTTGTAGCAAAAGGTTATCAATCCTCAAACTATGCTGATACTTATTCACCAGTAGGAAAATTGTCAACATTTCGCACTCTGATGTCCATTGCTAACGAATTTAATTACGAGATGGTCCAGATGGACGTGAAAACTGCTTTTCTTCACGGTGACCTCAAAGAGGAAATTTATATGAATCTACTGGAAGAGCTAGCTGAAAAGCAATTTGTATGTAAACTAAATCGCTCAATTTACGGTTTAAAACAGTGTCCTAAAAACTGGCATGAGAAATTTGACGAATTAATGTCGAAAGAAAAATTTAATCGTTCGTTTCATGATCCCTGTCTGTATTTTAAGTTAACTTCCAAATGCAAGCTCAACTGTTTTATTTACGTCGACGATTTGATCCTCATTGGTGATAATATTGATCAGATTAACAGTTTTAAATTGAAATTGAACCAAAATTTTGATATGGTTGATCTTGGGGATGTCAAGTCATTTTTAGGCTTGGAGATTGAACGCGATAGAACTGAGAATATAATTAAAATCCATCAATCAGCCTACATTCACCAGTTATTGTTAAAATTTCAAATGCTGAATTGTAAGGAAATTAATAGTTATGTGTTGAAGAACTGTACATAATATGTACATATATTATATGCATTGTCTAAAATTGATTGATCTGTATTTTCTTAATATTTAGTACTGTATTCTGTTTTATTCTACAATGTTTCTTGTATTTTTTGTTTACATTGGAATTCTTTATTCACAATGAAAGTACTTATCCTCTTTTGTTGTCTAAGTAAGCATGTGTAGTTGCGGTGTTAAGGAGGAGTGTGGAGGAATTGGTAACACCGCACAGACATTTGTTGTTACGTTGTTGGCTAACCTGCTAAGAAGCCCTGCAGTTTAGTTCTAGAACGTTCTTTCAGTAGTTCAATTGTGTGCGCTTCGTCGTCATTAAATTCACTCTAATTCATTGCGTTTTATATTATTTCTTCATCCTCTGCTCCAAATTCAGACCAGTTAATTACGTTCTCCGATCTTGAGGGGGAGGATATTATCTCATGAGGAGTCAGCGAAACTGGCAACCTAGCACCGGGACTTCCAACAAGATCTACGCCGTCTGGGACCGTGGGAACGCAACCTGAGCAGTCAAAGCGCTGAACAACGTCCTGGACCAAGCCTATAAATATCTCCTCCGTCGCGTGAAGACTCACTCTCGCCCTGGACTCTCTCACAGTTGGACATACTCATCCTAGTCCATATCAGTTACAAGTCCACGTGTCCCTTTGCTCTCTGTATATTCTTTGCATAGAAATAAAAGTGTTTTTTTTTTTTTTTAAATTTAAGACCCCACATTCGTGACGTCTTTTACATGTACTATTGGGACAAATTGTGTCAAATACAATCCTCATAATGTTGCACAAGATGCTGGAAAAAAATATTGAAACCCCGTTTTCTCACTCCCCTGCCATGTCCTCTGGTTCAGTCTTGGGAATGGTGAAGTTCAGTTCTAGCTTGGCTTTTAATATTAGGCGAGAAATCGCAAAGGTAATTGATACCCCAACCCTCACTCATGCTATATATGTAAGAGAGTGAATTTTCTCTTTCACACTCTTTCACAACGATAGTGCTGAGGTCAGGAGGGAACTAGAGGCCCTCAAAGCCCAATTTAATGCAAATCAAGCCCCCAATACAAAACAGGCTGACCAAAAAGTCATTGATGCATCAATACAAAATTCTCATCTGAGCAGCAATATGTCTATTACACAGACGAATCCGATGTTGAGAGGGAAACTAACTGGGTTTTGAAGAAGAAATCTAAACCAAATAAGAAGCGGAAAGCTGATGAATCTCCCGAGGTCATAAGAGAATCCTCTAACCCAAAAAAAAAAACTGAAGTTAAGAAGGATCATCCCCCACCGCCGATTAATGTTACCGGAGTTAAGGACTTCAAAGTAATTAGTTCATTGATCAGCTCTGTAACGAGCGCCAATTGGAAAGCTAAGACACTTAGAAACAATGTCTATAAAATCAATGTTCCTGATAGTGACGCATACAGGGCTGTATCAAAAAAGCTAAATGAGGAACAGATTAGATGGTACTCATTTGGAAACAAGCATGAGCGGCCCATTAAAGTGGTCGCGAGAGGACTGCATCCATCCTGCCCACCTGAAGATATCATGGATGACCAAAGGAATCAAGGATTCAACATATTGGAGGCTACTAACTTGCAAAAGAAGGAAAGGTTTTCTAATGATCAACGACACAATTGAAAGTGAAAATTGAACATCTCAGAAAAACATCTAGCATGATCCCACAGTGTAAGAAGTGTCAGGGTTTCAATCACACACAGCGGTACTGCCAAATGGAGCCCAGGTGTGTGAAATGTGCAGGCAAACATACCACAATTACCTGCACCAAGACTAAGGAAACGCCTCCAAAGTGCGTGAATTGCAAAGAAAACCATCCAGAAAACTATCGCGGATGTGGGGTTGCCCAGGAACTTCAGAAACTGCGAGATAAGGCGAAAAAAAACTCCTCAACAGCCAAAGGTAGTGGAGAGAAGGGGAAGTACATCCCAAAGAAAAATTAGCCTAGTCATGAATGAAAAGGAAAGAAAAACTCTAACTTATGCTCAGGCACTTGGTCGGGGTGAAACCCGTAAAATGAAGGGGCAATCAACAGACGAAATTCTAGCAGCCATTCTTAGAAGAATGGACGAACAAAACAAAGATATCAAAGCCCTAAAGGGTTCAGCTTTTACCATTCAACTCATCCTGCCGACCGTGCGCTGGGGGGGGGGGGGGGTAGCCGTGCTTATCAAAGAAAACATCAAGCACTATGAACATCTCAAAATCGAGGAAGATGAAATGCAGGTAGTATCAATAAAACTGAGAATACAAAATCATGAAATAAGTGTAGCTGCAATTTACTGTCCACCACGGTACTCACTGACAGAAGAAGATTACAAACATCTATTCAATGAGATAGGACAAAAATTTATTTTGGGGGGAGATTTCAACGCCAAACTTGAATACTGGGGATCAAGATTACAAAATCCCAAAGGAAAGAAACTGTTAGCTGCGGGGCGAGAACTACATTGTGATTTTCACTCTGGAGGAGGACCCACCTACTGGCCAACAGATAACTGAAAACTACCAGACTTGATAGACTTCTTTGTGGCGAGAGGGCTTTCCAGTAACTACATACATACTGAAGACAGTGACGGCCTGATGTCAGATCATTCGCCAGTAATAATGTCACTTAGTGAAACGGTGATACTGAAAGAAACGACACCGAAACTAAGCAGCAAACACGAAAACAAAGTTTCAATGTGGTCAATGTGACAAGAAAGCTAGCTTGGAAAACTAAGGAACCACTTGATATGGTTATGGTGGATTTCCACCACAGCGAAAAATTGATAGAATCTATGATATCAAAGTACTGATGAGTGGTCGCGTTAATGTTGAACCGATCAGGGCATCAAAGATAATCCCCCAGTGCAAAAGATGTCAATTCTTTGGACATACAAAGAACTATTGTGGTCGGGAACCTAAGTGTGTCAAATGTGGTCGGGACCATGAAACTATAGTCTGTATAAAGCCTGCTGACGTCAGCCCAAGATGTGTAAACTGTAAATCACACGAGCACACAGCTAATTATAGAGGATGTCCTGTGGCTATTGAAGCACAAAAAGCCCGGGACATGAAAACCAAGAGGAATCACAACAGCCAATCCCAATCAAAGTTTCAAGCGAAAAAACCCACGATGAATAATCAGAAGAAAGTTGAGAACCCACAATCAGACACCAATCTTAAATCTTATGCAAATGTCATGAAAAACCTACAAAAGATTCAGCAAGCACCAGTCCAAGCAGACCCGCTTCAAAAAATTCTTGATCAGCTGAACCGTACGGAAGTGCAAATGATCAACATGAATGTTATGTATTTTCTAAGAAACGGATTGTTGTCCAACGCTAGGACATCCAACTACTGTAAACCGAACAACGATATAAAAAACATGGATTCAAGTCACACGTGCGTTTTCATTACATTTCATTCCTATAATAAAAGCATCAAAGACATTTTAGTGGCGACGAGGATTGTCAATTACACTATTTAGACGTTCGTTGAGAGTTTGCGAGTTGGTTTTTACGGTTCGGTTCTCGCGATGCCCGCCGGAAAAGGTGGCGAAGGAGCGATCGGCGGCAGTGCCCCGGATCTCGCACAACAAATTTCTGAGCTAGCAGGTATTGTGAAACAATTAGCCCAAATTCATTTCACTCCTAGCGTTAAATCTTCTCGCCCATTTCACTTCGAGGAATTCAAATCTTTGGGCGAGGAACCGATCACGGAATATTTCGATCGATTCAAAACGCAACTTACCTTGTGTAATGTTTCTCAAGCAGAATGGAGCAGTTACTTGAGGGTTCACATGGGTACGGAGTTAAATAATACGATACGTGACATAATACATCCCGTATCACCAAGTACAAAGACATTTGATGAAATCAAAGATATTCTCGTAAAACATCACGTGAAACCAAATAATAAATATAGTGAAGCAATCAAATTCCGAAAAGTAATACAGCAATCGTCAGAAACGATTTGTGAATTTGCCGCACGTCTTCGATCAGCAGCAAAACACTGCGAATTCGGGGATTTCTTTGTGCCACCAAATTTCAAGTGGTTTCCAACCAGTCAGAAGTGGTTGGGAGAAAAATCTCCAGTCGGTTATGACGATTTGAAACCCGGCTTCAAACGGTTTGAGAGACTCAGCGAACGCACCAACATGGCTGCCGAGCCTGGCCGTGACGAGCCGATATGTCACTGGAAGCCTCTGCGAACGCCCAAACGCACTTCCAACGGTTTCAAACCGGTTTGATGGTCTCAGCGAACAAACCTTTATAGTTCAGTTTCTTCACGGTATCACTGATGATTATATAAGGGAAGCTATTGTTTTGAAAAAGCTAGACAGATTCGATGAAGTCCTAGAGATTGCCCAAAGTATGGAAATATCCCGATCTGTATCAACAAACATCAAATTCGATTCCCCAGAAAAACAATATAAATACGCACATGCAAGCAAACCGCAAGAAAAAAACAAAGCCTGTTCAAATACCTCGAAAAAGAATCGGGGTTCGACCAGGGATGAAAATCGTTGGAATTCAGGACCATCTAAATGCTTTGGTTGCGGGGAATTGCATTGGCGTAAATTTTGCCAGTTTCGTTCAGCAATTTGTCCCAAACGTAATCGCAGAGGTCACGCACCCAATTCCTGTAGATCCGCGAGAAATCCCCCTACCAGTCACAACTCGAGGCATAAATTCAAACAACCACCATCCAACAAAAACGTACAACAAAATGCTGTTGGTGAATCTGATGACAAAAATTACTCAGGAATTACGTTTTCTTCAGAAGAAGAAGAGTCGTGTAACTGCGTAGGCGAAATCTGTGCCACAAAACGCCCCCCTCCAGCAATCATTTCCGTTCTGATAAATCAGAAGCCGATGTCCATGGAATTAGACACAGGTGGAGTGTGCTCAATGGTGAATCAAAGTACCCTCGCCAAAATACTTCCAAACTGTCAGGTGGTCTTTGTACAAATGTTTTTCGAAGTATGTGATGAACGAAGATGAAGTGAGAGAAAATGGGTATCCATTACCAATCCCTGGGAAACCTAACTGTGCCTATATAGATAAATCAGCAAGAAAGTATTATACGGAACAACCCAGCAAACCTTCGGTGAGAGTCTGTGCTAATCGTCGCAAGGAATTTCGACTTGGAAAAGAAGGAGTACCCATCACGAAGGATGACTGTTTTTACCACTGGGGAAGGTTAAGAAAAGTAAGATTGTTTGGGCAGTGGATGGAAAAGTTCACTTGCTGTGATGGTTTTAGTGATTCGGTTCCTTGTGAGTCATCTACATACCACGTCTGGTCTGGAAGAGATGAAGATTGTATGGAAGATTTTGTTGAAACACCCAAACTGCCGTCTAATATCCGGCTATCAAAACATGCCGTGTTAACGAGCTGGCCAGTGCACAGATGAAGCAAATGCAAGGTACGTCTACTTCAGAACAGGTAAATAAGCTATCTCATCGTAAATCACAGAGTGATTCCAGAAAGTCGCAGCCAAAAAGAAGACCAAATGAAACTGCTTGTAAATACTGTAGTATTATACACAAGCGTAATCGAAATTCATGCCCTGCGTATGGTCACCGTTGTGAACTATGCGATAAAAACAATCACCTGGTGAAAGTTTGTTTTTCGTCCGAAAGAAAGTCTTATAATAAACAGAAGTCACAGGTCAAACAAATAGACGGTGATTATTTGAGCAGCGATACTATGTGGGATGATTCATCAAGTGACGAAGCATTGCAGGTAGAATCGGTAAAGAATCTCAGAGATCCCAAGCCAAAAATAATATGGTCAACAGTTATAGATTTCTACTTATATCATATCATATCATATTATATCATATTATATCATATCAGGTCATCATATCAAATCTGTCAAATGCCAGCTGGACAGTGGCGCTACAATAAATGTGATTGAGGAAAGAACCCTCAAGCAGGCCCTTGGGGATAAAATAAAGATACTACCTAGTCATACGTCAATCCGTGATTTTGGCGGTGGGATTGTAAAGCCAATTGGAGAAATAAAATTGCCGGTCGCAAGCAAACACGCTAAATGTGCATTGACATTTCAGGTGGTTGGTAAGCTCAACACAACCAAGCAAGAGTTACCCTTGATTTCTGCCGAAAGAAGCGTCGCAGAAATGCTGTCGTACAGATCTTAAAGTAGCTCAAGACATGAAGCTGGGACCGTCATCTTGCCCAGATTTTACGTATGGCCACCCATACAAACGACCACTCTTTGTACAAATGTTTTTCGAAGTATGTGATGAACGAAGATGAAGTGAGAGAAAATGGGTATCCATTACCAATCCCTGGGAAACCTAACTGTGCCTATATAGATAAATCAGCAAGAAAGTATTATACGGAACAACCCAGCAAACCTTCGGTGAGAGTCTGTGCTAATTGTCGCAAGGAATTTCGACTTGGAAAAGAAGGAGTACCCATCACGAAGGATGACTGTTTTTACCACTGGGGAAGGTTAAGAAAAGAAAGATTGTTTGGGCAGTGGATGGAAAAGTTCACTTGCTGTGATGGTTTTAGTGATTCGGTTCCTTGTGAGTCATCTACATACCACGTCTGGTCTGGAAGAGATGAAGATTGTATGGAAGATTTTGTTGAAACACCCAAACTGCCGTCTAATATCCGGCTATCAAAACATGCCGTGTTAACGAGCTGGCCAGTGCACAGATGAAGCAAATGCAAGGTACGTCTACTTCAGAACAGGTAAATAAGCTATCTCATCGTAAATCACAGAGTGATTCCAGAAAGTCGCAGCCAAAAAGAAGACCAAATGAAACTGCTTGTAAATACTGTAGTACTATACACAAGCGTAATCGAAATTCATGCCCTGCGTATGGTCACCGTTGTGAACTATGCGATAAAAACAATCACCTGGAGAAAGTTTGTTTTTCGTCTGAAAGAAAGTCTTATAATAAACAGAAGTCTTTTAATAAACCGAAGTCACAGGTCAAACAAATAGACGGTGATTATTTGAGCAGCGATACTATGTGGGATGATTCATCAAGTGACGAAGCATTGCAGGTAGAATCGGTAAAGAATCTCAGAGATCCCAAGCCAAAAAGAATATGGTCAACAGTTCTAGATTTCTACTTGGGTAATCATATCAAATCTGTCAAATGCCAGCTGGACAGGGGCGCTACAATAAATGTGATTGAGGAAAGAACCCTCAAGCAGGCCCTTGGGGATAAAATAAAGATACTACCTAGTCATACGTCAATCCGTGTTTTTGGCGGTGGGATTGTAAAGCCAATTGGAGAAATAAAATTGCCGGTCGCAAGCAAACACGCTAAATGTGCATTGACATTTCAGGTGGTTGGCAAGCTCAACACAACCAAGCAAGAGTTACCCTTGATTTCTGCTGAAAGAAGCGTCGCAGAAATGCTGTCGTACAGATCTTAAAGTAGCTCAAGACATGAAGCTGGGACCGTCATCTTGCCCAGATTTTACGTATGGCCACCCATACAAACGACCACTCTTTGTACAAATGTTTTTCGAAGTATGTGACGAACGAAAATGAAGTGAGAGAAAATGGGTATCCATTACCAATCCCTGGGAAACTTAACTGTGCCTATATACTCGTAGATAAATCAGCAAGAAAGTATTATACGGAACAACCCAGCAAACCTTCGGTGAGAGTCTGTGCTAATTGTCGCAAGGAATTTTGACTTGGAAAAGAAGGAGTACCCATCACGAAGGATGACTGTTTTTACCACTGGGGAAGGTTAAGAAAAGAAAGATTGTTTGGGCAGTGGATGGAAAAGTTCACTTGCTGTGATGGTTTTAGTGATTCGGTTCCTTGTGAGTCATCTACATACCACGTCTGGTCTGGAAGAGATGAAGATTGTATGGAAGCTCAACACAACCAAGCAAGAGTTACCCTTGATTTCTGCCGAAAGTTGTGAAAGGTTGGGTCTGGTCAGACTCACAGAAGTCAGGCAACTCCAAGAAGGTAAGCCAGCAGAGTCTGCCGAACAAATATTAAGCTCTTACTCGGACGTTTTCTCCGGTATAGGGGTGCCTCAAGGGAAAATGCAAGCTCAGCGTAGACCCGAGATATCATCCAGTGAAGCAAAAGCCCCGCAGGATTCCAGTACCTTTGCGTGCAGAACTGAAAGCTAAGCTTGAGGATATGACTAAGAAAGGCATTATATTAAAGGAAAATGGCCCCACAGAGTGGATTAGCAACAACTGGTCAAAACACCAAAGAAGTTGCGAATCTGTTTAGATCCGTTACACTTGAATCAGGCTTTGAAACGGACTGAGTATGAAATTCCCACAATTGAATCCATAATGCCTGAACTCAGAAATGTTAGATACCTGTCCGTTTTTGATACAAAGGATGGATTCTGGAATTTAGAGTTATCGGAAGATAGCTCCAGATTAACAACATTCTGGACGCCCTTTGGTCGTTTCAGGTTCCTGCGTTTACCTTTTGGTCTTGCAGTTTCGAGCGATGTATATCAATGCCGCCTACACGAGATCTTCACCGACATTGAGGATATTGTGGTAATCCAGGACGATATTTTGGTTAGAGTTAGAGGCGATACTGATGAAGAAGCGGCACAAAACCACGATAGGGCGCTTAGGAAACTGCTTGAGAGGGCCAGGCGAGCCAATATAAAATTCAACAAGGATAAGGTCAGGCTGAAGCAAAGAGAAGTGAAATATATGGGTCACATCCTGGGTAAAGACGGTCTTCGTCCAGATCCTGCAAAGGTGGAAGCCATAAAAGGGATGAAACACCCAACTGATGTCACTGAGGTCAAAAGTTTCATTGGATTGGCTACCTATATGTCCAAGTTTGTTCCCCATCTGTCTGCAATATGTGAACCCCTTTGGCAGCTAACCAAGAAGGATCAAGAATGGGTTTGGGGAGACCTTCAAAAGAATGCAGTCGAAACCGTGAAGGAGTGCATAGCCAAAGCCCCTGTATTGGCGTACTTTGATCCTGATAAGCCAATTGTCATTCAATCGGATGCTTCTCAAAGAGGTCTGGGATGTGTTATGCTTCAGTCTGGTCGCCCAGTCGCTTATGCCTCAAGGAGTTTAACTGATACTGAGCAAAGATACGCTCAGATCGAGAATGAATGCCTCAGTCTGGTATTTGCCTGTTCAAGGTTATTTGGTTTCATCATTGGATGTAAAAACATAACAGCTCAAACAGATCACCGCCCATTAGTGACAATTTTCAAGAAGCCCTTGATTGCAGCGCCCATAAGACTCCAACGGATGATGTTGCGGCTTCAGCGTTTCAATTTAGATGTTCAGTTCATTCAGGGATCAAAAATGTATATAGCGGATGCTCTCTCAAGGCTACAACTGGGAACAGTAGAAGATACATGTCTAGAAGAGGTGTATAGAATCGATCCTATTTATAAAGAACTTGAAAGCATAAAGATTTCAGACACTTTAATATTTTGCAAGCAAGCTTGGACAAAGTCAGAAGCGAAACAGTCATAGACGACGTCCTGCCACTGCTGGCTTCTGTCATAAAAGATGGCTGGCCTCACAAGGAACGGTTGCCATCGTGCTTGCAGGTCTATTGGGATTTCCGCGACGAACTAAGCATCCAGGATGGAGTAATCTACAAGGGAGCTCAAATTGTAGTTCCGCAGGCTCTACGCTCAGAATTTATTAGGAAAATTCACTTATGTCACTTGGGACAAAATGCATCCCTCCGACGGGCAAGAGACACACTTTTTTGGCCCTTTATGAGCTCGCAGATTAAAGACACTCTCAAGAACTGCGATATTTGCCAAGAATTAGCTCCAAATCAACCAAAGATGCCTATGCAGTCCCACAAAATCCCTTCACTGCCGTGGGAACGAGTATCATTGGACACTTTCGAATTTCAGAAATGTCAATACATCATAGGATCAATACATAGGTTGATGGATACTCTGATTTCTTTGAAGTGGAGCGGGTTCAAGACATTAAGAGCTCTACAATAATAGAGTTTTGCAAAAGAAACTTTGCCAGACACGGAACACCTCAAGTCCTAATCAGCGACAACGCACCTCAACTGATAAGCAATGAATTCAGGTCTTTTGCACAGGAGTGGGAGTTCCTACATTCGACGTCGGCTCCTTATCATAGTCGTGGGAACGGCAAAGCGGAGGCAACAGTCAAAATCGCTAAGACGATGCTCAGAAAATGCAGTCGTGAGGGTTCAGACTTTCTGGCCGCTTTATTGGAATGGAGGAACACTCCTACGATTGGGGTGGACACTAGCCCAGTGCAGAGACTCATGTCGAGGAGGACAAGAACATCGATTCCAACTTCTAATAGGCTCCTGATTCCAGAGGTAGTGCCAGATGTACAAGAGATAATCACTTCAAAACGAAGAATTGCCAAGTTTTATCATGACAAAACTTCAAAAAAATTACCGGATTTGGCTGTAGGCCAGGAGGTATTCATTCAGCCTCAAACAGGGAAAATTTGGAGCAAAGGAGTTGTAGAAAAGACCTATGGTGGTTCGTATGATGTCAGCACCAGTGATGGAGGAATCTATCGTCGGGATCGAACATGGTTACGACCCTCCACGTCAAATATGTCGCAATCTCGCAAATCAGTGACTATCCCAAAGTCACCTTCGAAACCATCTCCTCCTTCCACTGTTTCAGTGGGCACTTCTCCCATCAAGATTCAACAGAGTCAACCAACTACTGATCTACCAGGGAAGCCCAGCAGGTCTGTAAGGGACAGGACTCCGCATCAATCCAGAATTAATCCACTGTCGACTAATAAAGAAACTAAGCAACAAAATACACCTAGTCAACAAACATCAAGGGAAAACTCTATCTCTCGGTTTGGTCGTAAATATAAACCCAATCCAAAGTTTTCTTTTTCAAGTGAGGAATAAGGTGCAAGTAGAATAAGGTGCATTTGTGTAAAAAAAAGGTGCAGAATAAGGTGCATTTGTGTAGAATAAGGTGCATTTGTGTAATAATGTTAATAAAGGTAATATGTAATAATATGTAGTAAAAGGTAATATGGTAACCAAAAAAAAAAAAGTTATTAAGTCTTGCTAAAAAAAAAAAAGTTATTAAGTAGTTATTAAGTTATTAATGAAGTTATTAAGTAAGTATTATTCTGGTGTTATTCTATTACTAACACATTGTTCTTGGGCTGTTTCTATGAATGCTGTTGGTTTTGGGAGACTAAAGCTGGGTTCACATGGTCGCGTAATCGACGTAAGCGCAAAAGCGTAATCGACGTAGGTGGCGAGGGTGGGAGGCGCGTAAAAGCGTTTTACGTCGGTGTTCGTTCACATGGTGGCGTAAGACGCTTAGGTGCGCAAGAGGCCAATGCGCAATGCACCCTTGTTTTCCCGCATTTTTCGTTATTCCGTTGTTTGTGTTGAAAACAGCGGTTTCCCGCGCTGTTTTTTTTTCTCGAGTATTACCGCGTTGTTTTGTTCTACCCGCCAATTTCATCACACGAAACAATCATAGACACGAAACACGATACACGAGACACGAAATGGTAAACGGTGAACAGTAAACAGTCGCTGGAAGATGTGGGAGATCAGCTGTGACGGATCCGCCATTTTTACGTCGACGTAAAAGCGCAAAATATCTAATTTTTTAGTACGCTCGCGTAAGAGCTCGGCGTAGACGCTTCCCCGCCCATCAACTAGCCGGTAGCCAATCAGGAGGCTTTACGCTCTTACGTTTTGTACGCTTTTACGTCGATTACGCGACCATGTGAACCCAGCTTAATGACGATGCAGATGAGAATCCAAGGGAAATCGAAACGGTAGGGGTGAAGGAGTATGTCGTTGAGGATGGAAATCTTGTCGTTGGGGATGGAAATCTTGTCGTTAACGATGGAAATCTTGTCGTTGAGGATGGAATTCTTGTTGCTGAGGATGGAAAGGAAGGGGAAACTGAAGCGACCCAAGAAGGAGTGAATAATAACGAAATGAGAGGAAGGATGGTCACCAGGAGCAAGTGTAAGAAGATGAAGTTTTGACTTCCTGAACTCTTGGAAAAAAGCGTCGCAGAAATGCTGTCGTACAGATCTTAAAGTAGCTCAAAACATGAAGCTGGGACCGTCATCTTGCCCAGATTTTACGTATGGGTGGTCTTTGTACAAATGTTTTTCGAAGTATGTGATGAACGAAGATGAAGTGAGAGAAAATGGGTATCCATTCCCAATCCCTGGGAAACCTAACTATGCCTATATACTCGTAGATAAATCAGCAAGAAAGTATTATACGGAACAACCCAGCAAACCTTCGGTGAGAGTCTGTGCTAATTGTCGCAAGGAATTTCGACTTGGAAAAGAAGGAGTACCCATCACGAAGGATGACTGTTTTTACCACTGGGGAAGGTTAAGAAAAGAAAGATTGTTTGGGCAGTGGATGGAAAAGTTCACTTGCTGTGATGGTTTTAGTGATTCGGTTCCTTGTGAGTCATCTACATACCACGTCTGGTCTGGAAGAGATGAAGATTGTATGGAAGATTTTGTTGAAACACCCAAACTGCCGTCTAATATGGAGGAATGCGACGCTGGAATATACGTGTTTGGGGTCTAGGATGACGTCATAGGAACATCAACGATAACAATAAACGTGAGGTTACTCACTTCTTGCTCAACCGGCCTACCATCATTTAACCTAACAAATCATCTTAAGTTTTAAGTTGAATGTCTAATTAGGATGAGTTAACAATCTTTAAAACAATACGCACTGGATTGTGAAATGTGTTATACTACAAAAGGCTTGGAATTAGCAAGATTGACTGTGGTTGATTTAAATGAAGACGTTGTATTCGACCAAGTTGTGTCTTTGGATAGCCCTGTATTGGATTATTGTACGAGATTTTCAGGAATTGACGAAACCAAAATACGGCAGGCGACGTATACGTTCGATGACGTCCGTGCATGGATTCAACGCAACATCTTCGACAAAACTATCCTTCTTGGACACTCCCTAGAAAACGACCTCAAAGCCCCACGTTGGGCGCCACGATGTCAAAACGGTCTACCGGACGACGGACTGCCAGAGAAGAATCAACACAATCGACGAATAAACACAATTGTAATTGTTGAAGAAGGGTTTTCGAGCGATAATTTTCGTACAATGAATATCGCTGTTCTCTTTTTTGAGTGCAGTACTACAATCAGATGTTGGGTAATAATAATATAAGAAGGAGAATGTTGTTCTGTTGGGTGGTTGCGGACAATCGAGAATAAAGAGAAATCAGCGAAGAAACAGGCAGAAACAATGGGATCAAGTGCGAATTCTCAACCCTTCGTTGTAGCTGGCCCAGCAAACTGTGTGACATCTAGTGCTAAGCCAAGCGGTAAACGTAAATCCTAGACGAATCTAGAAATCGTATGGCTTGACGACGAATCAGCTTTTACCAACAGAGCTGGAAATAGGGATGCCAAAGAGAGATATAATGAGGGCCCTCATCCATTGAAGTCTGGTGTGGAATGGTTTGAGGAACTATTTTCTCCTGAAGTGGTAGTAGCTCTTATCACAGAGCAGAGTAATCGTTATGCTTTACAAAACAACCATGTTTTGAACGTGACAGACAGTGAAATCAAAGTGTTCGTTGCTATCTTATTACTCACTGGATATCTAACACCCAAATATATCCGCATGTTTTGGGAGACCCAGTCAGATACACACAACGCTCTTGTATCCAAATCAATGCGTCGAAATAGATTTTTTGAGATAGAAAAATATTTGCATTTGGCGGACAATTCGGATCTACCCCCCAATGATAAATTCTCCTAAGTGAGGGACTTTTTGAACCTTATATATTCAAACTTCAGAAGAAACTTTGCCAGCATTGTTTGTGCATCACATGTATCTATTGGCGAAACAATGGTTCGTTATTACGGAAAACACTCCTCAAAGCAACATAACAGACTCAGCGCCTCTAGACACACGCCGCCGGCCTCCTCGCTGACGACGCGGAATCCAAGTTCCCTCTACCCCCACCGACGCCTCCGGACTTCACTTCCCCGGCAGTCTTCACGATCGTAACACCTCTGTATAACCAGTATTAATCTTATAATTTGTTTAATAAAAGTTAAAGTGTTTTTTAAAAACTCGTTTTCATCGGCCCACGAGAAAACTGGCGCAGTCGGTAGGACTACTCACAGACGAAAACCACACACAGGGACCTGAGCGAGCGGACATCGCCTGACCCTAAGGACATCGCCTGGACCGTATCAACGGATTAGTAGCCGACCACAACGGAAACTATTCGAGAAGAAGAGGACCAGGGACAGGACATCGAGGCCATACAGAGGGAAGACCGGGAAGTCCCTCATGTTCCTGAATCACTGTAAGTCCGACTTCTTACTCACTTATACCTCCGATTTTAACCCCCATACAACCAGTAACACCGAGAGAGATTTTCTCGCCCACCCCACCGTTACTAGAACGTGTTATTCCTAGAAGAATCATGACAGACGGCATGAGACCCGAGTATCTCCAGATGATCCCTGAATTCTCCGGAGAACCGGAAATTCTAGAACATTTCTTAACGGTTAGTGAAAAGCTAATCACTAAATTCTTCAATACCGCTGAAGTAGATTCGTTTCAAAACGAATATCTACTAAACTGCATAATCTCTAAAATAAGAGGTAAATCAGCAGAGGTAATGCTAACTAGTCCTGTCACTACCTGGACAGAACTTGAAGCAGCGCTTATCGACAATTATGCCGATAAACGCAATGTTCAAACCCTAATTGGAGACATGTGTAGGCAACATCAAGAACTACACGAGGATGCTTTCTCGTATCTCGATAGGGTGAGCAAACAAATGAATAGGATAATCTCCTATGTTAACGTCAACCAAAGTGAACAGGCAGGAATCCTTAACCCATTCATTAAGGATTTAGGAATGAATTGCCTATTGCAAGGTTTGAGAGAGCCAATGAGCTCGCTACTACAGACTAGACATCCCAAAACGATGGGAGAAGCCCTGAGTATCGTATCGAATGATCTCAAAAGGATTGCCCTTAACAAAAATCAGGGTAAGCCGAACCATCAGTCAGCCGCTATCAAAACGGGATACAAGCCCGTCATGAAGACCTCTACCGCGAAACCGAACTCTTATCCGAACGCCTATAAGCCATTTGAAAATAAACCGCCAGATCAGAAACCTCACGCCAGTGGTAATTACTCGAGTGGTAATTACAAATCACAATTTGTGCAGAGACAGTACCCTCAGAGATCCGCATCTGGAATTTCAAAATCATCAATGAGCCCCAGAAAGAAGTTCCCAGTAAATTTATTATATGACAATGAGGAAACTAATGATTATAATGATATTGTGCATGACGAACGTAAGGATGAAGGAGCAGGTGAATGTGACGAGACTCCTCAAGTCCATTTTTTAGGGGAAAGCCAGGAATTTTCACACTTAACAATCTAGCGATTGGAGTGAGAAATTCCTTGCCGTAGCTCATCTCACCAAATTTAAATTTAACAATATTAATTGATACAGGAAGCACGAAAAGCTTCATAAAGCCAGACATAATGAATAAATTCTTTACAAGTACAAACGAACCGAAAACTTTCAAGTGTCCACTCCACATGGAAATTCGAAAGGAAACGAGTACGTTAACATTTCAGTGAGAGATCTATTCAAAGAAAAAGAATTCGTGCACAAATTCTACTCCTTCAACTTTCACGATAAATTTGATATGTTATTTGGACTAGATATTTTACAGAAAGCAAATGCTAAAGTAGATCTATCAAAGAATTTAATAGAGACCAAGAAAACGTTTATTCCCATATATTTTTTGGAAACTGATAACTTGAAAACTCATTTGATAGAAGCTAGGAAAATTCAACAAGTCCAACTAATCGTAGAAAATGTAAAGGATGGAATAGCTCTGATTGATCACAAGAAATTTAACGGAATTGAAATCCCGAATTGTATTGTCGAAGTCAAAAATAACGTAGCCCAATGTATGGTGATCAATAACACTCAGGAATCGATAGAACTTCCCCCTTTTAAAACAAAAAGTGAAAGCGTAAATCGAGACCAATTTGAAAATACCACCGGTTACAGAAAACCAGTCAAAATTAAGAAACCAAAATTAGATTTGACTAGAATACGAACTGACCATTTAAATGAGGAAGAAAAGAACAAGTTACATGAACTTTTCACAGAATACTCGGACTTGATCTACACAGAGGGAGAACCCTTAAGTACAGCGAACGCAGTCCACCCCCTTCCCAAAACCCCGATTGGAGACGCTTTCTACCGGAGGCAGATAGCCTTTTACACTCTCTACTTTTAGCCTTTTCTACTTGTGACCTTGGAGTGCTTCTCGATTCGAGGCTATCCTTCAATGACCATATCGAAATGGTGGCGTCGAGGGCTCTGAGATCGCTTGGATTCCTTAAAAGGTGCACTCGTGACTTTACGTCTCCTGAGGCCATTGTTACCCTTTATAAATCGTTAGTACGGCCTGTGATGGAATACGCAAGTCCTATATGGTCCCCGTACTATGAAGAGCATAAGGATCGCTTGGAGAGAGTGCAGCGGAGGTTCTTCAGGTATCTCTGCTACAAGCTTCGACTGCCGGCTGACCACCACCAATTTTCAACCCTTGCAGCCACTTACAATTTGCCTAAGTTGGAAGAGCGCTGTTTTGATGCCGATGTTGTTTTCTACCACAAGCTAATGAATGGTAGGCTTCAGTGCCCTTATCTCCTCTCACGCGTCAACATAAACGTTCCTAGCTACCCCACCCGTTCAGTCACATTGTTCTACGCTCCTTTTGCTGCCTACAACTATCAAATTCATCGCCCCTTGATTCGTTTACCACGTGAGGTCAATGCTTTCGTCCAGGCAGCGGATTTCGATTTCTTCGTTGGTAGCCTTTCTCGCCTCAGAACTAGCCTAGCTATTTATCACCTTACCCAGTGAATTTTTCTTCCGGCCTACAGTGTTTCGGGGTGTTTTTCATTTTTCATTTTAAACCTTTTGCTTTTTCTTTTTTGTATTATTTTTGTAAAGTATCTTGTTTAAGTACACTGTATAGTACCTCATTGTGCGCTCTCTGTCGTTGTGCAACAGCTAAACTTTGTAATTGGCTTGAGCCGTGCATAATTGTTTCTGTTCTGCGATGGATGTGGGGGTCAGAATAAAAACTCTCACATCCTCCATACACTCTCTTACTGGCTGCAAAAAGAATCCCCCCAGCACGTCCAGTCAGTCCACCTGACGTTCCCCGTAAGAGGACACAGCTTCCTCCCAGCTGATCGGGTCTTTGGGAGAGCCGAGAGAATTCTAAAAAACATTCCTGTGATCACTACTCCTGAACAATATGAGACCGCATATTCACAAGTTGGATGTGTTGCAAAGGTAGGGGTGGACTGGCAAATTGTGAACGTAAAGGACTTACAGGAAACGTACAGCAAGGCCAAAGGCATCAGTCATGCCAAACGAATCGTTATAAAAAAATTCAAATCCCAATCAGGAGGACATACCACAAGAGTGAAATTCCAAGCTAATTTCAGATTCGAAAGTGGCACAGCCATTCAAGTCGATTGTCAAACGAGGCAAAAAAGACAGGAATGTCTGCGCTCCGTCTCTCTTTCCTTTGGGACGTTCTCTCACGAAAGAAAAAAAGAAGGATGTGCAATATCTTCTAGAGACACATTTTGGACATGATTGGAAGAACCTCCCCGAACTCAAATCGTGGTACCTCCCTATTTTATTTGGTGAGCAAGAACAGCAAGACCATGAAGAACAAGACCAGGACATGAGTGAGCCATGTACCTGCATCGAAGAAGAGCCATCCGAAATTCACATCTAGAAGTATTTTTAGTAGGTGCCTATTTGAATTTTGAAAAACAAGTCGAAACTAATATTATCATATTATTATGATGTAGATACTTTTTTTGATCGTTCGTTGTTTCATTAACTGTTTTTAGTTGTTTCATTTGCCTTTTATACGTACTTAATTTGTTCTCTATTTCTAATACTGAATATAAAAAGTTTTTGGAAAATGGTGTAGCAACTCCGTGTACTTTCTCCATCAGATGCCTTATTTCAACCAAAACTCAACTTACCCAAATTTCACACCAAAACTCAGTATATCCAAAATGAAAATTGCTATATCTTCGTGCTTAAACTCGATAAAAATCTCAATTTTGGGGTAATTGCTAACTGATGTCGGACCAACATAATCAGGTAAGTTGGAGAATTGAATCAATTGTATTGAGGGCGTGAAGAGTTTTTGGCCGATTCCCAAAAAAAAAATCGAAAGTGGATATACGCAGTTTTGAAAAAAGCTCTTCATATATACTCTTAAAACGTTATGTACCAATATAAATGATAAATATTATTGTAACTGGGAAAACGTAATCAGGAGTGACGATATTTGTGAAAAACAAATAATTAAAGAGAACTCAGTAACAAATTGTCAATATATTAAATTCAAAATAAAAGAACCAATAATAGAAATTTTTCCAGAAATAAATCAAGTTCTAATTGCAACTCAGTTTGAAAAGAATTTAGAAATAAAGAGAAAAGAAGGAACCGAAATGATCAAAATAAAAGGATCATACCTCGTCAAACCAGAGGAAGATAAAATATATTTCGAAAACAATTTGATAATTAGCCAAGGATCAGCCTGGGGAAAACCCACAATAATCCACGTGCCAATAAAAACTATCCCCAACATAAACATCCAAAATAGTACCTTTGCATTAAAGAACTATCAAAACCTACAATTTGAAGACAAGCAAATACTAAACTCTCCTTACTTCGCTACCCAGAATAACCATAATTATGTACATACTGTATTACTCATAATCATAGGTGTAATCATAATAATCCTAGTAATCCCGAAAATAAGGACCGCAATGAAAAGAACGAAAGGGAAATTAATGATATTTAACAACAAAACTTATTCTAAAAACCAAGTTTCAGAACCATCAGTAGAAATCATTAGCGAATCATCACCACCCCTGCAGACTGCAGTCGACGAACACGATTTCTATCAATCCTCGCGTTCTTTGATAGATGTTTGATTACTGTGGAAATTAGCTGAAGTGATTATGATTCAGAAACCTGGTAAACCAGCCGAACAATTAACATCGTACATGCCAATCTCCCTTCTTCTAGTGTTATCAAAACTATTTGAGAAGCTCATCCAGAAGCGGCTGATGTCAGTCGTAGAAGAACGCGATCTGGTCCCTTCTCATCAATTTGGTTTCCGACAAAAGCACTCTACCATTGACCAGGTGCATCGGATTACGAATGTAATTGAGGAGGCACTAGAAAACAAGCAAGTTTGCTCGGCCATCTTTCTCGACGTAACCCAAGCGTTTGACCAAGTTTGGCACGATGGACTAAACCACAAGCTCCGAAGAAGGTTGCCAGCAAAATATGCTGAATTATTACAATCCTACCTATCAGATCTATTCTTCAGGGTAAAGCATGAGGATGCCTACTCAGAAGTGCACCAAATACTGTAGCATGAAAACTTTTCATAATTCAGCGGTTGTGGCTCCGGCAGAAAAATCAGCTGATTTTTCCTCTATCAATGCCACCTTTACCGGGAAGTGCTGCCACCGGCCGGCGTCGAACTCCATATCAACACGTTGTGATAAAAGACAACTCCCGACTTCATTCATTGTTCTTTCTTTGTTCTTACGGTTGCGTTCAGTTCACACAAAAGAATTGTTTGCCAGTGAAGTACCGTTTATTTCTACTGTTTCTACTGTTTATTTCGTTGGAGCCGTTGGAAGACGAGTACCTACCTACGTAATTCAACCTCCAGACAGGCCAGCGAATTCAACAACATTTCCCGTGCCTTACCGGTATGTCCTTTCCGAAAAGAAATCTGATTTTCTCGAAAAGCATAAGCCTTTTGTTCGGCCGCAACCTCACACCGCGAAAAACTAATTAAATAAAATACGCTTCCTCATAAAATGTCCATCCACTGCCAGTTCAACCACCTTGAGGTTGTTGAACATCATGTCCCGTTGGCTTACCTGGTAGACCCTACACCTGGTTAGTTATCCCTACACCTGTGTACTCATATCGTTAACCCCCTGTGGCAACGACCTAAGGTCATTTTATCATAACTGACTTCGCCCTTCCATTCCATCCCTCCAAGTTACCCCTTCTCGCGGTTTATTGTGTTTTCACGAGAGTTCCAAAACATCTGCTCCCCTCTACCTAGGTTATAAAAACCCTATGAGCACTGCCAAATGCATTCAGTCAACCAACGTTCTGTCAACCAACGCATTCACTCGCATCACGTTCAAACGCATCACTTTCGATCTAACTGATAACTGTTTGTACCCGACCTACTCTGTTTCAAGTGACTCAAGTTTCCTGAGTGTAGTAACCCCTCGTGTGTTCAAGTGCATTCACTCTACGTAAACCTGTATTGTTTTTTTTTCTACAATCGTTCATCTATTAATTAAGCTGTAAATATCGACATTTCATAACGCGCACGATCTTTTGTAAATATATATATCAGCCATCAAAGTTAAAGTGACTGCCTTGTCATTTCATCCCTGATCTTCCCGATGGTAGAGCAAACAGCCCTACAATTTGGTGCCGAAACCCGGGAATGAATCAGGCAAGGGTTGACAGTGAAATCGAAGTCAACTCTTGATACAACTTATCTAACCTTTACGGCAAACACGCATAACATTGTCATCATCCAACTGCTCTCCCACATCGTAACGAAATGTCAACGGAAGCTGAGACATTCAGCGAGTTACTCGAATGCCTTCGTGACACAACGGAGCCTGGTCAGTGTGCAGATAAGCTCCGTGAAGCTGTGCCCAATATCGTCAGACACAGTGCCGCAAAAACAGTGAATCTATTCACTCATGTGCTCACTGTATTTGCCACCATCTCCGAAAAAATCGAACTCTCTACAGAAGTAGTTCAACCTACGGAATTCTTCTATTCATCATGGTGCTCCGACTACCAAACCATCAGTACGGAAGTCAGAGCCCTCACCAAGGACTTACTAAAAACTGTTAAGTCCCCCGCGATCGTGGAAATCATCACCGGACGTCTACATAAACACCTCACTGCTTGGGAAAAGCTCCTCCACAAACGCGCCGCCTCTCTGCCTCCACCGCCGCCTACTGTAAGTACAAACAGTTCTCAGTCAGATTCTAGATCGAATACTTATAGTGATTTGAAAACACTGGCAGTGCTCATCACAACCGTCCCCGTTTTTGACGGAAATATCTTACATTTTCCCCATTTTAAAGAACTTTTCTCTTCAATGATCATATCACTCTCAATACCTGACCCCAATAAACTCGAAGCCCTTAAATCGAAACTTGCCCCATCAATACTTCAGTGGCTAGAGTCTACATTTTCCACTGAAGTCAAATTTTTAGATGTATGGAACTCCTTGTGCAAAAAATACGAAAATCCGTACGAAAAACTCCTCGCTCAGTTAGATGTTTCCGCAGACGTACCGCTTCTAGAAAAAGAAACTCCCGAAACATTAATGTTTTTCATTCAGAAACTCGAGACTTACTATACTATCTTACAAAAACTAGCGGGAGGGCATTCAGGTCTTATCGATTTGTTAGTCCTCCACCTTGGGGTACGTAATTTAGCTCCTCACATTCACAGACTCTTTTTTGATGAATGTGTCGCTCCCCTTGAAGGATCAGTTCCAACATTCAAGATTTTCGTGTCTTTTCTCCAACAACGAGTATCTCGTTTACAAGCTACTACTCGTCAATCTACTCCCGCAAATCAGTCAAAAGCTCGACCGCCGACTCGTACAGACAAACCAATCCGACCTAGTACACCTATCCATTCCATTCAAACGCCACCCCCAAGGGCAAGCCAAGGAAGGAGATGTAGTTATTGTAACCAGTCTCACTCATTATTCGTCTGTGAAACTTTTCGAGCTCTTTCACTGTCCGACAAGTGGGCTCACGTTAGAGTAAGTAAATCGTGCCAAAATTGCCTCGGTAACTCTCACTCAAACTCTGCGTGCAAGTCTGTAAAAAATTGTCGACATTGTAACAAGAGACATAATTCCCTCTTACATAGAGATACTGCAGGCTCCCCGGCACTTAACCCTTTATCTAAATCCCGAACTCCTTCACCGAATCCCTCTCAATGGCCAGAAACCAATAATCATCATGCGAGAGCATGTAGCAATGTACCTTCTCCCCGGCTTACGTACGCTCGAGGAACCCCACGACGCACTTCCGAGCCGACGGCAAGCACTTATTGACAACTAAACCGGACGGAGCTCTCATTATCGAATAATGTTTCCTTTAATCGAACTCTTTCATTAGTAAAATCGTTCCCTGCAAATACTGTACTTCCCACAGCGTGTTGTACTTTATCAAATATAAGCTTAACTTCTAAAGGCTCCGTCCGTGCACTGCTAGATTCCGGAAGCGATGCATCACTCATTTCGCAGGATTGTGCAAATCGTCTTAATTTAAGTATCACATATACCCAGGGCTCTATTACAGGCGTTGGAGGGAAGGTCACCCGAGGTCGTCTTGGGCATACCTGCGCCCTTTTGCATTTTCCCGTCATTAATGAGCAACAATTCAGCCCCATAATGGTGCCTCTTCTTGTCCTCCCAACTCGAGTAACGGCACCTCTTCCGTCCCATACCTTGCCGTCAATGAATATTCCCTGCTCGATATATCCTCTAGCTGATCCTAATTTCCATAAAATATCTAATGTTGATGTAATTTTTTCCGCGGAGATCTTCCGCTCTGTGCTGTTACCCAAAGCAATACCAGCTATTGGCCGACTTCCGGCTTTTCTTGATTCCCGTCTTGGGTGGTTAGCTGTAGGTAGAATCCCGCTCCCCTCCTCCCGCAAGCAAGTTAAGTTCGAGTCACAAGTGAGAGTATTTCACTACCCTGGCGAATACACGGCCGCTCCTGTAAGCCTTAATCACACCGTTCAAAAACTCAACCCTTCTGTGCCATTACCTCAACGCCCCATTCCGCCAAGGGATTTCATTCGTCAGAAGGCCCGTGAATTACCCCCTCCAGCTACATCAATTTCTACAAACCGGTGGTCTATTTTATCGTATTATTTCAAGAATCAATCTACAACGACCGTTCCCCATATTTCCCCCCTGGAGTGTTGGAAAGAGTTGTCAAATTTTAAACATCAAATCAATGTTCAAATGTCTTCCCCGCCTGAGGTCATGAACACAATATCACCATCGAATTCATGTGTTTCAAGAATCACTCCATTCCCCTCACTTTCTTCATGTAATGTTCTCCCTTCTGGAACACAGAAAACTGACACGAGCACAGCGTTAATGTCATACTCTCTCAATACTGTAAACAATTTAGCCAAGTCAAACTCATCTAATCGCACACCCGTAAAAAACCCGACTAATGCCCAACTTCAAGAGCTGTTTCAGCGTATCTACGAACTAGATCAAGACCCCACAAAAAAATTAATCACCCAGGAAGAAGCTAGCACAGAAGGGTTTTTCGTAAAAACGTTACAAATCGCTGATAATGGAAAGATTTCAGTGGGACTCCCGTTCAAAAACTCCGTTTCTATGTTAGGAAAATCCAGGCCTCTCGCTGTCGCTCGGTTTATTTCGCTTGAGAAAAAACTCGAGAAAAATAGTACACTCGGTAATGCTTATCGAAAATTTATGCATGAATATCTAACGTTAGGCCACATGGAACTTGTCGATGCACCTACTGACGGCTTGGCCCATTACTACATACCTCATCATTCGGTTTCTAAAAAGGATGACCCTCCGGAAAAAATCCGTGTTGTTTTCAACGCTAGTCAACCTACTAGCACTGGCATAAGCCTCAACGACATTTTGTCTGTAGGCCCTAAACTTCAAAATGAAATTTACCACGTTTTAACCCGCTTTCGCTTTCACAAATACGTAGTTCTTGCTGACGTCAGTAAAATGTTCAGACAAATCGAACACCCTCCTAAAGATCGCGACTTTCTCCGAATTATATGGAGAGAAAACTCTAATTCGCCCCTCAAGGACTACCGATTAAAAACCGTGACCTATGGTACGGCGCCAGCCCCGTTTTTGGCTTGCCGTACCATGCTTGAAATAGCGGATCGGTGTGAGAACACCCACCCTGTAGCGTCCGAAGCCCTGCGTCAGAATACGTTCGTCGACGACACTCATGTAGGGGGCGGGGATATATCTTCAACTCTCAAGTCAAGAGATCAACTTATCGACGCGTTAAGGAAATTTCAGTTTGACCTAAGAAAATGGGCATCTAACGACCCACGCCTCCTTGAGTCAATCAATCCCGATCACTTACTGCCCCAAGGTCAAAAATTCACTCTTGGGGAGGAAAGCGACTCTCCTCTCAAAGTACTTGGCCTTGTCTGGGATAATCAGAAAGATATATTTTCCTATTCCGTAACTCCTTTAGAATCAATATCTACCAAACGTCAACTAGCTTCCCAAGTTGGTCAACTTTACGACCCTCTAGGATGGATATTACCCGTAATCATGAAAGCTCGCCTTATTCAAAGGCAGGTGGCATTGGCTCACGTCAGTTGGGACCAAGTATTACCCCCCCAGATCATCAATGAGTGGGCAAAACTCGCTACTGAACTCCCCGCTCTTTCAAATCTTACAATTCCCCGCTTCATTAATTCACATTTAAAGTTTTATGTACTCGGCTTCTCCGACGCATCTGAACAAGCTTACGCAGCAGTAATTTATTTAGTAACCACCTCCAACAATAACTTCAATTGTAATTTGCTGTATGCAAGAGCAAAAGTTGCTCCCACAAAAATGGTGTCACTACCTCGTCTGGAATTAATGGCATGCGAACTACTGGCCAACACTTGGAGCCGCATATCACCATTGTTTCCACATTTTTTCACAAATCACTTCTATGCTTTCTCAGATTCAACCATAGCTCTCTCATGGCTTACAGCAAGCCCACCACCACTCTGGAAGCCATTCGTTGGCAATAGAGTCAGCAAAACGCTTTCCATTCTCCCATCTGTACGTTGGTTCCATATTCGCTCTGAACAAAACCCCGCCGACCTCCCCTCACGGGGGATGAGTCCCTCAGATTTAATTAATAACAAATTATGGTGGACAGGCCCCTTCTGGGCCACCACTTCGCCTCCAGCATGGCCTCTAGTACGAGTTCGCCCCCAAATTGACGCTTCTGACTTTCTTCATGAAACAAAAATCGCTAAATCAATTTCAATTAATGTTGTAACCTCTCCACAGTATAAAATACCACAACTTGACCCCTCTTTAGAGTCTAAGTACTCGTCTATTAAAACTTTACGCAATGTAGTAGGTTGGATACTTCGTTTTAAGTATAATACTTTACACAAAACTCATCCCAGAACCGGGCCGCTATCTCCCGTCGAGTTACAAGATTCTCTTGACGCGTTGAGACGCCCAGCGTCTCTCTGCCCCCGACATAGTACTCGACGTGCTCAACAAAAAATTCAAATCGAGACCCGCCAAAACTCTAGGACTTATCGTAGACCCTCGCGGGGTACTTCGTGTAGGGGGACGTCTCCACTATGCCCCGCTCTCTTATCAAGCCATGCATCCTGCATATCTTCCTTCAGAAGCCAGTATCACACCCCTGATCATAAAAAACTATCATGAAATGTGTCTCCATGTTGGACCCAGGGCTACTTTAGGAGCAATCAATCAAAGATTTTGGATCGTTAATGGTAGACAAATCGTACAAAGAGCCCTACGTGGGTGCCCCAAGTGCTTCTCATTAAATCCCAAGCCTTGTCAGCCTCCTATGGGGCAACTGCCCCCAGATCGAGTTAATTATTCCGCTCCCTTCAACCAAGTAGGAGTAGACTTTGCCGGCCCTTTCCGAACCACCATCAGTGGTATCCGCGGAGGTAAGGCCGTAGACACGTACCTGGGGGTGTTTGTTTGTCTCGTGACTCACGCCGTCCATTTGGAGCCTGTCATAGGGCTAACTTCTGATGCCTTCCTCCTCGCCTACGATCGCTTCGTAGCTAGAAGGGGGCACCCGGGGACCATTTGGACGGACAATGGTCGCAATTTCATTGGGGCAAATAATCACCTCCGGGAACTAAGGCTCGCCTTTGATAAGCATGAACATGAACGCGCCTTATCGCGTCATTCAGCTGCCGACGGTACCACATGGCGATTTATTCCGCCCCATGCTCCTCATTTTGGAGGAATATGGGAGGCTGGCGTGAAATCTGCTAAGCGACTACTAAAAATCGAACTTCGGGGGCAGACCCCCTCCTTTACCACTTTCTATACATTAATCACAAAAATCGAAGGGATCCTAAACTCTAGGCCTCTCTCTCCACTCTCCTCATCCCCGGCCGACCTACAAATTCTTACTCCTGGTCACTTCCTCATACAGCGTCCACTGAATGCCCCCGCACCTCCTCCAGAGAAAATATCAGGTCAATTTCTTCCCAAATGGAAATACGTCCAGAAAATAACTCAATCGTTCTGGGAGCGGTGGTTGAAAGAGTATTTGGTAGAGTCTCACAAAAAATCGAAATGGACTGATCCCTTCAAACCACCCGCCGTTGGGGAGGTCGTCCTCATCATGGACGACGACTTACCACATTTTCGATGGCCCTTAGGCCGCATTACAAAATTGCATCTTGGTCCAGATCAAGTGCCACGGGTCGCGGAAGTTGACACCGCCTCTGGCACTAAACAACGCCCTTTGACCAAGCTATGCCCATTACCATACCCCTTGTGACTTCCGTTATCCTTCGCTGGCCCCCGAACCATGTTCGGCCGCAACCTCACACCGCGAAAAACTAATTAAATAAAATACGCTTCCTCATAAAATGTCCATCCACTGCCAGTTCAACCACCTTGAGGTTGTTGAACATCATGTCCCGTTGGCTTACCTGGTAGACCCTACACCTGGTTAGTTATCCCTACACCTGTGTACTCATACCGTTAACCCCCTGTGGCAACGACCTAAGGTCATTTTATCATAACTGACTTCGCCCTTCCATTCCATCCCTCCAAGTTACCCCTTCTCGCGGTTTATTGTGTTTTCACGAGAGTTCCAAAACATCTGCTCCCCTCTACCTAGGTTATAAAAACCCTATGAGCACTGCCAAATGCATTCAGTCAACCAACGTTCTGTCAACCAACGCATTCACTCGCATCACGTTCAAACGCATCACTGCTAAGTTAAAGTGACTGCCTTGTCATTTCATCCCTGATCTTCCCGATGGTAGAGCAAACAGCCCTACACCTTTACTGAAGACGAAATTCGACAGTTTCAGGTATAGAGCAACGAATTTGAAGCCTCCCGACGAAGAAGGAAGAGAATTTGTCCCTTCCCTCCTATCCCGATTACGACAACCCATTTTAAATTTTTTCCCGATATCGACTTAATTTTATAACAGTTATATATAAGTTTTTTTTATTTTCCACGGACGTTGGAAATTTGTAGGATTACGCTTTATTTTCTATCAGTTTTATTTCAGTTTGATTATATCTGTGAAGTTGTGGAATTGATTTTATTTGTTTACCGTTTTGCACGAAATAAAGTGCCTGTTCCAAAAGATACATTATTTTCTTATATTATATTCTTTCAAATTCTAGTTTTGTTTTTTTTTTTTTTTTGTGGGTTCATCCCCACGTTTTACCGTCACAATACATGCTGGTATTACCCATGGAAGTGTACTTGGCCCACTCCTGTACGTCCTGTTCACCAGCGATTTGCCAGAACGAGAGGAGAATACAATAGCAACGTTTGCAGATGACACGGCTGTCCTAGCAGTTGGTGAAACAAATCATGTAACGATACCCAAGCTGAGAAGATCTGTCAAAAAACTCCAAGACTGGACATCGAGATGAATGAAGCGAAATCAGTTCATGTCGACTTTACCAATCGTAAGCTCGACTATTTCCCACTTCATCTCAACGGTAAGACTATACCGCATCAAAACCAGTAGAGCGTGCATTTTCCAAGCATTCTACTCCGATCCAAGGCGCTCTATCCGTGCTGGAGCTCGAGGACAGGAAGAATCTGCCCAGGGACTAGACATCAGTAGCATACAACCACAGCTACCTGGTTAAGCTGAAGGCCTAGCCAACCGATCTTCAAGCTGCTGCATCTTGGAACCTCACCAGACAGCCAGGAGGAGCCTGTTCAACGCGCCGCCCGAGACAGTCTCGGGAAAAGGCGTCTCGGGGCTCCCTCTTCTGATACGCTCCTCCTTCCAAGCTCCCTCTCATCACTATCCAGTGGTATGCGGTCTTGGGAACGGTTTCACCTCTTGTTCAACATCCCTACAATCCAGTAGTGGCCACTCGTTTGTGCCTTCGACCTTTTGAAAGACATTTTATCTCTATTGTTTGTCAGACCTTCGTTTTCACGTAAAAAATAAAGGTAAGTGATTATTTTTCCTTCATTTCTGTTACCATCATGTTATTACAGTTAGGTAGAATTGACCTAGTGTCAGTAGGTACCTAATTACCTGTCATACAGCGTAATTCATGTTTTCATTGTTGTTGTTTAGGTACGGGATTCCAGTGAACACATTGATTCAGAATGTGAAGAGGATGAATATGAAGGCAGGTTAGGAGAATGAAACGGCCAATGTTGAGGAGAATCATGCTCACCATTTGGAAATAGCTGTTCTTGAGAGGAAACCTGGAGGACAGACCGTCCTCACTGAAACTGAGGAGAAAGTAATTGCTTCCCACGTTGTAGGCATGTCAACCTTCGGTTTTCCTATTAATACCGTTGACCTCAGGGTAATTGTGGGGGATTATTTGAAAAAATCGCCCTGATGGCTCGCCCTGAGTCATTCCGCAATTTACAAACAACACCCCAGGACGAGATTGGGTTGAAGGTTTTTTGAAAAGGAATAATGAAATTTCCTCCAGGATAGCCAAAAACATTTCTACTGGCAGATCAGGTACGAGCAGGGAAGATGTGGCAACGTTCTTTGGCCACCTTGAGAAAGAGATAAGCGCGGGGAACAATGACGTCACAGGCGACGTACTTGTTCCCAACTCCGAAAATGTAGAATCGTTTTCATTCCATCAGGCACTTGTTTCTCGTTGGAACCATATTCTTGTTCATGGCCTCAAAAAAGATGAGACTGTCTCCTTACTACAACAGTATAAATTACCCTCCAATATTCCTACTCTCTCTCCGCCGTCCCTCAACCCAGAGGTACAACCCCTTTTGGCCAGACAGGATCTTCTTCGCGAAGGATCCTACATAGAATTACAGCGCCAATTGGGAATAGGCCTAGGTGTACTTGGGAGGGGTATCAACGTTTTATTGGAGGGGGGGACACATGTTCCTCGAGAGTCGATTTTGTTATTTTTGTCCGACTCAGGCCGAATATTCGCCAACCTTTTCCATCGAATTAGTGTTATTCGTAGGAACTTGATCAGTCCCGTTTTTGATAAAAGTATTAGAGAACAAGTTTCGCACGTTACAAATCAATCTGATTTATTGTTTGGCTCGGATCTTGGCGAAAAGATTAAGCTGTAAAATCACTGGAACAAGCCAGTAAACAGCTGAAACCTCCCGTGAAGGGACCTATACAGCCTTCGGTGTCGCAGTCAAATAAAATTTCAATTGGAGGGGGTGCACCCCGTACCTTTCTTCGACAGTCAAAAAACTTCCAACCCCCTGCCCGCCACCAGAGGGATGCGGGGAGGTACAGGGCGTATCCCTCCAAGTCCAACATGCAGTCGGACTCCAGAGACCAATGGAAGAACAAGGGTCGGAGGGACGATATACGTGACAGGAAACGTTAGACACGGTAAGCAAAAACTATGCTGGTCGTTTGGGGTATGTCATGAATGTACATCCATGCTTCACTCCATGTTTGTAACAGGGACAAAGAAAAGGAGAAATATAGCCATTCTATCGAGTTCCCGAAATGGTGTCAATTGCCTTCTATTTTGATCGCTCCCTTTTCCTTTAAACACTTTATTATATCGTAAGATATCTCAATTGGCGACGAGTTAAATCGAGTCCACGGCGGATTTTCGCAGTTTTCGTGAAAGATTTCGAGTGATCGGGGTTGTGCTCGGTTAATGTTGTGATGACCACATCGGCACCGGCTGCAACCATGCCGTCTCGGCAAGACCCGACGTTACAAACGTTGTTAGAAATTCTCAGTCGCGGTCCTGCAATCGGGGAACTCCCGACGTTTGACGAAGGAAAAAAGTGGTCCTCATTTATTGAACAATTGGATCAATATTTTGTAGGAAATTAAGTACCGGACTCGCGGAAGGTATCGTTACTCCTAACCTCGATCAGCGCTACCGTCTATGAAGTACTCCGTGAGCTGACACATCCGAGTCTACCCAAAGAAAAAACTTTTGATGAATTGACGATCTTACTCGAGACTCATTTTGCTCCGCATAAGTCTGTGTGGCGGAGTAGGGTCGATTTCATGAACTTGAAACAAGACAGTGGTGAACGGATTTCTGATTGGCTGATAAGAGTTAAGCGGGCAGCTATGGATTGTAGTTTTGGTAACCAGTTAGAAAACCATACTACCGTCAAATTCGTGACTGGTTGTTCCATCGCCATAATTATGGACCGTTTATGCGAGGAAGACCACGATAACTCGCTGAAACACTACGTGGATATTGCTTTAAAGAAGGAGGCTGCATTACAGGAACAAGGGGTTCCTATCAATTCGCTTCAGTCTCACCCGAGGAAACAGCCTTCCAGATATAAGCCAACACCTAATGCTTCGAAGGAGCCCAAGTCAGCCCAGTCCGAAGATGTCAACAACGAAAATTCAAAGTCGTCAATCAAAAGTAACCATGTTTTGTGTTTTGCATGTGGCAAAGGTAATCACAATTTTAAATCTTGTAAATTTCGTACGTACAAGTGTAAGATTTGTGGCGTAGTAGGTCACTTAGCAGTGGCATGCCGGATTAAAGAAAATAAGTTTTTAGAGGCAGCTGAAAGTAGAGAAAATGCTTCAACGCCCACGGCGGGCGATGAGCTTCAGAATTTCGGTTTATATACTATGGAGGTTGATAAGGGATGTGTAGCCGATTTAGGAAATTTGGAGAGCTACCCTTACACGACTTCATTGTTGGTAAATAATGTTCCAATTGAATTTGAGCTTGATACAGGTTCCATGTTGTCGATCTTGCCTCGTACTGTTTACAATAAATTTTTCTCTCATGTCAAGTTATGTCCTACGCACACTAAGCTACGTTCATATAATGGTTCCTTAATTATTCCTGACGGAAGAATTCAAGTAGAAATTTCATATAATAATGAAAAGGTCAAAAGTTGTGTTCTTTTAGTAGTTCCAGGTGGGCAAAAACCTTTAATTGGTAGGGATTTGATCCAGAATTTTAGTATTTCGTTGGATAAAGCCCGACCAAGTATTCTTAGTTTGGAGACAGATTCTCAGAGTTTTACCCAAAAGATATTTGAAGAATATTCTGATTTGTTTGATGGTACTTTAGGCGAATACAAATTTGGGACTGTTCACTTGAGCGTACCCCCTAACACTCAACCCAAATTTTGCAGACCCCGCCCTATTCCATACGCCCTTCGTGACAAGGTCGACTCTGAATTGGATCGGCTGGAGGAGTTAGGGGTTATCGCGCGAACAGACAACGCGCAGTGGGGTACCCCATTGGTTCCAATCCTCAAAGGCGACGGGTCAATTCGTCTGTGTGCGGATTATAAGGTGACGCTCAACCCCTATGTCGAAGATGTGGAATATCCTATGCCATACATTGAGGACATTTTTGCGAAAATGGAGGGAGGTATTTGTTTTTCTAAGGTTGATTTTTCAAATGCGTACAACCAACTTAAGGTTGACGAAGAAACTTCCCTTCTATTGGCTTGGAGTACTCATAAAGGGATTTATAAGGTGCTTCGTCTACCGTTTGGGATTAAACCCGCTTGTAAAATTTTTCAGAGGGAAATTGAGAAAGTTACCCAGGGTGCTGACGGAGTAGCCAAGCTATTGGATGATATTGGGTTCAAAGGGAAAACCCGAATTGAACATGATCAAAATGTCAGGGCACTGTTAGTTCGCTTGCGCAATGCAGGTTTCAAGCTGAATAAAGCTAAGTGTTGTTTTGCTCAGGAACAAATGACGTTTTTAGGTCATATTATTGATAGGAATGGCCTCCATAAGGATCCAGAGAAAGTTCGTGCTATCATCGAGGCTCCTGCTCCAACCAATGTCACTGAGGTTCGAGCTTTCAATGGTATGGTTTCCTACCATACCCGTTTCATACCCCATTTAGCGACAGTTCTTTCCCCATTGTACAAGTTAACACAAAAGGGTGTCAAATTTGTTTGGGATGCAAATTGTGAACGCGCTTTTAAACAAGCCAAAGAGTCTGTCGCATCTGAACAGTCTTTAGCCCATTTCAATCCCCAATTACCAGTTATTCTTGAATGTGACAGTTCAGATTATGGACTTGGTTGTGTCCTAATGCATAAATTTCCTAATGGCGATGAAAGGCCTATTTCGTTTGCGTCTAGGGTTTTCAGTCAGGCAGAGGCTAGATACGCTGTTCTACACAAGGAAGCTTTAGCAATTTATCATGGATGTCAAAAATTTTATGAGTATCTCATGGGGAGATCTTTCGTCATTCGTAACGACCATAAGCCTTTGTTGGGAATTCTTGGTGAAAAGCAAGGAATCCCACAAATGGCTGCAGGCCGTCTTCAAAGATGGGCTACCTTTTTGTCTAATTTCGACTATAGACTAGAATATGTAAAAGGATGCAAGAATAAAGCTGATGGTTTGTCTCGTCTACCCATCAACGAGAATTCTTTTAAGATAACGGAGCAAGTAACTACTTTGAATTTTGTAGAGGAGTACATTCCAGTCAGCTATCAACAAATCAAGTTGGCTACTGCAAGGGATCCGGTCCTTAGCAAAGTTCTTTTTTTTATTCAAACTGGTTGGCCGGATTCGGTTATGGAAACCGAGATCAAGCCCTTTTTCTCCCGAAAATCTGAATTATCGTGCGAGGAGGGAATTATTTTGTGGGGATTTCGTGTGATAATTCCTCCGACTTTTAGAGAGACCATTTTGAAGGAGCTTCATGGAGCACATATGGGAATTTCGAAAATGAAGGCTTTGGCTAGGTCATATTTTTGGTGGCCAAATTTGGACGATGATATCACCCAGCTTGGTAAGACCTGTTCAGTTTGTCTTGAGAACCGTCCAGAAGCCCCCAAAACGGTCGTCAGTTCTTGGCCTGAAACTAGACATCCTTTCGAGAGAGTTCATATTGGCCCTGTTTTTGGAAACCGGATGTTCATGGTTCTCATCGATGCTCATTCTAAGTGGCCTGAAGTTTTCGAACTTACAAAAACTGATACTGGACACATTCTGAGTAAGCTTCGAGAGGTTATGGCGAGGTTTGGTTTACCCGATCAGTTGGTAACCGACAATGCCGCTTATTTTACCTCAGACGAATTCGAAACCTCTTGTACTAATAATGGAATAAAACATTTAACATCGCCACCATTTCACCCAGCTAGTAACGGTGCCGCAGAAAATTTTGTGAAAACGTTAAAGTATTCATTAACAAAAATGCTTTCTGAGTTTCCAATTTCTCAGTTGACTTCCAAATTGCAACAATTTTTGTATTACTACCGTAATACCCCGCATTCAACTACTAATAGTTCGCCATCCGAACTTATGTTTTCTCGAAAACTTAAAATACGTTTTGATCAGCTTCGTCACATTCGCGCGTCCTTAAAACCTTATGTACAGGCTCGTTTGGTGACTCGTACTAATAACAAAGTTTTCCACATCAATGAGCTAGTTTATGTTCGAGATTACAGGCATCCGAACAAAAGGGGATGGATTCCAGCAAGAGTGGTTGAACTATTGGGTAATTGTGTGTTCTTGTGTGAGACAGACGATGGAAGGGTATACAAGAGGCATGTTGACCAAATCATACCAGTGGGGGATTTTTTTGAAAAACGTAATATTGGGACGCCGACCGTCACGAATACACCTCTAACCCCGCCTTTTCCTCAGAGCCCTATCACCATTCCCGATTTCCCGGCGGTTCAAACGAGTGTTGTTCCGTCACGGATGCCACTTAGTGCGACCCCCACTAGTCCAGAGATGGCTCCTAGGAAGTCAATTTCGAAACCCAGGGCTTCCACACTTCCTTCTGAGACACCCAAATGCACCGGATCAGGCACTACAGCATCGGTCAGTACCGAAATGGTCCCAACCCCGCAGGCCCCCGCTCCTGTTCAAACCCCAGTTAGGGGTTCTCGTTACCCCAAGAGGGTGATAAAACCTGTCCAAAGGTGGGATCCAGGTCTATAGAGCTAGAAAGAAAGAAAAAAAAAATAAGGAAAATAAATCAAGCGCCAAGTTCTGTAATTCGACATAATTTTTTGTTGTTGTTTGCCACTTCGTTATACCACCTCGGATGTATTTTGGTTTTCTTCATTGTCAGATGACGATTTCTGTTAAATCAATTGACTGTATTTTTTTTTCCTTTGTGAAGATACCATTTGTTTATTTATTATTATTTTCAACTTGTTATAAGAGCGAGTGTACAAGCACATGTCCTTGTATTTAGAGGGGATTAACACCCTTAAGTAAGTAGTAATATAAGTATTATGATTCCAAGAGTAGTATTTTCGTTTAAATAATTTACTTTTTTTTACAATGCTGAATTATTTTTTTTCCGTAAGGGGGGGAGATGTCATGAATGTACATCCATGCTTCACTCCATGTTTGTAACAGGGACAAAGAAAAGGAGAAATATAGCCATTCTATCGAGTTCCCGACATGGTGTCAATTGCCTTCTATTTTGATCGCTCCCTTTTCCTTTAAACACTTTATTATATCGTAAGATATCTCAGGGTACTATTATGATAATTGGACTAAGTTAACTTCTAATCCATTACTTCTTGAATGGATAGAGGGTTACAGGTTACCATTCATTGATACACCTAATCAATCATCATCCCCCCGCCCATCTAATTTTTCCCCCCTGGAGAAATGCCAAATCAAAACTGAAATCGAAAATTTAATTAAAATTGGAGCAATTAGCGAATGTGAGCCCGTGCCACACGAGTTTGTTTACCCAATTTTCCTTGCTGATAAACCAAACGGGAATAAACGGTTTATCCTGAATTTGAAAAGTTTGAATGTTTACATCAACGCTCCCCATTTCAAAATGGAAGATATCAGAACGGTCGGCCGACTTGTGCGACCTCACAGCTATATGGCATCTTTAGATCTCAAAGATGCCTATTATATGCTTCCTATTTGCATTGATCATAAAAAATATTTGCGATTTGACTTTGAAGACCGTTGCTACCACTTCAATTGCCTATGTTTTGGCCTATCGTCTGCTCCATACACTTTTTCTAAATTAATGAAACCCATTACTCAGAATCTTCGTAGCAGAGGCATAATATCTGTCAACTATTTGGACGATTTTTTCCTCATAGGCTCGTCTTTTGTGGAATGTACCAATAACTTGAAGTATACCATATCGTTATTGGAGAAATTAGGTTTCATTATTAATTACGAAAAAAGCATAGTTACCCCTAGCAAACAGTGCAAGTTTTTAGGGTTTCAATTTGATTCAGAGTCGATGACCCTTGAACTACCATATGATAAAAAACAGAAAATTCTCAATTTTCTTCAGTATTTTGAGTTTAAAACTCAGTGCAAAATTCGTACCTTTGCTCAACTAATTGGATTATTGACCTCTGCTTGCCCAGGCGTTAAATACGGCTGGGTCCACACAAAACTTTTAGAAAGAGCCAAGTACTTGGCACTGACTAAAAGTAATGGCCATTACTCAGCAAAAATGCAAATCCCCGATGATATTAGGGATGACCTCGCTTGGTGGGTGAGAACCTTACCATTCGGTAAGAACGACCTCACAAATGATGTTTATTCAATGGAAATTAGTTCAGATTCTAGTTCAATGCCTATTTTCTTTTCTGGTTCCAATTTTCCGTTTCATATTCATCAAATAACATGTGTAAATGCGTAAAACCATGGATACAGCCAAAAAAATCTGTCTGAAATGGTGTTGTTGTTTACAAAACATGCCGGTGTCACCAGTGACACCGTGGTCAATTAGGAGGTTGTGATCTTTTGTTCTGTTGATATATTCCGAGTGTTTTATGTGTATTTCCTTGTATATTTCAGATAAATTGCGCATTCCGCTCGCGAGCTAAAAGAATTTTAGCTCTTGTGCCAGCAGTTCACCTTGATTCAGAAGGTGAAGATGACGAAGTAAGTGCGGAAGATCTTATCGCCCGCGCTGATGACACCCTCAACGGCATCAATGACATCGTTGACAGATTTTTGGTGATCAATGAAATCGGCGAGGCCATCCCAGTTCAGGATCTCCACTCGTTGATTCTTGATGAGTCCGAATTCACCCAGCATGACGAACATGATGATTCCGTCTATATTATTGACTAATAAGAAGCATGTTAGAGGTAGAGATTGCATTTTCCTGCCATCTAATACAAGAACCCATCCTCTTTTACCCACAGTCTGAACCCTTCATAAAAAATGTCACCCTTCCAAATGTGATTTCTGTTGTGATAAGAAAGGAAATATTATTATTATTCTTGTCATGAAACCCGGAGATCCTACCTTCCCAACAATGATAACCCTCCTAAAGGGCCTATGATGCCACTGATCCTTCCCTACCCTACCTTACGACAAACCAAGGACACAGAGGCAATTGACTGGCTCCTCTCCTCATTCACTAGCCGCATGGATCTAATGACAGCGACCATGTCAGAGGGGATGAAAATAGTTGAACGGTCTATAACAACTCTACAAGCAGCAAATAGGGGGTTAATGACGGATCATAAGAAGACTTATGAGTCTATCCTCCTATCTGAAACTTCCCATCTTTCTTACTCCAACTCCCATCATCATCAATGTCATCACCCAAAAAACATTACAAAGGACACCACTCCTCTAAGGAGAGGGCTGCTTACAAGGCACTTAGAAGATTCTCTAATGCCCCCTCCCCCCTGAATTGGCTCGAAAGGGCAATACCCATAAGAGACATCACTCCCCTCCCAAGTCGAATCCATCCCCATCATCAGAGCCACCATCAGCTAAAGAGCTTAGAGTAGATCCTGAGCAGACCCTAATTGGCACTGATTTAGATGAACAAGACGATGCGACATTATACAAGCTGACAGCAGACATGGAATCCTTGTTATCAAGCGATACAGACGGTGACCAAAAAGGGCAGGACACACCAACAGACCATTATCCCTTCATAACAGCAGACGATCTCCCACAAGAAGACCACGAGCCCGTTTGCCAGATCCCTGATCTCCTGAAGCATGCTCAACCCCAGACTATTCCTTGTGATGTGGGTCCTCAGTTCCCATCCACTCCAAACTATGCACTACGGATCCAGAAATCCTATACCATTTCTTCTGAGACGATTGATTACCTCACTGGCAAGTCCCCAACCCCACCACTCACTCTATTCCGAGACATCCTTAGATGGAAGGCTGACCTATGGGATGGCCTCAGAGGAGACGTGACAGGTGTTACCATAGACATGTTGGCCAGGTTCTTTGACTAGGACATGGACAATTCGGATATGGTGCAGGCCATAAAGATTGCTTCCAATAATCTTGCCATGGCAGAGTGGAGATCCTACCTTCCCAACAATGATAACCCTCCTAAAGGGCCTATGAGGCCACTGATCCTTCCCTACCCTACCTTACGACAAACCAAGGACACAGAGGCAATTGACCGGCTCCTCTCCTCATTCACTAGCCGCATGGATCTAATGACAGCGACCATGTCAGGTTATGACGCCCAGTATTGCTGAAGTGTAATCTAGGAAGTGATTTTGAAAAGTAAAAGTGTGTAGTGGTATTCTGTAGTAGTTCGTCATGGAATTCTCAAAGTTAGGTCTTGTAGACAAGTTGGAAGGTCAGTCAAACTGGATTGACTGGAAGTTCCAGGTAAACATTCAGCTACAAGTTAACGGTGTGATGAATGCAGTTGCTGGAAAACTAAAGAACCCTGCATCTGTTGAGCTGGTGGCAGAACCATCGGATGCTCAAGTAAAGGCTGTCAAATCTTACAATAAGGAGGTTGAAGCTTTAAATAAACTTGAATATTTGGCTCAGAACATTATTGTAAGTTCGCTGAGCTCTCAGGTAAGGCAGTTAGTGAACATGTGTAGTACAGCCAAGCAAATGTGGGACAAACTCCACTCTGTATTTGAGCAGCGAACTGAGCAGAGACAAGACAGGCTATTCAATGAATTTTTCGGTATCAAAGAAAAATACCCCTCCGATAGTATTGCAAAGCATATAGCTAAATTAGAGAAGCTATGGGTGGAACTCCAGAATGAAACTTGGAGAGAAGATAAGGTGAAGCCACCTGACTCCTTGTTCCTAAATAGAGTTCTCAACACTATGCCAGCTGAATATTATGAATTCATTAATGCATGGGAGTCTGTTCCAAAGGATCAACGGAAACTTGAGCACCTAAGGGAAAGGCTATGCATAGTAGAAATGAGATTGGCAGAACGAGGGAAAGCGAATGACTTGTGTGATCAGGTTGCGTACTATGCAAATCAAAAAGGCTCTAGCTCTAACTTGAAGAAACCTAATCAAGACTCCAAGAAACCAAAGGTAGTTGACAAGTCCAAGTACAAGTGTTACAAGTGTTTGGAATTTGGCCATTTCAAGAGTGAATGTAAAAATGAGAAGAAAAGTCTACAGAAGAAGAGTGAAAATACAAGAAACGCAGCTTTTCTTGGAGACAGCTTTTCAGATAAGTGTCCTGAAAACATTTGGGTTGCTGATTCTGGAGCAACTCAGCATATGTGTAGGAACAAACACTGGTTTTCCTCATTTGAGACATTTGAGAATGAGAAAAATATAAAAATTGGGAATGGACAAACCATGAATGCACTTGGAAGAGGAACAATCAACGTGGAAATGCTCGTAGGAGGAAAATGGGAACCTGGTAGTTTGCACAACGTCTGGTTTGTTCCACAAGTAGAAAAGAACTTGTTTTCCTTAAGTACAGCATTGAACAAGGGTTATATGTCGGTCTTAAAAGGAAGTAAATGCAGCTTGTATAAAGATGGAACTCTGAAAGCAGAATCAAGAAGGGTGAATGGTCTATTCATCATCAACATGAGAGTTATCTCGAGTGTGTCTGCAGAGAGTCACATTGCAGTTGAGCAAGATCTTCAAGTGTGGCATGAACGAATGGGCCACCAAAACAAGAGACATATTGTGAAATTTCTCACAATGAATGGTATTGTTGTGACTAGCAGTGACAAAAATGAGCTTTGTGATGCATGTGTGATTGGTAAAATGCACAGACTCAGCTTTGGCACCAGGAAACAGAGTGCGATGTCACCAGGGGACAGAATCAATTCTGACGTATGCGGTCCCATGCCAGTAAAATCACCCAACGGAAGCCGCTTCTTTGTGGTATTCAAGGATGAATATACCAAGTTTAGAACGGTGTATTGCCTAAAAGAAAAATCTGAAGTTGCTGAGAAATTGAAGCAATTTCTAGCTGAAACCAAGAATGTTGGTCATGCAGTGTTGGAATTACTTACAGACAATGGAAAAGAGTTCATCAATAGCGATGTTCAGCAAATTACCAAGGAGTATGGTTTACAACACAGAACTTCAATGCCTTATACTCCAGAACAGAATGGTGCGGCAGAGAGGGAAAATCGTACGATTGTAGAGTGTGCAAGAACAATGTTGAGTGCTGCTAATCTTCCTGAGATTTTATGGGCTGAGGCAGTGATGACATCTGCTTATGTACTCAATCGAACAGGTCCATCTCCAATTGAAGGAAAATCACCATTCGAATTGTGGTTTGGGAAGAAGGCTACTATTAAGCACCTCAAAGTTTTTGGCACAGAATGTTTTGTACATGTGCCAAAGGAGAAGCGCAAGAAATTTGACAGAAAGGCACGGAGAGGTTTTCTTGTTGGATATTGTGGGAACCTGGATGGATACAGAGTCTGGATTCCAGAAACTTCACAAGTGGTTGTTTCAAGAGATGTGGTCTTCAAAGAAGAGAAGACCTCTGCTGCTACTTTTGAATATTATGGGGAAGATCCTAAAGAACCTGAAGGGAACGCATCCAGTGTTTTGGTTGTGGGACTAAATAATAGAAATAATAGAAATTACATAGTGGAACCTTCAACCTACAGCGAGGCCATTGAAGGGGGAGAATCATCACGATGGATTCAAGCTCTTCGTGAGAATCAGACTTGGGAGCTTGTGGACATACCCAAAGGAAAACACGTCATTGCCTGTCGCTGGGTATACAAAGTAAAGTATAAAGCTGATGACTCTATGGATCGGTTCAAGGCACGTCTGGTGGCAAAAGGTTTTCTGCAACAGCATGGGATTGATTTCACTGAAACGTTCAGTCCTGCAGTGCGTTGGGATACTGTGAGAGCTTTGTTGAGTATTTGTGCCCAAGAAGGACTTAAAATGTTGCAATTTGATGTAACAAGCGCCTTTTTGAATGGAGACTTGGATACAGAGTTGTTTATGAATCAACCAAAAGGATTTGACGATGGAACGGGTCGTGTACGTCTTCTTCGTAAGAGCATCTATGGACTACGACAATCACCCAGGTGTTGGAACAAGAAATTTTCAGATTTTCTTGCAAAATGTAAACTGGATCAAAGTGAAAATGATCCGTGTTTATTTGTGAATTCAAAGAAAACCCTGATGATAACTCTCCATGTGGATGATGGGCTGGTGGTATCCAGAAATGAAATACTTCTTTCGGAATTCGTTGATACATTGAAGGACGCTTTCAAGGTACGTATCAGTGAGGCGAAGTATTACCTTGGATTGGAGATTCACCAACTAGAAGATAAGTCTATCTTCATTAATCAAGGGGCCTATACAAGGAAAGTATTGGATCGTTTTGGCATGAGTAATGCTAACCCCATCTCAACCCCATACGTACGCTATCTAGTCGAACCTCCGCAAACTGTTGTCCATTGTCTTCACATTCGTCCACTTTCGTAAGCGTCTCGAAGTATTCTCTTCAAAGAGAAAACTGGCCTAAACTGGTATCGTTCTCACGGAAGACTTGACTAAAGCCAGGCGCGATTTATATTACGAGATTTGCAGCAAGTTTACAAGGCTATACGTTGGGTTACAGAAGATAGGAGGATGCACTCTGCAACTACTAGAGAGGAATTTCATGAATTTCTCTCCAAGCTACCCCAAGTTGCTGGGGGTCCCCAGGAATGACTTTCATCGCTCATCGTATGTTTCCCTTTTACATTCGTATAAGCTGTACCTATGCGGTAATCTATGTAGTTACTTCTCAAGTTCCTAAATTCATTTCTTTGATTATTGCTACGTCCGCTTATGTTTATAATTATTGTATTTTCAAACATTTTTTCCCACGATAGTAACTGATCGTTCTACCTCGTTCTCTCTAGATTCTGAAGGTAGATTTTGCCTGGTTTTTTCTTAATGGACTCGTCGTGTCATTTAAGGTATTCGAAATGATATAATTTCCATTTTTAAAGCAGGAGCCCCCCCCCCTCCCTTATGTTGCATATCAACATGTTTTTGCTTTCGATTTATAATTTACTTATTTACCCTTTTTCTGAGCATATTTGCTCATTTTTCATATTCATGCATTATTTTACTTTATTACATTGGTGAAAATTTTTTTAGTGGTCTGGGTTTCATTCACGTTTTTTTTTCCTTTTTGTGGTCAGTAACTCGGGAAGGTTGTTCTGCCGCGGGAGTGGTATGGTCTGGAGTAACTTCTTCTCTCATCCCTCACTATGGTGGGGGATGATGTATCCCAGGGGGATGGAGTCCCGCCTTTCCCTGGCGTCCATTGGATCGGTGATTTGCTCTGTTTTAATGATAGTATTTTTGACTCCTCATTCGATGGTGGCGTCACACACAACTCAATTCTCGATCATATTACTATCCATTCCAGGGCTCTGGTAGGTTGCCCTATGATTAGTCACTTTGAAATGCGAGTATGCCTTTTTATTTTTCGATTATTGTATGGAGATACCCCTAGTCCTGAGTACCTTGAAGGCATGTTTTTTTTTGGTACCTCTGATAGACTTCGCGCTCTTACAGTGGTGCCTCATTGTACAATCTCAATGGGCAGATCCCTGCGGATTGCCGGGGCTAGGTTGTGGAACTCCTTACCCCTGTCTTGTCGATCAGTCTCCGAGCTTTCCGTCTTCCGTGGCCTTATCGAACAACATTTCGGTTTTACTCCAAACTCGCTTCCCATTGCTTGACTGTCTAACTAGTTGGCCCAGGCCTAGAGCGTTCGGCCATTCCAAGGGCTCTGGGTGGCTTCGCCTTAACATGGTGCCCCCTTGGATATGTTTTTGAGATCCAGACCCTTTCCACCAAATTTGTTGCTGTAGTTTTTTCTTTTAATTCTGTAATTTTATGTAATTCTTAACTCTGTAATTTATGTACATAATTCTTAAAGGCCATGATTTTATTTATTTTGTAATTTTTTGTATTTACAACCTTAAGGGCCCCAAGAGGCCTATTGTAAATGTATATGCCAATAAAGGTCTATCTAAAGACAGTTTATGACCATACAGTCTCGTTTTTCATTCCAATAGCTAGTGTTTTCGTGAAGTTCATATTTGTTCTATCTGACCAAGGTGTCAATGATGGCACTATAAGTAATGTAGCTTACTTACCATGGTGTCACCAGTGACACCATTTCTTGCGCAGCTGATTTACCGTGGTGACACCTATGACACCATGCGTTGTGCAGTTAATTTACTACGGTGTCACCTGTGACACCAAGCCTAAAAACCTCAATCTTTTCTCCAAAATGGAAATATTTCTGCTAAAAACTGTTCCTTAGTGTTATGAACAGCCATTAGAGTACGCTCAAATAGAAAACTCGATAAATTCTTGGAAATCTCGCAGGGTGGTAATTTAAGGGTTATGTGTGTCAACTATAATTGACAGATACCCATCATTGAGTAATGGGGGGAGCAATTGGTCAGGCCTGATAAGTTTTTGTAGATCGGCTTGGCGCTATAGAAGGTTCCTTGTCAACGAGTTTAATTTTTAATTTTTTTTCTAGCCTAGTTTATAAGTAACTTCTTTTCATTTTATACTTCACAGTGTCATATTGCCTGTCCATCACTTTTGTCAGATTTAATTTCCCTGTCCTACGTTTACGTATAATTTTAGTCTACTTTAACTTTTGATACAAAATTATGTAACCCGAACCTCCGGCAGACGGTTGACAGAACCATGCCGTAATGTTTATAAGAATGTCCCTTTCGAATTGTAAAAAATTCATTGTATGATTAAATAAACGTATTTCTTCTTCTTCTTCTTCTTCCCATCATTGAGTACGCGTTGTCAAATGTCGCGACGGCAAGAGGTTTCTGCGACCGAGTGATGCATCTGTCTTTGTCAGCGCACGAGGAATCCATCCGTAGTGAATTCAGGGACAAAATGGAAGACTTGCAGAAGGTCAACAGGGCACTCCAACAGCAGCTTGACGATGTGGAGGGTGCGTGTGGGCATGCACGCAAGAAAACTCGGACGTCTAGAGCCTTGGTAGCCAGTACTCCAAACTGCAGTGACGATGATGGGAAAACTCACCAACCAACTACAAACCCACTAAATCTGTCAATCGACTTTGGGACACTTCGACATGACATCAACACGACTGATTATCCTCTGGGATCGTACCGCCAGCCATCTCCAGTCCCAGAGAGGGAACCGAGTGAGGTCCCAATTGAGTTTATATCCCCATCTCTGCCCTTGCGTCACACTATCGTCCGTACAAAGGCGCCCCTGGTGCTGGACCTTGGGAAGTATTTGGTGCCCCTACCTCAACTGCAGCAGTTTCAAGTGCATCCGACCGATTTCACCGATATGGAGGAGCGAGCAAGATACCCACCCCGTATCCAACTTGTGATATGTTCACCTGTGGGATGTAAGAACGTTTGCCCGTTTTGCGGGAGGGTCAATGCAAAGATAATTCTCTTTAGATGCAACCAGTGTCACAAGATCTGGAACGATTGGGCGCACGAACTCCGCACCAAGAAAAAGTAATCGCCCCAAGATTGTGGACACAACCCGGATTACCTTCCAAACAAACCTTAAGCAGATGGGTTAAAGATATCCTGCGTGCAGCAGGAGTCGATATCTCCATTTTTTCTGCCCATTCTACACGACATGCAGCCACTTCAGCAGCAGCCAGGAATGGTGCTGCCATTGACACTATTTTCAAGTCTGCTGGATGGTCTCACAAATCATCCACATTTGCTAAATTTTACAACCGGCCATTGTGCAAACCGGTAAACCTTTTAAATTCTGTGCCAGATGTCCTGCAACTAATGTGATGTCACCTGCAGCGAATATTATGCTGTTCAAATGTTAACCTTCATACATTTTTTGGTATGGCCTCTAGCTGTTTTGTGTTCTATCAGCTATATCCTGCAATATTGATTCTGGAATGCTCATCCAGCTCTTTAAACATCTACAGTTTATCACTATATTGAGGACAGGACAGGACGTCATTTACAGAGCGGAATGAGTTTATGACACCTGGAAGGAAGGAGGCCCTCCAGGAACCCGGTACAACCGGAGTAAATTGGGTTGGATCGATGCAGTAATATTTGCTGATTGGTTTGAGTTTCACCTGCACCCCATCCTTCAAGCAAATCACTTAAGCTCCCACTTTAATCACCATGTTCTCACTTTGTGTGCTGAGAATGACATTACCTTTGTAGCACTTCCTCCAAATGCCACGCACCTTCTTCAGCCCCTTGACGTCGCCTATTTCCGTCCCATGAAAGGGGAGTGGCGAAAAATTATTGGAGCATGGAAAACCACTCCGTGGGGAAGGCGTTGCAGAACGATACCCAAGCCGGATTTCCCTAAATTGCTTCGAGCATTAATGGAGGCTTTTGAGTCAAGGAGCTGTGAAAACCTGAAATCGGGATTCAGAAAATTTGGAATTCACCCTTTCTACCCATCGCAGGTTCTCGACCGCCTACATGACACCGTCATGAATAGCCTGCCACAGCACAAAGAAAACATTGGCAGTAGCTTCATGAACTTCTTGTCCCAAACAAGAACCAAAACCGTCGAAGTTCGCCGTCGCAACAGGAGGCTGAATTTGCCACATGGGAAGGGGATTACTGCGGATGCTTTCGGACTAGCACGGTCTGCACCAGCAGCCAGGAAGAAAATTGCTCCCGAACAGAGAAAGGAGACTCAGAAGAAAGAAATGAGGAAGGCGCCCGCCAAGAAACATGTTCATGAAAAGAAAAAGCCAAAGAGGAAGACAGTTGCTTTGCCACCTGATTCAGAGGAGGATTCTGCAGATTATTCGGTGCGAGACAGTGATGCTAGTGTGGGAGGCCTCAGCCCTACTTCTGACACTGACGATTCCGCAGCAGTTGACGACCCTTGCTTCAGCAGAGCACAGGATGGCAGTACACTAGATCCTCAAGAAGAAACTAGGACAGAGATCTACGAAGTTGGAGACTATGTTGAGGCATTGTTTGAAAACAAGTCTATTCCAGGTTTAGTGACTCGTATAGATGGGCAAGACTGTGAATTATCCTGCATGAAAGTTAAGAATAAAAATTGGATTTGGCCATCCACTGAGCGGAAGCATTGGTTCTCAGCCAGAAACCTGCTTTACCGTATCCCTGAACCAACGATGCACAGCGAGAAGGGCTTGACATTTTTCAAGGTGGGCTTGAAGCAAAGAAAGCTGCACAAGGCTCCAGAAAACTAAAATTCCAGCTCCGACCTACGGTTTCCTTTCATTTTTATTTCCTCTGTTCCTGGGGAAGTCACCCATTTTGTTCAAGAATTGTGCCTAGGGAAGTGTTACCATTTCTTAATTTCTGTTTATTTTAACCAAACGCCACCTCATTCCTGGGGAAGCCACCCATAATTTTACTCAATTGTTCTCGGGGAAGTTACCCATAATTTTACTAAATTGTTTCTGGGGAAGTCACCCACAAAAATGAAGACTGGACTACTGTGATCACAAAGTTAATCAAAAGTGTTGGAAATGGATATTCAAAATAAGAACGTCATGGACCGTCTCATGGATTATACATATTTGTTGTGTTGGTAACACTGTTTCTCGACTCATTTTGTCAGATCGGATACTCCGATTTCCACTCTTGTACTTGTGAACGCTTCGTGACTTTCACTCGTCTCCGCGTACGCTCTTGTTTCTCTTTGACTTCTATAAAACCCAAGTGTTAATATATCTTTTCTTGTTCCAAAACGTGAGTACTCACTGACTTCACCCTATCAGGTATTTTACATTGAGTATCGACGTAAAACGGTGAGTAATCCTCATAATTTATATAAGGTTATCTAACGATACCTTCCTTGTTTCTATATCATTGAGACCTTATTTGGATACGATATCATGTATTCAAGCTTGATGAATACGGTTGTAATGATTTGTAATTCAAAGTTTACCTTTTTGACTCGTAACTTGGCTAAAAGCCCATAATAATTGAAGCGAATGATCGCGTGATTGAACGAGCTTGGGAGACCCAAGACCCAAAACTGTTGCCTTCAAAACTGTTGCGTTGTATTTTTTTTCGTCCCGTTTGTAACCTGGAAAATGGCCGCCGACAGCGTTCGTCAATTTTCGTCTCGGAGTTTTTGAATTCCGTTTTTGATTCCCCTGAGCTAGATGTTGGTTTCTCTTCATCGTCTTATTAGTTTTTCCAAACTTTTGGGTTGTTTCGCTCCATCCATTCCTCTTGTTAGGTTCCCTTAGTGACTCTAATGCGAGTGCTTTTGGCCGAGCGCGCTCATCTTGTACTTCGATGTGATGCGATCGCATCGAAGTAATTTGCACTCATACCTGCAAACAGATGTGAAAGCATCGCTTACCCGTCCTCAGCGCAAGTGCGTATGTCTGTTCGGATTATCCCACAATCCGTTCAGGCGACTGAGTACGCGAGGCTACGTTTTATATTTTAAATATATCAAACGTTCTGCCTTCCGAGTCAGACGAAGACTGATTATGTAGTGCACGACCTTGATACATCTTGTTGCTAATCAGTGTGCACAAACTTGATTCCCGTCTGGCGATATATAGGATTTCCCAGTTCGTCCACAATCCGAACAATAAATGGGCCGTACTCAAAACAAAGAGGTGTTTGATTCGGGCAAGACCTCTGAGGTTAAAGTCCTAAGTTAATTGAATTTCTATTTAATAGAAGTTCAATTCACAAATGGTGTGTTTCAGTCTCTGACTAAACGAGACTCGGCGCGGGAAGCTGCATGTATAGAAAAGAGTCACTGAAAGGGAATCCCGATTCCAAGCTCAAGATCAAGAAAATACCTGCGTTAACTTTGATTTCAATCAACGTGGGAGCGGCCCCCGTGGATCACTCCCATTCATGGCCAAAGGGGGGTGACTTGGATTGTATGCTTCATGATTTTGTTTTAATCATAATTTGTTCTGGTCATCCACGGGTGTCGTAGATCATTCTTTCATACAGTCAAGCAGAAATACGAGAAGAGGTATTTGAATTGGGTTTCATGTATGTGCACAATTTTGTCTAACCCTTTTTGACTCCTAGCTTCCTTACTCACCCTGATTTATTAACAATTTTTCTTTTGGGACTAATAGTCCAGTAAAATTAGGGATGGGGGTTGCAATAATTTCCGGCAAGCTGGAAATGGTTTTAATACCTTCATTCCATGTAGAAAACATGTAATCTGAGTTTGCACCATCGCAGGAGGTGAGCTTAACTTTTGGCGGCCAAAAAACCGCAAAATTTTCGGACTTTTTTCGGTTTTTTGCGTATAACTCAAAAACTATGGGCCGTACAGAAATTTTTATACATTCCTTTTTTAAAGAGCATAAAATTCTGCGTCAAATGACCCCCCAACTTCAAATTTTGATGAGAATTTGAGGGAGTAATCTCCGTTCGAAGTTAGGTGTTTTTCCTATCTTGGCCAAAAAACTGCAAAATTTTCGGGCTGTATTCGGTTTTTTGCGTATAACACAAAAACTATGGGCCGTACAGAAATTTTTATACCTTCCTTTTTTAAAGAGCATAAAATTCTGCATCAAATTACCCCCCCCCCCCACTTTAAATTTTGATGAGAATTTGAGGGAGTAATCCCCGTTCGAAGTTAGGGTTTTCCTATCTTGGCGAACATACCGATTTCCTCGACTTTCAGTTGCCTCTTGCACCTGAACGGCTGTTGGAGTTCAAAAACTCATTAAATGAAAGTTGTGAATAATCGAATTTTGCATTCTGAGAGCACTTCAGTTTGAACGGACAGTGATTGACTCTTTTTTTCTCTCTTAATTCAAATTGTGAGCTGCGATTGCTGATGTTCGCTTTTTAGGGAATCAGGATTGAAGAAGAAAAATAATTACCAAATACCAAATGTATTTGTATAACCAATTCGTGTCTTAAAATTTAATAATTTAAGTAATAAGGTCTGTCAAATAAATGAAAGACTATGTACATTTAGACGATGGGCCCGCTTCTGGATCCTTGGACGCAGGTCCCCAGGCTTCTTGGTGTTCGTCGGCAGATCCGTCCTCTGCTTCTTCGTTCTGTTTTTCGCCCTCCATCGCCTCCACTTCGTCGTCCAAATTGATGGGGCCACTGATGCCCACCTCCTCTTCTTCGGTAGGAGCATTGCTCCTGGGAGCAGGGTCCTTTGTAGTTGTGACTGGGAGGAGTCCTTGGGCTGATCGTCGCCAGCCCCAAGTGATGGGGTCAAGCTCACTCCCGTACCATGCTTGCACCTGGTGGTACACTCGGAAGAAATGCTGCTTCGCAGCTGTGCTTGTGGGGGGCAGGGCAGTCATGTCGAAGGCAGTCTTGGTCAATGTCTTCGTGAAGATTGAAAATCGAAGGTCATCTAGTGTCCTTCCTTCATCTTTTGGTGAATATACAGCTGCCAAGAACTGTTCGCCAGCTGCAGCGACCTCTTCGTGGGTGGAATTGTGCGCCTTGAAGAACTTGGCAGCGTCACGCAAGTTAGGAGATTTTTCAAGAGCACTGACAAACTTCATCTTCCCCAGCCGAAAAAACGCCGAGGTAGTGTCACAGCCACTCATGGCATGAAGAAAGAGTATGTGCTCTTTGACGACATCTGAGCGCTTCAGGTCATCCGGGTAAAAGAAACAATTATCTGTGGTGCCCTTTCCTGGCTTCATCAGGAGGATATTCGAAGAAGAAGGTGCCAGTGCTGTGAGGAGTATGAGGAGGTCAGTGTCTTTTCCAACAATGACCACTTTGGGAAACTTCTTCGACTCTTCTATGGCTTGCCTGACAATGAGGGTGTCAGCATCTTCAACAGCCTGCATTACTGTAAAGCCCTCAGACTGCAGCTTTATGGTCAACATGCCAATGAGTCATTTGACAAAAATTTCTCCCTTGGCATCGTTGACGTCATCGTTTCCGTAAAGACCACAGTCGCTGCAGAGAGCTTGGTCTGGCGTCGAAGCCTCTCAGCGTACTTTGTGCTCTTGGATTCAGCTTCTTCTGGATAGCCACCGAAAACTGTTGTCGTTGTTTCCGGCTTGTAGTGACACTTCAAGTAGTTGACGTAATGTTTTATTATAGTGAAGAACTTTTCTTTGGATTGCCAAGGCACTTAGCGTATCAGAAAGCCACTGTCAATTACGAAAGCACTTTGGGAGAGATCAGGTGCTTCAGTCAGAGGTGTGAACAAATCATAGAACACAGACTTTTTGGTTTTCCGTAGCCCTGTGTCATCGAACATTGAAAGCGGCAATGGAGCCAACTCGTATTCAAAATAAGATTTGAGCTGCTCATCTGATTGCTTCAAGAATGTAATCTGTCCATCTGTCCGTGCAAACTGAAGTGCTCTCAGAATGCAAAATTCGATTATTCACAACTTTCATTTAATGAGTTTTTGAACTCCAACAGCCGTTCAGGTGCAAGAGGCAACTGAAAATCGAGGAAATCGGTATGTTCGCCAAGATAGGAAAACCCTAACTTCGAACGGGGATTACTCCTTCAAATTCTCATCAAAATTTAAAGTTGGGGGGGGGGGGGGGGTTAATTTTACGCAGAATTTTACGCTCTTTAAAAAAGGAAAGTATAAAAATTTCTGTACGGCCCATAGTTTTTGTGTTATACGCAAAAAACCGAATACAGCCCGAAAATTTTGCAGTTTTTTGGCCAAGATAGGAAAAACACCTAACTTCGAACGGAGATTACTCCCTCAAATTCTCATCAAAATTTGAAGTTGGGGGGTCATTTGACGCAGAATTTTATGCTCTTTAAAAAATGAATGTATAAAAATTTCTGTACGGCCCATAGTTTTTGAGTTATACGCAAAAAACCGAAAAAAGTCCGAATATTTTGCGGTTTTTTGGCCGCTAAAAGTTAAGCTGAGTTAAGCTGAAAAGTTAAGAATGAAGGTATTAAAACCATTTCCAGCTTGCCGGAAATTATTGCAAGGTACCCCCCTTTTTTTCCCTAATTTTACTGGACTATAAATGAAAAATGCTTGCACAAAATTTTGAATCAAAATCCTGATAATTTTTGTTTATTTGCCACCTGTTGTTTACTTTGTCTGTTCAGTTCGTAATGCAAATTGAACTTTACAGATTGAGAAAGATATCCTGAGTGATACCAGCTCACTAATTGATTTTGAAGAAGGTGGAATACTTGACTCGCCACTACAACCTCCAATCAGGAAACTGAACACTTGCGTCTGGAGGCTGCAAAGACGTCTGAGGATGTCCTCTCGAGGTTCTTAGAAAATATAAAACAACAGATGGAGGTAAGCCTTGGACAAATCAATGAACGTCTCACTCACCTGGACCAAAAATCCTCTTGCTCCATCTTCAATTCTTGTATCACCCACTAATCTTGTTCCCACTGTAAACTCTGAACCTCCCACAAATCATAACTTGACTCTTTTGACTGATGAATCTGCCATGGATGTAGAGGTTCCTGTACATGCTGTGCCTTCGACTTCGGATGCTTTATCTGCTCCTCTCTTCCATTCTGATCGACTTGCCCGCTCATCTGAGTTGTATCGAGTCAGAAAAATCGACGCTGTCAGGTTTCAACCTCTTGATTGCCGCTTGGAGAGTGAGGATCAGTTCAGGTACTGGAAGAGGAGCATTGTCGGACAGGTTGAGACACAAGAGTGTCTCTTCCTTCTTGATCCATCCGAGCCTATTCCAGCATCACCTTCCTTCCAAGCCTGTCAACTTTAAACTACCCTCATCCGCTGGCACTTCTAAAATCACTAAAAAGTCTGATTTTTGTATCTATTGCCGTCGTAGGGGTCATACTAGGGATATTTGTTTTAAAAAAATATTTAAAAATAAATGTATTTAAAAAATCGTTCTAAAGCTAGAAATACTCGTGAGGTATGTAAGTATCAGAATAAAATAAGAAATAGACAATGACAAATCACTATAACGTCAAAAAACCCGGAAAACCTCAAAAAGTGACTTACGGTATAGCCGGTCGTAACGGGGGTGGTTTAAGGTATACTATTTGGGACGCCATTTTCCGAGACCACCTAAGTAGGAATCCAACCAAAAAACGAATCTGACCAAAAAGGAGTGGATAAAAAGCCGAAATTACATTCATCCCGTCCAAACCAATAGGGAAACGCTATACGTATTATGAATCCATGAATATTAACAACATAATATGTTATCGCACCCGTCCTAGAAGAACGTCACAACTCAAAATTTTCGATTTTTGAGTTATCGACGACAAATAATGCTGGAAAGCGTCTAGAATGTGTGTAGAAGACGGTGATTATCGTAGTTCGTTATGTTTACGCTTAAGCGCTGATGATCCGTTATCCGATTAGGGTGGGGGGGGGGGAGTCAGTTCTGTCCATGGAAGAGTGTGACAACTCAGTAGAGTTCCGGTCACCTGACAGTGAGGTACCCTTTTTGTTTTGTCACGTTGTTCTCTGAACAGTTCTACGCCAATCCCAAACTGTTTTTTGACATTTTATGTCTTTACTCTGGCACATAACTCGAAAAACGTTACACAAAAAAAAGCGTCACACGAAATCGTCACGAAAATTTCTGATGATTTTCGCTTACAACCGATTCGTTGCTACGGAACTTTATCTTCGCCAGGTATCATCTTACAAAAATCGATCACCACTTGTTGGATAGCTCTCGATTTACCTAACCATATTACGTTATGTGCAGAAAGACATTTTATGTCTTTACTCTGGCACGTAACTCGAAAAACGTTACACAAAAAGCGTCACACGAAATCAAAGACATAAAATGTCCCACAGGGTTGCAGACTCGTATGCAAGATGTTTTCATGAACGAGGTAATTTGTGTAACGTTTTTCGAGTTATGTGCCAGAGTAAAGACATAAAATGTCAATATTGTTTTGGTGAGATATCGATATGACTTCCACCAATTCAACGGTGAAAAAAACTCGCAAATTTATTGATTTATAATCGATTAATTGCAGTTAAGGCGATTTTAAAATGTCAAGCTTCCGTTTCGGGATTGTTTGTTCAGGTTGCGGGTAGCCACCAGTCGACAGCGACAATCTTAATATAAACATTGATATAACGCTCACGACGACGACCCTCAGTTGCAGCCCACAGGCCCACGCGACACAACTCGGACAACGCGAGCAAACTCAGACAACGCGAGTCAACTCCGACAACGCGAGCAAACTCAGACGGACAACGCGAGACAACTGGGACAATCTACGTGCACCCAGAGCAGCCCACCTTCTCCCTTGTGTTTGTTCGACAGGACGCCGGGGCGTCAGACGTCTTATGACGCTTTTGACGCTTTTCGGACGTCTTATGACGCCATATTATGATGGCCCGTACCTGGTCACCTCCCGCACGGGTCACCACTGTTCTGATGGGTGTGTTCGTGTTATTAGGTATAAATTAATATATAAATTACGAGACGGAATAGACAAAAGGAATAAAATGACATGTTATTCCTTTTTTCTATTCCGTATTTTTACATTGTATTAGTCACAACCGAAAGAATAAGATATAGTTATTAACATAAAAAAACGGATGTTAAAAAAGGAAATGTGGTAGTTGCATAATAGGGTTAGATTAGTGGACGTGAGCGTTATAACAATGTTTAAGATTGTTGCTGTGGACTGGTGACTACCCCCAAGGTAAAATGCCTCAACTTGCTCGTGAGGCAGTCACCTTAACGTAAACAACTCAATCAAACGGATGTTTTGTTAGGAAAACGCCCAAAATAATGTAAATTTTTGTAGGTAAAACGCCTCATCTCAATATTTCTCATTCGGATTTCTGGATGACCAAAATGGACTCACGGGGGTTGCGCTTTCTAAAAGCACTGAAACCAATAGAAAACATTAATATTGTGTTGCCTAAAAAACCACCACCTGCACCACGTCCATGCAGATCACTCCAAGTCTGGAACGACATCTTGTAAATCGACGATGGAAAAGTGTGGCCAAGTTTCCTTCACGAATATGGAAGTGACCAGTCATTGGTTGACTCAGAAACGATTGGGAGACTGCGGCAAGAGTTTGATCTGCCATTGACTGCTTTGGTAAAGGATAATGGATCAGCTGTAAAGAGTACCTGTCGGTTGATGTTGAACGAGATCTACGTGCGCCTGGAACCAATAGTGACGGCACTCAACCTGCTTGTGATGATAAATCGTCAACTTCTAGCAGTGGTTCTGCGTCCTCTTTCACCAACTCTCAGCCTCGTAGAAATGACTCCTCGTGTTCCCCAGTTTCCTCGCCGATGGAAAATAGTGCAGTGTACCCACTAGACAGTGATGACTCCTATGTGGATCCTAATTATTCCATCAGTAATGACGATGAATGTTCATCAGTAGAAGAAGAAAGACTCACACAAAAGAGAGGTCGAAAGAGAACAGCTCAACCCAGTGAATGGAAAGAAACTGTAGCTTAAAAAAAAACAAAAGAATCTCGGTGAGTCTTATGTTTCAAAATCCACGAATAAAAACTGTGCCCCAACGAAAAGTAAGGTCAGGTTGTCTCAACTGCACTTAAAATGTTCAGCTAAAATGGATGAACACGAGCGATTTAGAATATTAAGGAGATTTTGGGGGCATGGAGATATTGCCAAACAGCGAGAATTCATCTGCAGACATATTTCCGAAATCACGCCTGCAAATGGTACCATCAGGAAAAAACTGTTGCTTACTACCTTACAGTTCGAGGTGGCCAAATGCGCGTTTGCAGGGCTTTCTTCCTGGCAACCCTTGACATAACAACTAGATGGATTGCAACTACTAGAGAAAAGCTTGTTGACGGCTTTCTATTGGATGATAAAAGAGGGGAAATATGGGAACCACAAGAAACTTGATGGAAGCATCAAACAAGATATGCGTGACCACATAAACAAGATTCCTATGATTCCATCACAGTATCTGAGAGCTCAAACTGAACGGGAGTACATCGAAGGTGGCAAAACGATTGCAGGGATTTGTCGAGACTATGTAGAGAACTGCAAGAAAGAAAAAAAGGCCGTATGGAAGTCATACCATATTTTACGAGATTTTCAACGAATTTAACATAACGTTTTTCGTGGCAAAAAAAGATCAATGTAAACTATGCACTGTTCATGAGAACACTGGAGACACATCGGACGGTTATACTCTACTTCCCCCTTCAGTATTGGTCAAAACCGCTCATGGGCGGTGCTCCTTATTCGTCGGTTCAAATTTCACGACTTTTTTCACTAACTAATCAGACTGGACAATTTACTGATAAGCAAAGCTAATGTCGACCTAGAGAATAACTAACAAATTATCAACATGACAAATTCACGTATTAGTCGCCCATTTTTGCCAAGTTTAACCGGAATGTTCCCTCTCTCAATTGGACACGTATGTCCATGACATCCGACGGCAGGAACCTCCACAAAGAGAACCCCTTCCATCTCAATAGGAATCCTATTGGCCCCTGGACAACAAGCAATGAATAGGTACCGTCCATGTTACCAAGCGTAACATGAACCATCATCCTATATGTTTCTCTGATATCCTGTCAGCATCAGCTTGTTTTCCGTGGGGCTCAAGGTAAGAAACGTTTTCTCGCTTAAGCCACCACTGAAAACCCCCAGTGATAACCTTGAAATCATACTTCCTAGGTAATAATTGCCTAGCAACTAATCTCTTTTGCTAACTATTCTGACTGTACATGACCATCTTTTTCCAACCAAGGGCAAAGCATTTTCATAACATCAAACTGAATTAATTCTCCGAGTGCCAGCATGTTCACAATCATGAACCAGACTGAGGGAAAAACTTCTGCTTCAGAACATTAATAAACCGGCCTTTCATCAGGCGTCTAAAAGATTTAAACCATAAAATATTGTCCATTCGAAGCTTTGCCACTAGTTCTGGCTTGAGCACGAAGCTGCCTAATATTGAACTCAAGCGGCCCCAATCATCAATATATATGAATGGAGCGTCGTATTCTTTGAGGAGACGCAGAGGTGATGAGCACTCACCATCAGTAATCCTGTCTTCTACAACCGGTATGCTGCCATACGACAACGCTTCGTAGATTCGGTAGCATTCAGGGTTCTTTCCAGCAGGGCAGAGAGTGAAATCAGAGTTATTGAGAACATTCATGTACCGTAGAAGTGTCACCGTAGTTTCATTTGGTAACCATCTGGAAGTAGATAGAAAAGAATTAGCAAACTACACACCTCCCAATAACAGCCATCATAATAAATATTCAAGTAATCAAGGTTCACAAATACTGAATGCTGAAGCAAGCAAAGGATTCCCCTCTCTCTTATGTAGCCAGGGGAGGAGTAAGAGAGGGCCAGCCACTTGGCTCTATCCTACCCCTGGTGGTTTAATAAAAAGCTTAATCAATCAATCAATCAATCTTGTTCTCGTCTAGTTCAAAACTCTGTTAATCAACTGTTCTGTGAGTTTAAAATAAGGATTTTGGAACTTTAAAAACAATTTTTTTCAAAAGCTAATTTTGTGGACCTGTGAAATCTGTTTCAGACACTAGTTGGTTGTGTGAATCACACACAGCAGCTCAGCTTTCCCACCTGTATTTCCAATGAAAATGAGACATCCATTTCTAGTTGTTTAAGAAACCCAATTGACTATACAAAATCTCTACTCAAATTAACCAAGGCGAGCAAGAGCCAGAACTTGTTGTTCCCAGAAAAAGTCCTTAGGTAAATCAATTCCTTAGGTAAAGAGCCAGGTAGGTTAGCTAACCTAGCAGTTAGCTCTAACCACTAGGTATCACGGTAGTCGTCTTTTTCAATGAACCTCTCACTGCTGGGTAACTCTAACTGCTGACTAAGACCTTAGGCACTCGCTTGCTGTCCTTTGACCTAAAAACCTATGTCGATCTCACAATGATCGATTAATTGGTGGAGTTATCACCAACTTATCGGTTATTGTAAAACTGTTTTCTATATCGTCGGCTAAGAACCAGCATCGCATAACTTGTTACGTATCTATGTACGAGTATGTTCCTTATAGGCGAGTTCAAGAAGTACAATGCCAAATTTATACAAAGCTGAACGTTGACATGATTTTCGCATATGGGGCTGCAAGAGGCAATGGTCTTCTTGTGCTCGAAGACCATGTCAACGTACTCTTCAGCTGTGTATAAATTTGGCATTGTACTTCTGGATCTCGAATCGAAACTTACTCTGAAGATTTGCACGATACTGACAATTATTATTATTTACAACACAGAGTAGGCATACGAAGAAAAAGAGAGATAAGGTAAACAAACAGTAATGAGAACATAGCCCACAAGAAGTAAACAAAAACTTACATCATGGCAGACGTATACATAACAAATAAATCAAATTTATTGGAGATAATATCTTACAAAATAAGCATGACATCAGTGTTTTTTTCCCTTCCCATTCCAATTGCATTCCGACATTGAGAGGTAACTGCAGTTTTGAGTAAACCGTTGCAAAGGTAATTTTTTTAATTTTTTATTTCTTGATCTGTTCTCGCGGTTTAAGAAGAAACTTGTGAACATTGAAAGTGCACTCTAGTTGGTTTCATCACGTGAGAATTGAATGATCATAACAATTTGTCATTCAACTGCTTTCACTTTTCAGATTCGCAGAATCGACAGAGAAGGGCTCGATCGGTGAACTTTAGGGACTGCGAAAAGAAGATTTTATTACTTATTAAATTATTTTATTAATTGATATCCACAACAACAACACAGTCCTGTCCACTAACAATCTGTTAAGTGTTAACTGACCCTCAGAGGGTTGACTAAAGTTACCTAGCAGTTAGGTGATAACTCGGGATTGATAAAGGTGTTTTCCGTCCATAACTGTTAGGCAGCGCTAACTGCTAGGTAACTCATACTAACTGGTGATTGATAAAGCGGGTCTTAGCGTTAACTCCAGACAAGTCCACTGGAGTTGAACGCCCACCGGGGGCAATTGTAAGCTGAGCCCAAATCCGGGGTAGCCAATGTAAACCTGGCACAATCCTTCCTACTTCCCTTAATGTGTAAACTCAGCCCAGGATGCACTCATACTCGTAATCTCCTCAACTCGTTCACTGTAAACTGAGCCCAAGGTACCAGTTAAAAGTAGCTGTTCATTCCACTAAGTTTCATCAACAGTATCAATACAAAATTGATATTACAAAAATAATAATAACAATATTAACGATTTATGGCTGAGAGTGGGGGCTATAATGCGAACTGACTAACGGCCAAGCCATAAGGAGATAGGCTGCCCTGGAAGTATTTTTCAAGTTCTACACCTATGAAATTTTGGCGTTTCCGTGTGTGGACATTTTTCGTTGCCGGTGTTTGGGAGGAGGTAGTGTTGAGTTTGACTAAAACTTCTTTCTGAAATTCTGACAGCACTTGGGTGAAACCAAAAATGTTTGGGTGAGAGCTGGAAAATTGTTTGTTAAAGTGGGAGTGAAAAGCCTCACAGTTGTTAGTTGTTAAATTCAGTCGGATGAGGGTGAAGCCCACATGATTGGAGGATATTTTGAATGATCACCCGACCCCAAATCCCGGCGTTTTCTTAATGTGAACATATCCATTTGAACATTTGAACGAAACCACGCTGGCTCATAATAACATAGCATAGACACCTGTGGCTGGGCTGAGATTACAATTCGCATCGATGAGCGAGTAGAGGGCTGGGATGAGTTTACGTTTAGATTAGACTCTTGTTCCACCGCGCTTGGACCCGAGGTTACATCCGCCCCCCCCCCCCCCCCCTCCGGAACTTGCAAAAAGTGGCTAATGGACGCCCCTCGCTGTTGATGATCAGCTATTGAAAGTTGCTGAAGTATCATCCTCTGCCCAAATGAAGGCAGACTATCAAAATAAACCAAAAATAGTGTTGATGGGAACCAAATGAATCCAAGTTTTTCTTTACTGTTCTAAATCATTCTTTGGTGGTTCCAGGAAATAGTTGTCCTAGTAGGTGTCTCGCCAGAGTGAAGAGATTGCATACAATTCACTAATCCCACCAGACATTGCCAAGTAGGAACTTCCGACACCGAAAGGGGAGTCATAGGGCAATATGGGCAAAGTTGACTAATTCAAGACCAAGCAGTAAGTTTTAGATACATAACTCATTGCCTTTTGGTTAAATAACATACCAACAGTGGGACATTTCAATTGAAGCACTGTTCACAATTGGTGCATAATCATGCAATTAGTGTGATTTTGAAATAATACACGTACTTGTTTCTGACGTATTTCACACAGTTCAGGGGAAAGTGTTCATCCATCATTATCTTTTCCAAGCGTGAACGTGAAGAGTTTTTGTAGACAGTCCCAACAAAGTTACAGAAGTGTTCTCGAGAGGAATCAGAGAGTTGAAAATCTTTGACGAGAGGAAAACCGCGGTATCTGAAATATAAAAGTGCAATAGTATTGTAAGACAGATACTCGAAAAAATACAACTGAGTTACCAACTAGTGACCTTGCCATTTCAAATAATGAAAGACTAAATCATGAAGTTTTTACAAGTAGGAGTTGGATAGAAATTCAGTTATTCAAAATTCAGTTATTGTCAGTGATTCCCTACATCAGGGTCTGGATCGGCCCCTGATTTCATAATGAGTTTTCCTACGCATTTGTCATTATTCAGAACGTATTCCTCATGAGTCAAGAGAATTTTCGCATGGCGTGCAAACATCCCAGACCCAGAAATTCTGACGAAACAACCAAGCACTCGTCATGCGAAACACGACATGACATGACCTACATGAGCGAATCCAGTTTGGTTCAGGATAAGTAAGTGATGTTCAACGTTTTAGGTTACATTTAACATGGAACTTTACATATTAACCCTTTTGTAGTGCACCAAAATTTCTAATGTTCAAATTAATTTACACTATTCAAATCGAGTTGTACTGCCAAAATGATTTTTCTCGTATTACGCTACTCTTTGAACTGTTTCATGAAGCATACAAAGGATTTTATGATTTCCTTATCCATTTTACTAGTTCTGCATATTTTGAAAGTGTGGCCAGCTGGTGTACAATTATCTTGCTGATAATCGCAGGTTACTGTCAATCTGGAAGGAATAATAGAGACAGTTAAAATTCTGATTTCCTAAAACAATTACTTCAGTAACTAATAGATTGACAGTAATCTGCGATTATCAGCGTGAGAATTGTACACCAGCTGGCCACACTTTCAAAATATGCAGTCCGTTTCGTGTAAGTTGATGGACCAACTCCTGGTGCTGAATGGCGAGCGACTTTAATGTTCAAATCTGGACAAGGCTTTGTATTTTACTTTGCTACAGAAAGGCGTCAGTCATCGTGTGCCACCAGACTCTCGGTTACCGTTCAGTAAAAAGTATCTTAAGGGTACATCAACGGATCTAATTTCAAGTCAGTATAAATCAAATCATGAATTTGATTGACTTACGTTGCGACACCAAGAGGCCACTGGAAGATGTTTTTATTGTCGACTAATTTCCAATCGTAGACCACAAACAATACATCAACGATCCCTCCATTACTTCTCAAATAATTAAGGATCCAACTGTTTTCGCATTGCTCGTTCCCAAGGAGAACTACTCCAATTTTCTTTAGGTTAGGGAGCAAATTGAGATTATCCAACCATAACAGCGCAGCTTTCTTCTTATCGTCAGTCCTTCCATTCAATATGAGAACTAGAAATTCAATGTCTTCTGGGACTGTAGTTTGAATGTAACCAGGTCCAGAAAGAAATTTTAAAGTAAAACCATCCGTCTCAATACTGCCAGTTCGGTAGAACCCGTGGAGCTCATCAATGAGAGTTCCTTCTAATATATGCAGCCACAAGTAATCCGCGATAGCTGCTTTTCCGATGACGTACACTTTGTTAGTGTTTTGAAGTTCGATGGGAGAACCTGCAACAAACAATAACAAGAATATATTCAAATGCTATGCATTCAAGTACACTGGTAGGTTGTTGACAATAACTTTTCGTTAATTATACTTTTTATGTGGCACTAAGCATTAAAGTCATCATTTGGGTTGAAGTGTTTCGTAGTGTTCAAGACTGTGTCAATGACAAACAATAACATTACTAAAGTTAGTTAAGTGAGGAGATAGACGACGAAGGTTTTTATAAAGAGAAATATGAACCAATGAACCCGGAATAAGCGTCGTCTGGGGCTGTACAGGGTGTCTACAGAAATTCGGTAACAAACTCAAGGAATCAATTCTACAGCTTATTTGCAACAAAAAGTGCCTCCTAGAATTTTTTCATTACTCAATTACACAACAAACCGACTTTTTTCACTTTTAAGATTTTTTGAGTGTTTTCAACCTTGTCTCAATAAAACGGCTCTAACTCCCTTAAATTAATATGTAAAATAAAAGTTGAGGGCACCGTTGGAAAGGGCATTAAATTTGCTATCTCCCTATTATAAAATCCGATTTTTGAAAAAATGGCCAAAGTCCAACATTTGCAGATTCATTAAAAATCATCGTTTTTTGATTTGTATTTTGCGCTATCAGTACGGGGTTCTTTCGGCATGCACTCCTCGGGAAAAACGTGGTGGAGAAACTGACGTTTGAGACCTGTAAAACGTGGGTTTCCACCATTTGATTCAGCGTCAAAAATCCCTAAATTGCGATACCGAACTCACTTCCATGAAGCAAGTTGGCTTTTGGTGGAAAACGTTGATTTTCACATAAAAACCCACGAGGAAAGCTCTTGCCTCTAGATCACAAACCGCCAAGAAAACCTAAGCCCTGACAACCGAAGCGACTCAGACATTGATTACGCGATGATTTTCACCCCCCTGTAGCTCGGCCCTCTGGGTGTCTCGGGAATTGATTTTTTGTATACCAACTCTCCAGGCTCACGTGAGAACGTAAATCAAATTTCAACTCTCGGGACCATCAGATGTCGGGGGTATAGCAGTTTTAAAATCGCTATTTTTCACGTTTTTCGCGTTCTTCTTCTTCTTCTTGCCCTTGTCGTTGAAATTTCGCACACACGTTTGTTATGATCCAAGGGAGTTTGTACATTTCGTCCCCCTCCCACCGTTTCCCCCCAATTAGGGGGGGGGGGAAAGAGTAATTTTCAGAAATTTCAAATGGTCATAACTTCTTCAAAAGCTTACTGAATTCTTCAATTTGAAATAAAAATGAGCATCCTAAGAAGAAAGACAAAGGAGTTATGATGGTTTTCCTATTTTCAACGATAACTGCCGTAAAAATGAATCGAAATTGGTGCGGTTGGTCCTAAAATGTCCGTTAGGATGTCTAGTAAATGCTCAATGATTTTGAACTAAATCTCAATCGATTTGGCTAATCCACAGCCAAAAGTACGTGAATAAATCCAAAACCTACTAATTTTCGTAAACATCACAGTTGAACGGTGGTCAGAAAAATTGTCGTAGAATTGCTCCTGTTTAAGGATCAATAGGAAATTTAATGGGCTTTCGAATGAGGGTAACACACTTTGTCACTTTTCCCAACGGTTCTCGAGTTATTCGCGATTTTTGGTCGAAAATCGTGGGTTTTACGTTTTGCAACTTTCTCTAAGTCTCTTCCACACCAATTATAATGATTCAACAACAAAACTTTGAATAATTCTCCTAATTGCAGATGGAAGGTCACCCCTGCTCAAAGCTGCTTTTTGTCACGGTACCCGCCATTTTCCTAAACTATAGTCTGCCTCACAGGCAGATGTTCCTTTTAATGTACGATCCAATATCTGCCTGACAGACAGTTATTCCCTCAATGTATATTGAGGTATATTTTAGTGCCTGCCAGGAAGACAGATATTCCTACTGATGGATATTTTAGTGCCTGGCAGGCAGATACTCCCACTCATGAGTACTTTACTATCTCATGTGATACCGAGGTTAGTTACTCTAAACAGAGTACATACTTTATTCATTCACATTCTTTCACTTTACTTAGTTTTTTGTGTTATTTAGTTAGTTCAAAGAAGAGATCTACCAAAGCAATTCTATTTAATTCTGAAATCTTATCTCGCTGAAAGAAACTTTAGAGTCAAACATGAGGGAGAGTATTCCAGTCTCAAAAAAATAAAGGCAGGCGTTCCGCAAGGTAGCGTGCTCGGGCCCTTGCTCTATCTCCTGTTTACACGTGATATACCAAACAATGACGGCGCAACAATTGCAACTTTTGCTGATGATACTGCACTATTAGCGGTTGGCGATACGGTAGAGGAAGCAACTAGGAAATTACAAAATATTGTTAGCAATGTCAGTACATGGACAAGAAAATGGCGACTCAAACTCAATGAACAGAAATCTACTCATGTTAACTTCACGAACAAAAACGTAACAATAATACCAGTTATGCTGAATGGGCGTGAGATCCCTTACGCCAATACAGCGAAGTATTTAGGAATGACTCTTGATGCAAAACTGAGATGGAAGGAGCATGTCCTTAAAAAAAGAGATCAATTAAATATCAAATTCAAAAAAATGTACTGGCTGCTCGGCAGGTACTCTGAACTATCCCTACACAACAAATTACTTATCTACAAGCAAATTTTAAGGCCTGCTTGGACGTATGGCATCCAGCTCTGGGGCTGCACGAAAAAGACAAACATCAAGATCATACAAACACTTCAGAACAAGGTACTTAGGAGTATTGTAAACGCTCCCTGGTACATACGAAATGATGACCTCCACCGGGACCTCAAGATGGAAACAGTTAGAGAAGTGGTTAAGGACCATGCGATTAAACACGAGCGGCGGCTTCATGAACACATGAACCCAGACGCTCTTCGTCTACTGGACAACAGCAACGTCATCCGGCGTCTTAACAGAACGAAACCTCTCGACCTTGTAATGTGATGTGACAAGTCTTGTGGGAAAGTGATCCTATAGAGTAGTTGCCATTGGGCTATGAACTCTACAAAGTGTCGAATATAGTATTAAAGTAAACTAACTTGATGGGCCAAGCTCAGTTGTTATGTTAAGTTTCTAATAAAGAAAGTTTTGAAAAAAAAAAAGTTAGTTCAAAGGTTCCTGTAGGATTTATAGTAAAACAAAACCAGTCATGCAGCATGACCGTATCAGCGAATTTTTGAGGAACCTACAAGGCATCTACTACTGTATATATTATATTCTCGAAAATTTTCACAAATCTCAATGAGTTTTTGAAACATAACAATTGTCGTTTGAACAGTTTTTTGCGTGCCAAAATGATAATATGATACTGACTCCTGATCCACTTCAGTCCTTATTCTGTGATTTGTTTCTTACAGAAAATGGCTAACAAAGTCCCAACAAACATTTCAAACCGAACAAGGGGGATTGGGAAGCTTGCTGCACTGAAAAACCAATCCGACAGGGACAGTGAAATTGACTCAGATGAATCCTAGTCATGTCCCGAAGAAATGATATCACACTGATCAGGGATTTCCCCTGATGAGTGTGATATCATTTCTTCGTGACATGACTAGGATTCGGAACTCGATGTAAATGAAGATGATGTTTCTCCGTCTATGTTGATTGGCATATTATTTCTTTGTTCCTCTACTTCTTCGTTTTTTATCATGCCTTTTGGACTTCGTTTGCAACTTCTTTACCAGTCATAAGAGTTTTGCAATTTTGTTTCTAGTTTTATTTGGTCAGAAATTCCGAATATATACTGCTCTTGAAAAACAGCGTTAATTGATCTATTAAGGTGAATTTCAGGGGTCAATACATGTTAAAAGACGATTTACGGCTATAGCTGCCTCACAAGCAGATGTTCCACTAAGCGGGGGGAAAAGGCATGAAAAACAATAGACTCAGAACTCAGAAAAACAATAGACTCAGTTCCCCCTTTCACTAATTAACTGGCAAACTGCCGCATGGCTATAAGAGCGAATTTTCGAAGAATTAACTGGTTATGTAATATGTGATGTTTGGAACATCTCATTCAAATATGTGCAACCCTGAACTTATTGGGTACTGTAGTAATTTCCATGGTTAACGCGGGTTTTCTACGTTGAAGATGTATTTTCCTGCATCGCAATAAAGGCCAAACCAATGCGCTAGAAATACGTTTCCTAACTCATTTTGCCAAAAAACTGAGTTAGACCTTGTGGGATCTTAATTAAGGTTCCCCCCTGAATCACAAGATAATCAATTCCCTTCACTTCACTGGTGAATTCCCCAATTGAGACAACCTGCTTTCTGTCCGGTAGATAACTCGTAAACCAAACGAGGGCCCTGCTCCGTATACCTATATATTGTATTCAATTACCCGTGCAATTCCAGAACAGCTAAACAGTAGCAGAAATATGTCTCTTGGTGAGAGTAAACTAATGATAATACGACTTACCAGGCGCTCGAATTCGTCGGTCCTGTGTCACGGAGAAATAGTACGTCAACAAATATGAGAGGAACCCGAGGACGAACACAACAACTACGAATATTTTCTTGAGCATGCTATGATTAGGTCTTGATTATGGACTTCTACCATATCCTTAGCACTAACTAACTTATGGACAAAGGAACAAGATGCTGTATGCATTCTGAGGCGGCTGAACACCATTTCAACAAGATCTCCATGCTTCCGAAATCCTCAAATCACAACAGTAAAATCATGGATACTATACGACATATCTGACGCTGCGACGGTGGAACCTCCATCCTGAACTGGAGCTCCGTGGTGGGCGAAATATCTGATCCATGGGGGCACTTGCTCGCGATCCTAGCGGAGAACAGGCAAACTATAGAGGAGTATAAAGCTGGGTTCACATGTACGCGGCATCCGCGGTATTCGCGGCATCCGCGGCATCGACGGCAAGACCAGTAGGACGTGGAGGGGGGACGGCAACGCGGCTAGCCGTTCACATGGGCGCGGCAAGGAGCAGCGCGGAAGACCTAGTGGCCATTTTTTCATTGTTATCATTATAGTCATTTTACCATCCGAAATATTACTTTTACCTACTGAAATATTATTTTCTCGGTAATTACATGAATATCCTACTAACTACTTAATGTTAATGTGAAGTAGGTACTAAATTAATTAAAAAGAAGACTTGCAAGGTTGTTTTCTTTTGCACACACCTGCAATAATTCATGAAATAGAAGTAGAAGAACAACACACACACACACACCTTGCGCGGGGACCCACTGCGCAACGCGGCATCGACGGAAATATCTAATAATTTTGATATGTGACCTTGGGCAACGCGGCAAACGCGTCACCCCCACCCTTCGAGGCGCTGGCCAATCGGAAGCCTGCCGTCTTTGCCGTCTTGCCGCGGATGCCGCGTATGCCGCGGATGCCGCGTACATGTGAACCCAGCTTAAGCGGCCCTTCCAGTCACCGTCTTCTATCTTTGGACAACGCCTATTCGGTGTGTAGGTACTATAATATCGAGGGTCTCACGGCAACTTCCCACATCGCCATTTCGGCAATTTGAGCCAAAAAACCATCTGCCATTGACTATGTTTACTGAGAGATTCAGTAAAATAAATCGTGAAATTTAGTGTTACCTAACTTATACTTAGTTTGGTCAATCCGCCAGAAGAAGACGCTTCAAATGGTATGCATAACTCATTTTGGCCAAAAATGACGATGTGGGAAGTTGCCGTGAGACCCTCGATATGTTATAGGTAGTACCTACTCAGTTAAGAACTGATGCACTGTTCTTTAAAGACAAAGAAAAAGAAAACGAGAATAACAAATGAAATTTGAAACGATTTGATCAGGGAATGTTGAGGGACTTTACCAATTGTAAATTTAAAATTAGTAATATTGAGATAGAAAAAGTAGAATCCTACGAATACCCGTTCACCTGGATCATCAGCAATGGTGAAAACAGAAAGGAAATAAAAACTCTGCAAATTCTTGACACAACGGTTCATTATATTCTTTGTACAGATCACCATTCTGTCTCGATTACTGAATGATAGATTAATTATTATTATGAATTATCATTAATAATTAATTATTATTATCAAGTAGTGTAAATTATTAATATATATTGTTGGTCATTAATAATTTTTATGCCTCATTATTAAAAATTATTATTAAATAAAATGCATTAACTCGATATTTGAAAACCATGTGCTGTTTGAATCAGCTGGGCCAGTTTGAAAATGGACCCGACAGGCTGCCTTTCGATTCACTCTCATGTTGACGATTTTCGATCTGCTCCAACTTTGAGCCGTCATTGTGAACGAACGGCTGGTCGTACGAAGCTGTGAATGGTCTTAAAAAATTGGAAAAAATAAACTGTATTTAAATATAAAATAAAAAACACCGTTTGATGGGAATATTTCGAGTTTTGAAATTTTCAGAATTTCAAAATTCGCTTTGAACCCCTTCCCCTTGACGTAGGGTTATGAAAAGTTTCGAGGGTCATTGAGGGGTTGGTCGGAACCCGTAACAAAAATTTCGAAATTTTAGCTCAAAGCTAACTGGGCAAAGTGCAGCAGATGACGTACGGCGGACGGACGGATTTTTTTTAATTCAATTTTCTGAATCTACGACGTATCTTGAAACGTAAACCAACAAATTTTGACATGGGGTTAAACATTTTTTTTCTTTGGGCGATTCTAATGGTTTATTATCAAAGATAATAAACCAAAAACTCTGCAAATTCTTGACACAACGGTTCCTTATCTTCTTTGTACAGATCATCCTTCTGTCTAGATCATTAGGTCTAAATGTCTAGACCAAAATGTTAGATTAATTATTATTATGAATTATCACTAATTATTAATAATTTTATCAATTACCTAGTATAAATTACTATTACCTACTATCATGGGGTTAAAAAAAATTTTTCTTTGGGCGATTCCAATGGTTCATTATCGAAGATAATAAACCAAAAGGAATGTTCCATACAGGTCTGTGGTATTGTTCGGTTTTCGATCCTCCAGCTGCTGCACCAGGATGTCTAGGAGACGATGAACGAGGTTTCCCGCTGATCCCGTTGAGTTGATACTGCCGCACGATTGAATAAATTGTCTAAATTATTCCAGAATTATTCCAGAAACTAGCAGGGGTTCTGGTTGAGTTGAGAGAGAATACTGCTCACATTAGGAGTGCAAGTGAAGAAGTCAGGTGAGGTCGGGAGATATGTTGAATCCTGGTCAATCCTGTTCTGTTCACTTTAATCCCGTTTAGTCCCGTATTCCCGGTTTGTTCTGTTTAATTCCGTCAAATCCCGTTCGTTCCCGTTGAGCCCCACTGAGAACCGTTGAGTCATGTGAGTCCCATGCTGTTCCGTTTAATCCCGTTCAGTCCCTTCTAATCCCGTGAAGGTCCCTTCTGTTCCCGTTGAGTCCCATTGAGTCCAGTTGAGGCCTTGAGTCATGTGAGCCCCATGTTGTTCAGCTAAATCCTGTTCAGTCCTGTTCGCTCCAGGTCTATTCTGTTCTGTTCGGTCCCGCTGAGACCCGTTGAGTTCCGTTGAGTCCTTTTGAGTCCCATTGAGTCCTATTGAGTCCCGTTGAGTCTTGTTGAGTTCCGTTCAGTCCTGTTGAGTTATGTTGTCCCGTTGAGTCCTGTTGAGGCCCTTTGAGTCATGTGGGCTCTGGTCTGTTTGGTTTGATCCTGGTCAATCCTGTTCTGTTCAGTTTAGTCCCTTATTCCCGGTCTGTTCTGTTTAATCCCGTCCAATTACGTCCATTCCCATTGAGTCCAGTTGAGGCCCAGTGTGTCGTGTGAGTTCCGTTTTGTTCCATTTCATTCCGTTTTGTTCCGTTTAATCCCGTTCAGACCCTCCTGTCCCCGTTGAGTCCCATTGAGTCCAGTTTAGACTTGTTGAGTCATGTAAGCCCCGTTCAGTCCCAGTGAGTCCCATTGAGTCCTGTTCAGTCCCGTTCCGTCCCATTGAGTCCTGTTGAGTCCCATAGTGTCCCGTTAAGACCGGTTCAGCCCTGTTGAACATATTTCAGACTGATTGTTCCCGTTTTATAGATTTTAAGCCGAATTAATTTTGATGCAGAGCATTTTTCAAGATCGATTATGTACCCTAGATGTATATTAGTACGATTTAATATGAAGGGTACAGGGGTAGAAGGCGCAATGTCAGTCAGAGGAAAGTTTTGGGAAATCAGCTTTTTCGTTCAATGTTGACATAAAGAACGAAAGAGCTGATTTCCCAAAACTTTCCTCTTACCGACATTGCGCCTTCTTCCCCTGTACCTTTCATATTTGATCTGCATAAGTTTTAATTTATAATAATATCCAATCAAATATATAATATTATATATAATACCGATCGAAATTCCAGAATTAACAATTAATTGGCCCCAAGCGGGTTTTCGGAGTTTGAAGCTAATGTTTATGGTTGAACACTACCATTTTCCTCTACACAATATCTCGAGGCAGTTATTACCATAATTCCATGAGGTGGGGTGCGGTGGCTGCGATGAGCAGTAGACAATAATTTTATTATTACCACGATGAAGCAATGATGCAGGCTGACTGAAAGAGCGCACCTATTGAGCGGTAGAAGGACTCGCGAGTTTGCGTGTATTCCAGCAGAATGCGACTTATGCCACAGTTTAGCTGGAGACAGTGAGTATAAACCCTCTGATGCAATCCCAATGTATAAAGTGTCTGACAGACACGCAGGAAATTGTAACCTTGTTTCCAAGACACATCAGGAGTTGAGTACACATTTTATTGGTTAAAAAAAGTAATTAGACTTGATCCCACGTAGTCTATGAGGGATTAAGAACTAGGAACAACGATTCTAGTAGGAAATGGTCGGAGCCCGTAACAAAAATTTCGAAATTTTACCTCAAAGCTAACTGGGCAAAGTGCGGCGGACGGACGGACGGCCGGATGACGAATTAATTACAAATAAAATGTACCGATATAATTCTGGGGTTTTTAATACTACGTTGGTAATAATTTTTCTATAAAAGAAGTACCTACCAACAAACATACGAAATTACCTTCATTTCCGTAGCACGATACGTACCTCAGAACAAAAAACTCTGCAAATTCTTGACACAACGGTTTATTATCTTCCATGTGCAGATCACCCTTCTGTCTATACCAGACTGTGTTACAAATCGGCACCATACCATATTCTCACCGTACCTACTCATACCATACCATACGAATTTCTTTTCTATCATACTGTACTAAATCATACATACAATAATATACCATACCATGTCATAGAAACCGAGTGAATATTGAAATGTCATCCATTTCTGACCTATATTTAAAATTTCAAGTCTGTAGCTCATCATCAAAATTTAATTTGTTTAAACAAATAGGTATTATTTAAACAGTTTTACAGACAAGAAACTGAGTGAATATTGCATTGTGATCCAGTTCTGACCTATTTTTAAAATTTCAAGTCAATAGCTCATCATCAAAATTTAATTTGTATTATTACAAGAAGGTATTATTTAAACAATTTTACAGATGACAAACCGAGTGAATATTGCAATGTGGTCTATCCCCGACTCACGGTTAAAATTTCTAGACTGTAGTTTACCGGGAAGATGAAAAAAGGTCGTTTTATTCTGGGCGTCTGGAGGTTCACCCACCTAACGGGCGTTTTCGACGCGAAGTTTAGTGTTTTTCCTAAACCTTTGCGCGCTCACTGTGAACGAACGGCTGGTCGCACAAAAATCCAATTGGTCTTAAAAGCTTCGTAATTGTTCAGGTCATTCAATAGGGGTTGTTCGAAGCCCATAAAAAAATTTCGTAATTTTAACTCAACGCTAACTGGGCAAAGTGCCGCGTACGGCGTACGGCGGACGGACGGATTTTTTTTTATTCGATTTTCTGAATCTACGTATCTTGAAACGTAAACCAACAAATTTTGATGGGGGGTTAAAATTTTTTTTCTTTGGGCAATTCCAATGGTTCATTATCGAAGATAATAAACCAAAATGAAGTACGAGGTACGCGGTGCGGGTGTGGGAGGGGGCGCAGAGACATAAAAGGTCTCGTCGTATGACGCACTAGTTGGCCTCCTGCCAGCCGTATTACGTCATACGCTCGTGCGTCATAGGCTCTGACGTACTTGTTGGCCTCCTGCCAGCCGTCTTACGTCATACGCTCGTGCGTCATAGGCTCTGACGTACTTGTTGGCCACCTGCCAGCCGTCTTACGTCATACGCTCTGACGCACTAGATAGCCTCCTGCCAGCCGTCTTACGTCATACGCTCGTGTGTCATAGGCTCTGACGCACTTGTTGGCCTTCTGCCAGCCGTCTTACGTCATACGGTCGTGCGTCATAGGCACTGACGTACTTGTTGGCCACCTGCCTGCCGTCTTACGTCATACGCTCGTGCGTCATAGGCTCTGACGCACTTGTTAGCCTCCTGCCAGCCGTCTTACGTCATACGCTCGTGCGTCATAGGCTCTGACGTACTTGTTGGCCTCCTGCCAGCTGTCTTACGTCATACTCTCGTGCGTCATAGGCTCTGACGTACTTGTTGGCCTCCTGCCAGCCGTATTACGTCATACGCTCGTGCGTCATAGGCTCTGACGTACTTGTTGGCCTCCTGCCAGCTGTATTACGTCATACGCTCGTGCGTCATAGGCCCTGACGTACTTGTTGGCCTCCTGCCAGCCGTCTTACGTCATACGCTCGTGCGTCATAGGCTCTGACGTACTTGTTGGCCTCCTGCCAGCTGTCTTACGTCATACTCTCGTGCGTCATAGGCTCTGACGTACTTGTTGGCCTCCTGCCAGCCGTATTACGTCATACGCTCGTGCGTCATAGGCTCTGACGTACTTGTTGGCCTCCTGCCAGCCGTATTACGTCATACGCTCGTGCGTCATAGGCTCTGACGTACTTGTTGGCCTCCTGCCAGCCGTCTTACGTCATACGCTCGTGCGTCATAGGCTCTGACGTACTTGTTGGCCTCCTGCCAGCCGTCTTACGTTATACGCTCGTGCGTCATAGGCTCTGACGTACTAGTTGGCCTCCTGCCAGCCGTCTTACGTCATACGCTCGTGCGTCATAGGCTCTGACGTAATGGCCCGCCGGTCGCTTGTGTTCTGACGTGATCTGAGGGAAAGGGTGAATCAAGGGAACAAATTTTTCCCGTTTCAGTTTATGTGCCAAAGCAAAGACATGAAAATGTCAACAAAATGTGTAAATAGGTACCTAAGCCCAACTGTAATGTCAATTTTCTGACAATGAGTTTTCGACTATAGTTTTCATACCTTTTTACTTAAGTACTTATTGCTATTTGAGACTGATAATGAGCTGTTTGCAAATAAAAAGTCTGATAACTACTTTATTACATCTTATTAATCTATTTTCAAGTTCCGATTCACATTTGAATGTATTTTATTTAGATGTCGTAAAATTCGAAAACGATGGAATGACGAAACCTGTCGACTACTGACTCAAGTGATACTGTCGACTTCTAACACATGTAGGTCGACTACTAGTGCAAAACCATGTCGACTACTGAAGAAAATGTTGGTCACTGGTATCGACTACTACCTAGAGCATTGGGATTTTTTACAAAACTTGTTTTTCCCTTTTCAAACCATGTTGAATAATATTTCCCGCTGCCAGGTCTTTTAGGGAAGGATCTTGGGTACACAATGAACAGGTTTGCAATGAGAAAAAAACCGAGTGAATATTGAAATGTCATCCATTTCTGACCTATATTTAAAATTTCAAGTATCTAGCTCATCATCAAAATTTAATTTGTTTAAACAAATAGGTATTATTTAAACAATTTTACAGACAGGAAACCGAGTGAATATTGCATTGTGATCCAGTTCTGACCTATTTTTAAAATTTCAAGTCAATAGCTCATCATCAAAATTTAATTTGTATTATTACAAGAAGGTATTATTTAAACAATTTTACAGATGACAAACCGAGTGAATATTGCAATGTGGTCTATCCCCGACTCACGGTTAAAATTTCTAGACTGTAGTTTAAAAATTTTTCTTTTGGGCGATTCCAATGGTTCATTATCGAAGATAATAAACCAACAACGAAACTGAGACACATAACAAAATTCAGTCTTCGGTAATCAGATATATCGGTAACGTGCGTACCTACAAAATAGTAGCAAAATGACCAGAGTTACATCCAGGATCAGAATCGGAATCAAAATCGAATACAAACATTGAAGAACGAGAAAAATACGAAGTAAGAACAAGGAACTACGATTCTAAGAATCAGACTTATGTACTAGAAGGAACAATTGAAGACACAAGTGGATGAAGGTGCTAAGTAACAAAAGTAAAATATCAAGAAAATTGAGTTTGCATACTTGCCTATTTGGTTTGGTTCGGAATTTTTCTCTTTTTTTCTTCTCCGAGGTGTTGCTAAGGTTATGCTAATCATGCACTGATGACAATAAACCTAATATTTTGAAGATTATCTGCGCTACGCGCTACCACATGAATTATCGAAAAAATGTTACATAGCACCTTCTTCCACTCGTGTCTTCAATTCAAAAATGAAGACAACATTTCAAGTACACTATGGTAGGTATAATAAAATCACAAAATTCACTTTTCGGTATCGATACCAAAAAGTGAATTTTGTGATTTTATGAGGTCACTTTAAACACACCAGGGGTTGAACAGTTTAAAGACAGTTTAACCGTACCAGTTTAAACATCCCGTCAGATTTTATAAAATTTAAAGATCCACTACGATCCAGTTATAAAGATGTCAAACTCGTATTTTAATTGACACCGTTGTCATTCATACTGACATTTCGTTACCACCGCGCCAAAAGCACCAATCTGCTTTCTCATTTTCGTTTTAGTGCACTTTTGAGTTGGGTACCGACTACTGAGTTGAGCACACGATTCCAGAGCCATCATACGTAATTCCTAGTGGATTTTTTGAAAAATAAGAAATTCGTTTTGCTTATCTGTTGATGAATAAACCAAAATTGACCAAAAAAGCAGATTGGCGGTTTTGGAGTGGTGGTAAAGATATTGTGCTTGTTTGAAAATCAATCGGGCATTTTGAAGTTCATTAAACGCAATTTGATAAGTACACGTATACTTTTCAACCGTGAGGCACCAAAATGCGGCACAGCAATTTCTGTGGGCTCTATGACATTGTGTACACTGTCCAAATGTCGAGTCTCTAGGCCCAACCGTTAGATCATGCCTTGTGAAATATTCCCCAAAAATGTACCCGATCTTGGGCCTTTTGAGACAGAAACCCCTCGAATTTGAGCCACATTTGAATGGCCAAACCAGGTTTGGCACACTGGTTTACTGGCAAAACTAAAACCTCACCTGAATGACACCTATTACCAGATCTGGTACTATGTGTACGAAAAGATCGATCTTTCAGTCCTTCCTGACACATAGTATTTGGCGTGAGTATAAACAACACCTATAAACAAAACCTTGACAAAAAGCGGAAGGTCTATTCCTCAAATAAAACTCAGCGGACGGTGGGTCTCACTACCCGCGGAAAAAGCAGCAGATTTTGCAGACATGCTGGAAGCCCGTTTCACTCCTCATTCGGGACCCCAAGTCGAACCGGCGAAGGGAAATTTTCCATCTCCAGCCATTTTCTTCTCGCCGAAAGACGTACAAAGAATCCTAAGAAGATCTTCATCCAGAAATGCTCCCGTACCAGACCTGATGGTGTGGCCCCTCCTCCTTCAAGCTCCAAGGAAGCTGATAGCCCGGCTAGCCAACATACCTATACACGTCTGCGGTGAGAATAGGATATTTTTCACGAAAATGGAAACACGCTAGTGTAATAAGTAATAATGATCCCCAAGCATGGTAAACCTGAAAATAATATTAACTCCTACAGACCAATCAGCTTACTCTCTCTTCTTTCAAAAACGTTCGAACGCCTTCTTCTGCCCTATTTTTTGAACTTCGCGGGCCATTTAATTCCGAATCAGCAGTTTGGTTTCAGAGATTCTTTGTCATGCCCCCTCCACCTCCAACGCTTCACCTCTTTCATAAAATCCGCGTACCAAGCCAATATTATGTCGTGCTACGTACTTTGACGCCGAACAAGCCTTCGAAATTATCAACGCTTTTACCCAACAACTTGTTTAGTCTGATAAGTATATTAAATATAGGTACTTATCAGACTAAACAAGTTGTTGGAATAAATAATTAAGAATAAATTTTATTCGAGTTTTAAAAATTTTGGACCGAGACCGATAGCTCTATTTTCTTTGAAAATTCGCTAAAATGAAACGGTCTGTCAAGTGAGATGTTCTTCATGGACATCATGTTCTTCAACGGAGACATTTTACATAAAACCAATTATTTTTTCGAAAGTTCGCTCTTATAGCCATGCTGCATGATTGTGGATTTTATACTGCGACTAGAGGTCTTGAGGGGAGAATGGCTGAATGAGACCAAGGTAGATAGGGATCAGGGGCGGTGGGTGCCGAATGAGGGGTGACTAGTGGTGGAGGAGGGGGCCGAATGAGGGGTGACTAGAGTTAGTGAGAGGGCCGAACGGGGGGAGATTAGTGGTGGAGGAGGGCAACCCCCATTGCGCTCCCAATGCGCTCCCACCACCTACAAATGGGGGCCGAGGGTCACCGCGGGAGGAGGCAACAGGGGCGATAGGGCGGACATTAGGGGCAACTTGGGGTTCCTGAAGCGGCACACCAGGGATTTCACCGACGTCCGTGTCCTGACTCTGCTCTACAAGGCACTGGTCCTTCCCAAGTTGGATTATGCTTCCCCAGTTTGGTCCCCTTTTTACGCTATCCACAAATACAGCTTGGAACGAGTCCAAAATAAGTTTCTGCGGTTCATCGCTTTTAAGCTTGGAATACCCCAGTGCGACGTAGACTATTCGGAACTCCTCATCACTTGCAACCTTATGCCGCTCGACAAAAGACGCTCGGTGGCTGACCTCACGTTTCTCCACAAGCTGCTCAACAGCAAAATCGACTGCCCGTCCCTGCTATCAAGGATCGGTCTGCTGGTGCCGCGTCTCTCCTCCCGGTCATCTAGTCTTTTTCAAATCCCCTTTAGTCCGACAAATTATTTACAAAACCGGCCACTTGTTAGAATTCCCCGTCTCGCAAATCTTTTTCTAAGTATCCACCCCGAATTTGACTTCTTCTCCCACTCATTGTCACAGCTTAAATATTCTGTAGTTTCTACACATGTTTCTATTACTTGATACAACCTGTATTTGCGTTCGATTTTCACACCCTAGTATTCTTGTTCTCTCTATTTCTGTCATACCACTTTGATTATGTCTTACCACTTATCGTCATACCACTTAATTATTATGTCTATTCAATTATTACCGCTATTTAATTTGTACTTTGGATAATATGCTTGTAATTGGGCTCGCCCGTATTTTTTCAAATAAACAAATAAACAAATAAACAACTTGAAGGGGGGGGGGGGAACTATGGGGAGTTCTAGCGGGGGTGATATTATGGGATGGGGGCTATTAAGAGGGGGCCAAGCGGGGGTTAAAGAAAGAAGGAGCTTCCAAGGGTTATCAAGGGGAGTTTCATTGTAACATTGAGGGGAGTCAACACAGGAGGCGGTGGCCATACTCCTTCGAATCTAGGGACGCGGGAGCGTCCCGCCCGCCAAGAAAACCGAAGCCCTGAAAACCGAAGCGACTGAGACACTGATTACGCGACGGAACAAGTTCGGGTTTTCACCATACCGTAGCTCGGTCCCCTGAGTGTCTCGAGAGTTGATTTTTTGTACACCAACTCTCCAGGGGCACGTGAGGACGTAAACCAAATTTCAGCTCTCGGGAACATCAGGTGTCGGGGGTATAACAATTTTAAAACCACTATTTTTCACGTTTTTCGTGTTCTTCTTCTTCTTCTTCTTCTTCTTCTTCTTCTCGTTGTTGTTCATTGACGGGGCTACAGCCCAGCAGACAAATCGGATCGAGCTGAAATTTTGCACACACGTTTGTTATGCTCCAAGGGAGTGCCTTTTGACCATTTTTTCTCCCTCACCCCATTTCCCCCCCAATTAGGGGGGAAATAGTGTTTTTTAGGAATTTCAAATGGTAATAACTCCTTCAAAATTGAAGCTTTTTCAGATTTTCTTTTTTAGTTGTGTTCAGCTTTTCAAACTGTTTAATTTCAGATCAAAAAATGCTTCCTAAAAGGAAAAATAAAGGAGTTATGGTGATTTTTCTATTTTCAACAACAACTGCCGCAAATATTGATGAAAATTGGTGCGGTTGGTCTTAAAATGTCCGCTAGGTTGTCTAGAATATGCTCAATAATTTTGAACTAAATCTCAATCGATTTGACTAATCCACAGCCAAAAATACGTGAATAAATTCCACATCTACTGATTTGGCTAATTTCCGAAAACATCAAAGTTGAACGGTGGTCAGAAAAATTGTCGTAGAGTGGCGCCTGTTTAAGGATCGATAGGAAATTTTATGGGCTTTCGAATGAGGGTAGCGCACTTTGGCACTGTTCCCAACGGTTCTCGAGTTATTCGCGATTTTTGGTATAAAAACGTGCGTTTTACCAGTTCCAAACTTTCTCTTTCCTCTTTCTCTTCGACACCAATAATTACAATTATTGTAATGATTCTCAACAACAAAAATTTGCACAATCCCCAAGAAAAAGTGCAACCAATTTTCAAAAAATTTCTAATTCAAATTTATTCAAATTTCTAATTCTTTCTATTTTTTAAATTTAATAATAAGAATAATTGTATTAAATTTTAATAATTGTTTTTAAATTGTTGATTGTTTTAATTAATCGAAAATTTGAAAACTAATATTTAACCAATTCGCAAAAATTTTAAAACTACTTATTTTTCAAACACATTTCAGATAACAAACAATAATTTCCAAAAAATAATTATTCTTGTCACAAAAACCAGAAACAAAAAGGCAAATTAGTAGGCGTACTAATTTTTTACTAAATTTTGACTAGGATAAAACTTCATTTAGGAAAACATTTACTAGTTACCTCGTAGGTACTTTTGTATTGTATAAGTTGTTGAACCGTATTGTATAAGTACCACTCGAAAACTAGCCATGCAAAAAGATGTGATATCCCCCCAAAAACAACTCCGTTGTAAAAACTGGCCCGCCAAAAAACCTCAGCCGCAAAAAGGAATGATATCCATTTTGCCCGCCAGCCACATATATAGGATGCTCGGTGCTTCGCACCTCGCTGTTGAGTATGCATATAGAAACCTGATCCTCCTACCCCTAACCTCCACCGTCAATGTTTTCCTGATCCCTGTCTCCTTCCCACAACCCCCTCTCACCCTTAGTCACCCTCGGTTTCACCTAATATGTTTCCTCTGTTACACCAGCAGGGAGCTTTACGCTTCTTTCAATGCTGTTGGCGGGAGCTTTTTGCCACATAAACAAGCCTGAATTGAAGCATTACTTCATTATAGGTGTACCACTACTGATTACTCGTGACCACCAGTAATACTTATAATATAGTAATGCTTTAATTCAGGCTAACGAATTGCTTTAATTCAGACGAACGTTATTTTACGTTTCTCGAAAATAACCGTTAAGCCCATCCCTAAAAACCGGTAGAACGGCAACACTGACGTAACTACACTCCGGACAGTGTTGCCATACGTCATTGGAAATACCTGAGTCGCTGCCTTCTAAAATGAGATAGATTATTTTGAAAAATGCATTTTTTTTTCAGCAGGAAAATTGTTCCGGTTTTTAACCGGTTTTATTTAAAAAAAAAAAACTGGTTTAAAGCTGCAAAAAAAAAAAAAAAAAAAACCGGGAAAAACTGGTTATTGGGAGCAAAAAACCTGGTCTTCGGTTTTGACTAGAGCAGTATGGTTTCGCGCCAATATTTCAAACTTCATTTCTGTTAACGAGAATAAACACTAAAGAATAAAAAACTAAAGCGCGTTTATTAGTGAGAACTGTAAATCAACCGGATATTCGAATGTTTAGAAGGTGATTGTTGGTCGGTAATAATTTTTTGTTACAAGTTTGGTTGTAACGGGCGACCACGGGAAACTCCAGTAGTTTTGAGTAGCCAGCTGGCAGAAGCGTCCGCGTCGGTTTTTTGAGTCAACGCTCGAATTTCGAACAACGCGACATCGTCCGCCATTGGGCGTTAGTAATCTCACAACCACCGCCTTAAAATTGCCATTTCCCCATCTAAATATCCTTTTGATACCAATAAACCCGCTGGTTCTGTGATATAAAACGTTTCCGGTGCTCGAAGGGCCGCCGAAAGCCTGCCTGCCGACAGTTACTGTAGACCTGTGACATCAACGCGTTTTCTCAGTACTCAAGGTGAGTTCTATTTACCTGGTCATTTACCCGTCACTCCCATCTCCTATGTCAACTTTTTCGACGTATTTCGTCCACGTTTCTAGTCCCATATCGTTCTGAAACCCAAAATCTATGTGGAAGTTTTCGGCTCGATCGGGTTTATCATCTTCTTTGAGCAGATCACACTAATCTAATTAACGAAATGATAGATGAAACTGTAACTCAATATCCAAATTTAATTTGTTTAAACAAATAGGTATTGTTTAAACAATTTTACAGTCAGGAAACCGAGTGAATATTGCATTGACATCCATCTGCGAACCCCACTTTGGGGGTTATAGCCCGTCTTTCGCGTTCTCAGTCTAAATTTCATTGTTTGCGTGGCCTTTTTTGTGGTTCTTGGGTGTTTTCAAGTTGCATTAAATGCAACAGTAAATTTTACTTGTTATTCACCATGGGCAAGTGTTGCGCCGCTTACGGTTGAGCAATTTGTTTAAACACGAGGATGAGAACAAAAAAATAAGTACCGGCATTACTATCCACTTTATGATCGGTATCTGCGAGTATAAAGGTGCGTTTCCACCGGGCGAGCAAACACAGGCGAACGAAGAAATTTGTATTCGTCCAGTTGGTGGATAGTAATGTAATAATTACATGTAATAATGTAATAATAACGAACGTAATTATTATGTTCGTTTGTTTGATGGTAATGTTCGTTAGGTGACCGCGCGAATCTTCGTTGCCTAACCTCCCCAGGTTGGAGGGAAAACTCAGCAAAACATTCTTTACATGTTAGCAGAGCGTGGTTGGCAGGTACCTCCTCCTTGGCTTTGCCTCGGTACCTCCTCCACTATTTTTTTCTGGAGCTTTAACGAGCTCTTTTAGGAGTTTTCCCAGAAGGGACTCCTATTTAGGGATCATAGGTACCAGTATATACTATATAATAAAATCGTGTCTGTCTGTCTGTTTGTTTGTCTCATCATCAATTGAGAACGGCTGAACGTAGAAAGTTGCGGCTGGTACCATTTGACGCAGAATTTATCTGGAAAGGTTTATGAAAAATCCGCGTTTAAATTTGTCCTTCCGTTGAAACGCTATGAATGAAATACTACTAAAAAACGTGTTATAATCACTTCTATGAGGACGTTTATGCTTATAACTTTTGAACGGTTGAACGTAAATCCGATTGTAAGTAGTCCCTGGATTCAGCTCGATGAGTACTTTCAAGTGGTACTTCAATCAGGATGTTAGAGGGAGGAGGCGGGTGGGGGGTCTACAGGCATTCAAAACTACTTGACCAGTTGGAGTGCAACTTTGGGAATTTGTTGTGTGAACATTGAGGAATGTTTCTAAACAGGTAGGGTGGGTCAATAGTATGGGGGGGGGGGGTTAAAGGCAGTTAGGGTGGGGGGGGGGGGTGTTTCAGGGATTTCAAAACTACTTGACCGATCTGAATGAAACTTTGGGAATATGTTGAGTGAACATTGGGGAAGGTTTCTGACCAATTTAGGACGGGGGGGGGGGGGGGGGGGTTGGTTTGTTCTACCGTTGCGAAGCGCGGGTACGCAGCTAGTTTGCGTATAAGCATTTAGGTATATTGGCATTTATACCTATTGAATATCTTTCTCTCCTCTATTCTTCAATTTTCTTACTTTCCATGCCTCTATTATTTATTGGGTACTTTATTTCTATCCCATACCAATATCCATGCTTGTAGGAGCATAGATCTCCACTAGTAATAAATTTGCATTGTACCATTACAATGCAGGTTAACCTTACTTTGGAGTTTTCCATTCTACTTTCAGTCCCTTTTTGGTTTATTATCTTCGATAATGAACCATTGGAATCGCCCAAAGAAAAAATTTTTTTAACCCCCCCTCAAAATTTGTTGGTTTACATTTCAAGATACGTACATTCAGAAAATCGAATAAAAAAAATCCGTCCGTCACCCGTACGCCGTACGTGTACGCCGTACGCCGTCCGTGGCACTTTGCCCAGTTAGCGTTGAGTTAAAATTACGAAATTCGGTTTCTGGATTTGGACCAGCCCCACAATGATCCTCGAAACTTTTCATAACCCTAGGTCAAGGGGAAGGGGTTTAAAACGAACTTTGAAATTTCGACAATGTCATATCTCTAAAAACTCTCATGAAACGGTGTAATTTTTAGTTAACTTTTGAATGACCTGAAAAATTACGAATCTTTTAAGACCAATTGGATTTTTGTGCGACCAGCTGTTCGTTCACAGTGAGCGCGCAAAGGTTTAGGAAAAACACTAAACTTTCGCGTCGACAACGGCCGTTATGTGACCCAACCCCCAGACGCCCAGAATAAAACTACCTTTTTTCATCTTCCCGGTAAACTACAGTCTAGCAATTTTAACCGTGAGTCGGGGATAGACCACATTGCAATATTCACTCGGTTTCTCATCTGTAAAATTGTTTAAATAATACCTTTTTGTAATAATACAAATTAAATTTTGATGATGAGCTATTGACTTGAAATTTTAAAAATAGGTCAGAACTGGATCACAATGCAATATTCACTCGGTTTCTTGTATGTAAAATTATTTAAATAATACCTATTTGTTTAAACAAATTAAATGTTGATGATGAGCTAGATACTTGAAATTTTAAATATAGGTCTGAAATGGATGACATTTCATTATTCACTTGGTTTGTATGACATGGTATGAGTATGGTATGGTAGGTATATTATTGTATGTATGATTTGGTATAATACAGTATGGTATGATAGGAAAGAAATTCGTATGGTATGGTATGAGTACGGTGAGAATATGGTATGGTGCCGATTTGCAATACAGTCTGGTATAGACAGGAGGGTGATCTGCACAAGGAAGATAATAAACCGTTGTGTCAAGAATTTGCAGAGTTTTTTCTATCAACAACATCCTGGCATACCAGGTGTTGTTTGAAGGTGGGAGTGTAATGGTTTGCTGAGTTTCCCAGGCTTCTCGTGTTTTTGTTTTGACCGCTCTGAGCATACCGAGGTCTGTGAAAGCAGACCAGGCAATCCCTCTGGTTCGGGCGTAATTGCCTAACCTCCCCGGGTTACAGGGGAACTCAGCAAACCATTCATTTCATATTTCAGCTTGAACGGATTTTTTTGTATTATTCGATTTTCTGAATCTACGTATCTTGGAACTCTTGGAGCTTGATCCTCGAAGCTTTTCATTACCCTAGGTCAAGGAGAAGGGGTTCAAAACGAATTTTGAAAATTTCAAAACTTGAAAAATTCAAATGGAATTGTATAGTTTTTAGTTCGGATTTAGATAGAGTTTATTTTTAGAATTATTCAAGACCATTCGCAGCTTTGTACGACCAGACGTTCGTTCACATTGAGTGCTCAAAGGTGGGAGAGATCGTGGGGCAGCTTATCGGGTCAATTTTCATACTGAGTCACCTGATTCGATCAGCACTTGATTTACAAATTTCGAGTTAATTTATTATAATTATCTACGATGTTGAGGGATGTCGATGGTTGGTCAAATGAAAGATGATTTATGTGCCAACGTTTTGAAGAATATATTTCTTCATCTTCAGGGCCAAAAACCAGTTTCACAATATTAATAGAAGTTATCGTTATAGTTTTTACAAACCGGGAAAGTACTGAGTGTGTAATATTTAAATCACAGAAAATTGAACTTTAAGACGGTCAACAAATCACACACACTTAATAATTATCTATCATTCAGTGATCTAGACAGAGGGATGATCTGTACGAAGAAGATAATAAACCGTTGTGTCAAGAATGTGCAGAGTTTTTAAGAGTGTAAGTGATAGATATAGATAGGTATATATGTAGATATATATATTTTTGAATTTGTAAGGAATCATGGATATTTCAAGTCGTGGGGTCACTATTGACCCCAGGGTGACGTGTACGTAGCAAATAAATATGGATGCACTCCTAGGGTTAACATTCGTTTGAGCGCGAATTCGTGTTTTTACTTCTTTTTTATTCAATAATACGAAAAACATTCGAATTTTCGCCGCGTTATGGTTCGATATGTCGAATTAGGCCCTAAAGACGCCCGCTAATTTACCCAGAAATAATGTCATGTGTCACTAAAACTAACGGAGCCTTTCGTCTATATATTGTCGTAATAATTTACAAATTTCCATTTTCATCCCAGATGGCGGACGCAGCAACATTGAAAGAGTTGGAAGAAATTATTACATGTGATTGCTGCAAGCAGAAGTTCAACAGTGCCGATAGACCACCAAAGCTTCTTTCCTGCAATCACTACTTCTGTTTGAGCTGCATACACCTCATGATGGAGGTAAACTCTTCCGACATTTCCAAGTGTATTTGGATACAACTTTTGAAAACACCAGTATTGTTTAAATAAACATACGAGTCAGTCAACCTTTTTATTTAATTCTCTAAAATCTTGAGCGTTCTCTCTTTCTATTGGTAACATTCAGATGCACAATACCTTGGATTCATGGGCGTAGGCAGGATTTACTGCCAAAAGCTATTATACAGTCCAGTGTAACTATGTAACAAACTCAGGGAATCAATTTTACAGCTAATTTGCAACCAAAAATGCCTCGTAGAGTCTTTTCTTACTCAACTAAAAATCCGACTTTTTTCACTTTTAAGATTTTTTTTCGTTTTCTCGACCTTGTCCCTGTAAGACGGACCTCACTCCCTTAAATTAGTATGTAAAATATAATCTGAGGATTCCGTTGGAAAGAGCGTTAAATTTCCTATCTTTTTGATACAAAATCCGATGTTTTCAGTCTGGCCTAACTGCTGAAACAAATGCAACATTCAAAAATTAGAAGATTTCCAGGAGGTTTCCAAAATTGCTGTAATATTCGTTTTTTCTCCTTAACAGTCATGAGACTACCCATTCATACCCATTTCCCGATATCATTTTCCAAAGGGCTTACTTCTTGATCACCACCAGAAGAACGATTTTCTGATCTGGTGCCTACCTGCCCAGAAGTTGAAGGATCACTTTCTTCTAGAGAGGTTCCAGAATTGAAGTGGAAAATAGAGTTCCTTCTCTGAGCCCTGATGTAACTGGTGGTGTTAAACTGGAAGAAGTTTCTCGTTTATCAGCTGTAAAATAAATAATAAAATTCAATAACTTGTAGTAGGTACTTAACGGAGTCTACAGGAAAGAAAAAAGTTTTTTTTTAAACTCATTTTTCTCATTATGTTTGAGATTGGTAAGTATGGCTTGAGGAATCATGCTCACTAAACATACCTTTTTTCCCAAAGAATCGACGTATGTCCATCTTGCAGTGCGATTAGTCATGTCTCGTGTCCGTGTGGATGTCAACATTAAACTGGTGATCTTGTGTACCCCCCAAGTTCTTTTCCTGGACGAATTGTTTCTACCAGGAACCAGACTGTATGAGAAGCTTCTATATGCTTCTCAGAATTACTTTCCCTTTTGCGCTCTCCCCTGTCTTATGTTCAATCGTTCAATCCCAAAAGAGTTTTCAATACCCACCTAGAACCTTCTCTTACTCTTACTGCAGGTACTCTTGCTCACAAAATACGTGTTTCCAAATTCCAATAATACCTTCCCATGCCCCTAACGACGCATTCGATATTTTAGTGTTTCTTTTAAATAAGTTCAGCACAATTTATTTTTGTGTTCCCGAAAGTCAGGGGGGGGGGGGGGGGACGGCCTCTCCCTGTCTCACCCTGTCTACGCCCTTGCTTGGAGTATTAATCGTGATAGATTACTGTACGAATCCGATACGTTTTGGCAAAACTTGAAATAACTTTATGAAACTGCCTCAACGCGTATGGAATCTTCAAATGGACGTGTAGAGCAGTTGTAGTAAGTAAATGTATAATCTTGGAACCGGTAGATTAGCAGGTTGTATCCCTAGGCGGAGTTACTGATATTATCCAGCTTTGAAAAATTGAGCACATAATATAATGTTATCATGTCGCAATACAAATAGACACCTTTAATTCTCAGGGAAACGAAGTCATCTGTATTCGCTGCTGCTTGAGGACTCAGCTCGCCGAGCAATGGCCCGAAACCTTGCCGACGTATAGTACGAACATGAAACTTGCGCAGCCCAAACCACCGGAGGAAGAACGGGAGGTAACGCACTAGTTGAAATTTTTGAACGGCACAATTTGAAAGTGACATTAATGACAATTGCCTAGTAGTTCTACAACCTCTCTGGTAGATGTGTTTTTAGCAAGAAAAGAGTCAATCCACTTAAAATGGGCATCCATTACCACGAAGAAATGTTGTTGATTCCAAGGACCAAAGAAATGAACGTACAGCCTAGTCCATGGCTTGTTAGGCCAGGGCCAAGGTGTCAACAATGATTGGGGGGGGGGGGGGGGGTTCTTTCCTGAAGGTTAAACAGCCATCACAGTTTGCTGCAAGTGATTCAATGTTATCATCAATACCAGGCCACCAAAAATATGACCTAGCGATCCCTTTCATTTTTACTACGCCTGAGTGGACACTGTGTAGAGTTCTAAGGATATCTTTCTACCCGATAACCCCACATAGGGCATCCCATCCCCGTCGTCACTTGTTATGTATTTTATAATTTAGGAAGGAATTAGCGGGTGATAAATTCTCACGATTGATTCTCAATATGAAGTGTTTCTTCTCTTCATGACACGGCATTATCTGTCCGGGGGGGGGGCTCTTTATGGTGGACATAGTTGTTGCCCAATACATGACAACTGTCATGTTGAGAGGTTTTCAATCAGTATTAAATGTAATGAATTATAAAACCTATTGCGTTTTGTCTCTGTTGTTTAGATACAAGTGGAAATACTGGCTATACTTAAGTTGCTCCAAGACTCAGAGGGGTTTTTCAACAAGAGGAAGGGCTGCCTTGTGAGAGTGCTGGAGTCTTGCAACACGTTGAAGACCCACATCGAAAGTGAATTGCAGAAAACGTCGGAGTGCATGCGGATAATCGGAGAATCCCGGGACTTCTTGACCACTGCCAGGGTGACCCTATCGCAGCTCGAGAACCCGATGGCGGCTCAACCTCTGTTCTCGATTTTCAACAAGGCAAAACAACGCTTGCAAGCGAAAGTGCAGAACTGGTATTTTCAGAGCCAGCTGAATGATTTGATCTGCAACTCGACCGTCGTTTTTGATTTCACGCTGCTGAAACAAGCTCTAACCAATATCCATACCATGCAAACTAATACTATTCCATACAGGACTCAGACTTTGCCTCCAACCCCGCTCCTGTTCTTGACCAACTACTGCATGTCCCAGTTGTACACCCGCCAAATGGTGTCTCAACAGCAGCACATACTACAAAACCAACTAACACCGTACGAGATGAGCTTCATGCCCGACCAACAACAATCGCTCATCGACGTTACTCGACCATCATATCTTTTCCCACTTTTCTATTTCAACATTGAAGTCGACGGACAACCTCGCGGACGCATCGTGATCGCAACGAGGCCGGACGTCGCGCCGAAAATGTCGAAGAATTTCGCAGATCTGTCCACTGGAGAGCGAGGGATCAGTTACGAAGGATGCAAAGTTTTCGGGTGCTGGGAACGTACATCAATATTAACAGGTGATGTCGTATTGAAGAACGGCCGCGGCGGGAGATCGATCTATAAACAACAATATTTCATGCCGGACTGCACACAATTACCAACAAACCGCGGGGCTGTGGCCATGAGACTCACGAAGAGGCCTTATGCTCGTACAAAAGGGAAGAGCGGGTTGGTTGGAGCCCATTTCGCTGTGTTTTTGCGACCAATGCCTGGATTCATCGGCGTCTTTGGACACCTCGTTGAAGGGATTGAGCTCGTCGAGAAAATAGCTGCACTTGCTAATCAATTCGGAAGACCAACCGAAACTGTCGTCATTGTAAAATGCGGAAAACTTTAGAACCGACAAAGGAGCATTACCTATAACTATTTGTATTTATAACTATTTTAATTTATTTGATAACGTTTGAGAATTATATAACATGAGTAATGGTAATTTAGTCAGGGTTCTAGTGAAAGCCTAAAAAGTACGTGGTAGTTTCGATTATTAATCTCGAATTGTTCAAAAAAATATATATAAACGATTTTTACCCAATTTTTTTGTTTTATCATAATTTTACCCAGTTTTATCATAATTATCGGTGTTTAGTTTTATGTTTGGTTTTTCATGGCATTAGAAAGAAATCCACAGTCATGCAGCATGGCTATAAGAGCGAATTGAGAAATAACTGGTTTTATGTAAAATGTCTCCATTGAAGGACTTGATGTCCACGAAAAACATGTAAGTTTCAACCTGTTGCTTCATCTTCAAAGTTGTCCAGTTTGAGAACGGAAAAAGATACCGCAATTCTGATTTTACCATCGTGTTCAGCGTAAAAACCCCTTTAAAATGACGTGTCACTTGTCAGAATGTTTCATTTTGGGAACTAATGGGTAATTTTCCCCCTACATCTCCCCGAAACCCCCCACCCCCTTAGAGTGGCCCGATTCTGCCCGTCTATGAACTTAGCCTTTCGATTGCCAAGACAAATTTTTTGTGCAAATTTGAGTTTTTTATCTCCATTCTATAGAGAGTTATCGTCTGGAGTGACTCATACATAAATATACAGGGTGTCTTGTGTAAATATGTAACAAACTCAGGGAATCGATTTCATATGTAATTTGCCATTCGGCGGGCACTCCTTAGGAAAAACTTGCCCAGAATCTCAGCTTTCCAACGGTATAATTATTTTTTATTTTTTAGAAGGAACGTTTTTGAGAAAATTGTGTTTCCATGCGAAAAAACGTGTATTTCAGGCACATTTTCAGGCATATTTAGGGGAAATTTTCACGCTGAATCGAATGGTGACGTACTCAGACCTCCCTAGCAACGAATTAAATGTGGTTTCAGTCGCAATATCTCCATTTCACGGTGTAGAAAGTGTTAAGTCAACGGCAATTCTTAGGAAATTTATTTATTTATGAGGGAGGGGCTTCATAAAATAAAATTACATAGGTCGCGACCCGGATACAGAGGGGTCGCTCGTCTGCGAATGGAGTCGACCGCACGATGAAGGTCTCGATGGTTCTGGCGAATCAGATCCCCGAGAACGGGGGACATTTTGAACAGTTCATGTAATTTTATTTTATGAAGGCCCTCCCTCAAAACTAAATAAATTTCCATAGTAATGCCGTTGACTTGACACTTTCTACACCCTGAAATCGTGATATTGCGACTGAAAACCCATTTAATGCGTTGCTAGGGAGGTCTGGGTACGTCATCATTCGATTCAGCGTGAAAATGTGCCTGAAAATACACGTTTTTTCGCATACAAACACAATTTTCTCAAAAACGTTCCCTCTAAAAAATAAAAACTAATTATACCGTTGAAAGCAGAGATTCTGGGCAAGGTTTTCCTAAAGAGTGCCCGCCGAATGGCCTGCGTAATAACAAAGCGAACAACTAAAGAAAAAACGGTGATTTTTAGGAAATCTTCTAATTTTTGAATGTTCCATTTTTTTTACCAGTTAAGCCAGACTGAAAACATCGGATTTTGTATCAAAAAGATAGGAAATTTAACGCTCTTTCCAACGGAATCCTCAGATTATATTTTACATAGTAATTTAAGGGAGTGAGGTCCGTCTTACAGGGACAAGGTCGAGAAAACGAAAAAAAATCTTAAAAGTGAAAAAAGCCGGATTTTTAGTTGAGTAAGAAAAAAATTATTGACAAATTCTTGACACAACGGTTCATTATCTTCTTTATAAAGAAGATCTAGACTTTTAGACCTAGTGATCTAGACAGTGATCACCCTTCTGTCTAGATCACTAGGTACCTAGTGAAAATTATTATAATTTATTGTTAGGTATTAATCATTTGTATTTATTATTAATAATAATTATTATTAATTATGATTAATTAATACGATATCCGACTGTTGGAATCGACTGGGTTCCTTTGTGCAGAACCTGAATGATAGAGATTATGAATTAATTACAAATAAAATGTACCGATATAATTCCGGGGTTTTTAATACTACGTCGGCAATAATTTTTCGAAACATCGCAAACATTCGAAATTACCTTCATTTCCGTAGCACGAAACGTACCTCAGAACAAAAAACTCGACATCACTAAAACCATATGATGTTCCAAACAGCTCGCTAGTATGAAAATGGACCTGTATTTCAACCGTTTGATTCACGGTCGTGTTGACAGGCTCAACCTTTGAGCCGTCATTGTGAACGAACGGCTGGTCGTACAAAGCTGCGGATGGTCTTAAAAAATTCTACGGAACAAACCCTTTCGTAATTTTAACTCAACGCTAACTGGGCAAAGTGCCGCGGACGTTGGACGGCGTACGGCGGACGGACGGATTTTTTTTTCATTCGATTTTCTGAATCTACGTATGTTGAAACGTAAACCAACAAATTTTGAGGGGGGGTTAAAAATTTTTTTTCTTTGGGCGATTCCAATGGTTCATTATCGAAGATAATAAACCAAAATCTACGAGGCATTTTTTGTTACAAATTACCTGTAAGATCGATTCCCTGAGTTTGATACATAGTTACACTTGACACCCTGTGTAGAGGGTGTAACGTACCACCAGTAAAAGTGTCCCATAAAATGTTTTTTTTTAATACCAGTTGAAATCCGACTTTTTTCACTTTTAAGAATTTTTTGTGTGTTTCCGTCACTAAAATGGCCATACGTCCCGCATTTTTCAGTCAACATTCAAATGTGATTATACCATTGTAAAGAACGTTTATTCCCTATCTCCCTAGTGCTAAATAAAACTTTTTGAAGAAGATTAAGATATTGAAAAATGAGCCCGAATAGTTTGTAAACGTTTGTAAGCTTTCAAACGTTTGTAAGCCTAACTGAATCTGCCGGTTGCTTGCATACTGTAACCCTAAAAGTTGGCCTAAAAGCTCAGGTTTCCTACGGTGTGATCAAAAAAATTTTTACAGTGGACTCATGGTGTAAAATCCTCGTTTCCGTGCCAAAAGCCGTGGATCTTTCAGTATAAATCGACAAGCAAAATTTTTCAAAACCGACATTTTTATCGTAAAGTTAGGCAGTTTTATCGTAATGTTAGGCAGCAATCTTGTTCACAATCTTCTTTATAGTACGAGTAGGTACACTTTTCATTAGAAATTAGTTGTAGAATCGATTCCTGGCCGGTGGTTCGACCTTTAGGGTTACACCCTGTACTTATAATTTTTGGTGTCTTTTGACAGTGGATTCAGGATGGTCTGAAACGGATTTTGGTAAGAAAATTTTTCGGAAATACGAGTTTTCCGAATTCTGGGCCGAGAACAATACTGCCGTTAGAATGAAGAACGCCTCACCTCGAAAAGTGCGATTTTCAGAAATCAGCTTCAAAGTTCTCAGTATGAACCTCGCAATAACTTCACTTCAGAACATTATTTCGACCCAGGTTTTTGGGGGTACATCGATAGAAACTCTAATGAACATAATGTAAGACGAAATCGAGAAAAAATCGATAATTTTATAGATTATTGACACCTGAGGCATTTTGAGCCACTATTTCGCTATGTTTTTGGAGGTAAAACACCTCACCTCTGTGTGAGGCGTTTCAGTTTCAAAAAGATAAGCTCATTTCGAAGCTGCTTTTGGAGGAAGAACACCTCACCCAAGAGCTAAACATTCGTTTTCCAAATTCCGCTGGCGGTTGGCGGCGTTCTACTCCATTTTCAGTTTAGTTTTACCCATTTTTTTTCTTTTACACTAAGTGCCGAACACCCTGTATAGAAATTTCATTGAATACATCGAGTTTACTATTGTATGAGAAATTGTTAGTCCTCAAAGAATTTTTTTCACGTTCAGTTTCGTATTTATACCTTCCTTGATCCATACAAGATGATTGCGTAGAAGGTTTTCAATAAGGACAGTTTCATGGTTTGTAAAGGCTTAACGTGACACCAAGCAAAAAAAAATCACGTTGACACAGAGGGAGCTCAGTCTTGTGCGAGAGCTCGTCGAGTCAACATCGGAGCGACCTCCCGCGATAAAGGTTTATTCTGGTGTTTCGCTAAATCGCATTTGGGAATGTTTACATAGTGGCATGACCGACAAAGGCGACCCCGATGGCGCCGTTGGCGGGCAGACGATCAAGGAAATTGTTGAACAAACAAAGCGAGAGTTATTGCAACACCGCATAATAACAAGTGCCCTACCGATTGCAGACCCCCACGTAAGTGATGCTTTCAATCATTTATATTCTATTATAGCTTCCTTATGTGATTCCCTCAGTCAAGCCAACGATCATATTGTTAAATTAAATGCAAATCAAAAGGACGAACAAAGGGCATCGAAATTGACTCAACCCAACGTCCCTACATCCTACAGTACGGACGAAGATGAATTGTCGAGAGAAACTGACTGGATCCTAAAAAGGGCCCGCAAGAAGCGTAAGGCTGGGTCTTCTCCGGAGGTTGAATGGCCTACCAACAAGCCTAAGATTGACAAAGATGTAACCAAGGTAGAAATTATTAAGCCTAAAAAGGACCCTCCTCCACCACCCATAAATGTTGTAGGGCTAAAGAGCTATGCGGCCCTCAAAGATATATTACAGAATATCCCTAGAGAGCAATTCAAGGTTACTGCTCTCAATAATAACGTTTGGAAAATAAACGTAGATTCAAGAACTAATTGGAAACTGATCACAGATAAACTGCGTACAGAGAAAAAACAGTGGTACACGTACCAAGATAAAGCAGACAGACCTATTAAGGTCATGGCTAGAGGCTTACATGAAACATGTGAGAAAACTGATATTATTGGTGACCTTAAAGAGCAAGGTCTTGCCATCTTGGATGTTACCAACATTCTCAGGAAAGAGAAAAGGAAAAATGATAGTGGTGAAATTGTAACCATCCATAAACCCCTTCCTCTCTTTATGTTAACCTTTGACAAAAATGAGGATGTAAACAAAATCCATAGTATTAAGGCCATTCTCAACATAATTGTGAGGATTGAGCCGGTGAAAAAAACTTCCAGACTCATTCCCCAATGTAAGAATTGCCAGTCATACCTGCATACCCAATCCTACTGCGGGAAGGAGTCTGCATGTGTGAAATGTGCTGGACAGCATAAAACTTCTGAATGTGCCCTGAACAAAGCAGATGCCCCCAAATGTGTCAACTGCAAAGGGAATCATCCAGCGAATTATCGAGGATGCGAGGTAGCTAAGGAGCTACAAAGAATGAGAAACAAAATTACTAAACCCCAACTGAAAGAACAGACCAAGCGCGATGCCTCAGTTGAGAGTAATTTTAATAGGCGGAAATCGCTTACTACAACCATGACAGGAGCAACTACTCCAAAGGTTTCATATGCTACCGCTGCTAAAAAAGAGGTTAATGTGTCGAACACAGAAAAAATGCTGGCACAGATACTGGAAAGACTGGATGAACAAAAACATACCAATAAACAGTTTTTTGAAAGAATAACTAAGCTAGAGAAGGGACTTACAAGCTATGGACTAATTTAATGGGACCGACTTTAAGAATAGCAACATGGAATGCAAACGGATTGCTAAATCACATCAAGGAAGTCGAATTATTTCTCCACTCCAACAAGATAGACATCTTACTTATTTCTGAGACCCATTTCACTCGGACGTCATACATCAAAATAAGAGGATTCACGTGTTATCATACGCTACACCCAAGCAATAAAGCTAGAGGAGGTTCGGCAATTCTCATTAAAGCTAACATCGCTCACCATGAAGAACCAAAAATCGAAGAGGAAAAAATGCAGGTAACTTCGGTCAAGGTACAACTCAATAATAAAAGCTTTAGTATAGCCGCAATATACTGCCCCCCCAGGTTTAACCTAAAAAAAGATGATTATACGGTCCTTCTTAAATCGCTTGGTAACAACTTTATAATTGGAGGTGACTACAATGCCAAAAATACCTTCTGGGGTTCGCGATTAACCACGGCTAAAGGTAAAGAGTTGTATGAAGCAGCAGCTTCTTTTAAGTGCGACTTTCTCTCAACTGGAAGGCCTACATACTGGCCCACGGATGCTAACAAAACCCCAGACCTAATAGACTTCTTTATAAGCAGAGGTATCTCAAGTGGTTACATAAATCTAGAGGACAGCGACGACCTACCCTCTGACCACTCGCCTGTTATAATAACAATCAGCGAAAAAGTAATCATTAGTGAAAATTCTCCGAGTTTATTCAATAGAAATACTTGCTGGTCCTGTTTTCGGCAGCAATTGGAAACATCGATCGACCTTAAAGTTCCTCTGAAAACCCCTAAACAACTGGAAGACGAACTTGACTTATTTATCAATAACATACAACGAGCAGCCTGGTTATGTACCCCAATAAACCAAAACAGCAACTATGACACTAATTCGAAATCATATCCGCTAGAAGTAAGGGATCTCCTGTGCGCCAAACGTAAAGCTAGAAGGAAATGGAAGAATAACAGAACCCCTGAAAACAAAACTATTCTCAATAGACTCGGTAACAAACTTAAATATCTTATTAGATCAATGGATAACCAATCAGTTGAACATTTTTTGAGTAACCTAACTGCAGAGAAAGACACCGAATACTCCCTCTACAAGGTAACCAAAAGTATAAATAGACCTAAAGTTCATTCTCCTCCAATCAAAAAGGATGACGGGACATGGGCCAGAAGTAACCTAGAGAAAGCTCAACTTTTTGCAGATCATCTCTATGAAACCTTTCAACCTCTACCAGTACAGACACCTGAAGAAAATGCAACACTGATAGAAAAAACGGATGAGCTCGATATTCGGCCCGTTACGTTAAAAGAACTCAAAGATGAAATTAAAGGCAACATTAATCCTAAAAAGACCCCTGGCTATGACTTGATAACCGGTCGAATTGTGAAAGAGCTCCCTGAAAAGGCTATAACTAAACTACTTCATATCATCAACGCCACGTTCAGGTTTCGTTATGTACCTTCCCAGTGGAAAGTAGCGGAAGTCATAATGATCTCCAAACCAGGAAAATCACCAAATGAAAAGGCGGGGTACCGACCCATATCCCTCCTCCCTGTCTTATCAAAACTGTTCGAAAAATTGTTGCTCAAACGGCTTAAACCAATTATTGAAGTCAGAAAATTGATACCAGACCACCAATTCGGTTTCAGGCAACGCCACTCTACGCTAGATCAAGTTCATAGAATCACTAACGTAATAGAAAAGGCTTTAGAAGGTAAAAAAATATGTGCCAGTATCTTTCTGGACGTGGCCCAGGCATTTGACAAGGTCTGGCACAAGGGACTTGAGTATAAACTGCACAGGGATCTCCCAAAACAGTTTTACTTACTCCTAAAATCCTACCTAGCGAACAGACATTTCAGGGTAAAGCAGGGTGACCAATACTCTGTCTTGAAGCCTATAAAAGCAGGGGTACCACAAGGCAGTGTCCTAGGCCCAGTACTCTACCTACTGTACACACGAGATCTTCCGCAACAGGAAAATACAACTGTAGCTACTTTTGCTGATGATACTGCCATCCTCTCTGTTGGAGGTGACGCTGAAACTGCAACTCGCAATCTACAGACGTCCACTAACAAGGTTGTCAATTGGACCAAGATGTGGAGAATGAAACTGAATGAAACAAAGTCAGTGCACATCAACTTTACTAATAGAAAAATCTCAGCCCCAGAAGTTGAGATCAATTCAAATAAAATTCCATACTCTGACACTGTAAAATACTTAGGGATGCACCTTGATTCCAAACTTAACTGGAAATACCACATTGAAAAAAAGAATCAGGAACTAAAAATCAAGTTCAGAAAGATGTACTGGATGATGGGAAGGAACTCCCATCTCTCACTACACAATAAATTACTCATATATAAACAGATACTGCGCCCCATCTGGACCTATGGGATACAGCTCTGGGGTTGTGCGAAAAAATCAAATATTAAAACAATCCAAACCCGACAAAATATAATATTGAGAAGTATAGTACGGGCCCCCTGGTTCATGCGGAATGATGATATTCATCGAGACTTGAGGGTAGAAACGGTCACCGAAATTATCGCCAAATATGCAAGGAAGCACGAACATCGCCTCCACAAACACGAGAACCTGGAGATGCTCAACGTTTTAAACAACGAAGGAGAGCTTCGGCGACTCAAGAGAAATAAACCTCTGGACCTAATTGTGCTGTGCAAATAGTGCAAGTGTAATCCAGTGTTTTTAACTGTTCTTGATACAAGTATGGGCCAGGTTTTGCTGTAAACCTCCACCCCCCCTAGTGAGCTTATCATGAAATGAAATATTGCTAGATGAATTGTACTATGTTTCAGTTGCAATAAATAAATCACGAAAAAAAAAAAAAAAAAAAACTAAGTGCCGAACACCCTGTATAGAAATTTCATTGAATACATCGAGTTTACTATTGTATGAGAAATTGTTAGTCCTCAAAGAATTTTTTTCACGTTCAGTTTCGTATTTATACCTTCCTTGATCCATACAAGATGATTGCGTAGAAGGTTTTCAATAAGGACAGTTTCATGGTTTGTAAAGGCTTAACGTGACACCAAGCAAAAAAAAATCACGTTGACACAGAGGGAGCAACAGGATTTTTTTTTCCACAAGTAGGTACCTTAATCGTCAATTATTCAGGAAGATGAATGTGAATAGGGAAGGGCACATGTTGGCTAGTTAAGCGAACCGGTTGGCAGGATTGAGTTTCCCAATCTCCCACAATAACTACACCCTTTGCACTGTCCTCAGGGGTCCTTTTTATCCCTTTCTTTGCGGCTCGTCCTACGACTTGAGTAACTGCTAACATCCCTTGCAAAGGGGCTCACCGCCACGTACTAAAAACATCAGTTGTTCCGGGACCCCCTACTTTGTTATGTTGCGATTCAATCTTTCAACGCCCGGGAATTGGAATCCCTATACAAGGTCATGGGTAGATAAGTACCACTACATACAGGCTGTTTCATTTCGTGACGGTCACAAGCTAGGAATCGATTCTACAGCTACTTTCAGGTCGACAATGTCCTGTAGCAATTTTTTTTACTCAGCTAAAAAATGGAGTGTTTTCAATTTTAAGATTTTTTTCTTGTTTTTGACTTAGTTACACTCAAATGGCCATAACTCCCTCAATTTACATGAAAATTCAAATCTAATTACGCTGTTACGGGGGAGTCAGTAAAGGAATTCAGATGTGAGTACTTTAAGAAGTATTTCGTCGAGGAATCAGCAACACCGCCGAGCTCGTTTTTCACAACTTTTCAGGAGAGAGAAAAAAACCGATTTTTTCGTCCATCAAGGCCTAATTGACTGAAGTTTTATCTCGATATCCATGATTAATGATATCTATTCATCATAGATATCGAGATAAAACTTCAGTCAATTAGGCCTTGATGGACGAAAAAATCGGTTTTTTCTCTCTCCTGAAAATTGGTGAAAAACGAGCTCGGCGGTGTTGCTGATTCCTCGACGATTTTATGTGACTGATCTTAAAGATATCTACGAGTAATTGGATGAAAAGTGTTCCCTGGCCATCCATATCGAACATCTTTTCACTAGTGTTAATAGGTCCCGACGAGTACTAGGAATTGTACACAACGGTTAATTCCATGATGATGTTTATCAGTCACATAAAATAATTCTCAAAGTACTCACCTCTGAGCCGAACCCCGCATTGTAACAACTGACAGAAATTTATTAGAATGCTACTTCATACCTGAGGAAATGACGTTTTTATTGTGGACCCGCCTGTGGGGGAAATCGCCGTTGTTATTCACTCACAGCTTCTCCAGCGTTCTGGTTTGCACCATATCTCCATATTCAACGTTGCTTAATGATACCGGTTTGGAAGCAAACAACGAAAACCAACTAATTACCACATAGAGATTTTTTCCGAACAGTTCGACGGACGTACCTACTACTCCTCCGTGCACAAACTTGCATCGGTCAATGATAGAACTGTTGGTCACAGTTCAAAGACAAACGGACATTTCATATTTCCATTTCACAATACCATCTCCCTAGGCAGTTTGACTTTTGAGGTTGTCAACAATAACAGGTCAAGTTCCTGGGGGTAATACTCACAAAGAGATTAAACTGGAATACCCACGTCAATGAGGTCGCCGCAAGGTCCGAACCTTACCTTAATCTACTCGCTACTTTTACAAAAATTAATTGAGGAGCGGATCCCAGAACAGCTCTACTTTTCTACAGATCAACGATCAGAGCGTTATTCGACTACGGGTGCATATTGCTTCCGAGTCTGCAAAGCAGCGGAAGCCTTGTGTTCACTTTCGTGAGCCAAAAAATTTTTGTCTTCAGAAATCAAAATTTCCACTTGCATTTTGCGTTTCAAAGCCTACTGAACAAATTTGGTTCCGTGTCTGTCTGTCTGTGTGTCTGTCCGCATTTCCTTGTTACAGCCATAACTTCCACAATTTTGAATTGATTTTGCTCAAATTTTGAGGGATGGTGCGGATAAGGCCCCTTGAGGTCCCATACAAATTTCAACATGATTGATCCAGCAATACGACCTGCGCATGCGCTAACGTGAAATTCAACAAACTTTCACAATTTTGATTCAATTTCGCTCAAATTTTCAAGGGTTGTTTGGACAAGGCCTAGTGAGTTCTAGTATAAATTTCAGCATGATCGGACCCTCGGTGCGCTCTGCACATGCGCTGGCGTGAAATAGATTCAATTTCCTTGTTACAGCCGTAATAACCAAAGATTTCACCCAATTTCAATGTAATTTTCAGAGATTAAGCGGTTAGGGCCCATTGAGGTCCCCTATCAGTATCATCGTGATCGAACAACGGTAGTCTCTGCGCAGGCGCTAACGTGAAATTCTTCAAACAGCCGTTCCTTGTTCAACATGATAGAGCCCCTTTAAACTGACTCTGGCCCCACTGCTTCGGTTTTTACAAGCAGCAACTTCATAACTGCGTCATTCGTTTTTCGGAGGACAGGTGCAAGGTCACCCCTTGTTTTTATCTTAACATTTACGGTACCTACCTTCTTCAGTCTGTAAAATGCCTTTTTCATGTGAAGATTTCTTTATTTTGCTTCCGAGTCTGTTCTATTTTATAATGGGTCACTCTGATTGTGACGAGGAAGCTCCTGTGCCATCACCTTGGCAGTGTATTTTATGGCTCTGCACCAAAGACGACACTCCTGAAATCGGATAGAGTCCTTAGGGCCTGAAATTGCATAGAGCCCTTAGGGCCGAATTAATAGTCCGGTCTCAAGTGTGAGAGTCACTCACACTCGCGGAAGTGGCCGGGGCTCCCAAGTGAGGATCCCACTATAATATAGAGATTGGTATTTATAGTCTGAGTGGGACCCGCACTTTGCTGAGTAAGTACAGGTGTCACTTGGGGGAGTTGGGGCCTGACTTGAGTATGCTCCATGGTGATTCCATAGTAATTCCATGCAGATTTCTTCCAGGGAGGGTACACTCTACCAGGTTATCGCGTGTTTTAACCATATTTTACGAGTTTGTTTTCGCGGAATTCTATCAAATTACATAATATTACTATACTAATTACCAACATTCTATGTAATTTGATAGCTGTTTAGTTTGTGAGGTAGGTATGTGACGTTGTTTGGGGTTGGACGTTTTCGCTCTTCAACACAATAGTGGAAACAGTCTTCAAAATAAACCTAAGCGAACGAACGGTGTTTTCCGTTGTAGATTCTGAAAATTTGTTGTGTTAATTGTGTTTTCCAACTTTATTCTTCGTTTGAAAAGGTATTCATATGAGAAAGAATTATTAGATACTCGTAAATTGGAAAAATGAAGCGAATGGCTGAGCATTTTTTGATTGCTTACGTTTTACTATCTTACATTACTATTTTATTTTGGTTATTCCTAATAAATTCCTTGAACAAAAGTGTTGTTCTTTTACAATTTATTTTGTCTACCTACTCTTCGGCATGGCCGCTCAACAAAGATAATATTAGGTATAATAGCACATATCTCTCCATTATCTAACACAACCATTTTTACGTACCTACATTAACGTTATCCGACATTTTACCTGGCAAGAGTAGTAGAAGAAAAATTACGGAGTCATAGTAAGAGGAAAATAGTAGAGGGTGTAAGATTCCAAAATAAGCAATTTAGGATAGTTATGTCAAGGATGATTTACGGTATGAAATTTTAAAAAAAAGCGTTTTATTAAGTACAAAAAATTATTGAAACATACAGAAGAGTTTAATTAAAATGTGTTTTTAGGCATATCATACAAGCAAGAGCTTCTTTTCAGGTCTAGGTGAGCAAGGTTGTAGTTTTCTCGTAGTTCCTCACTGGGCTCAAAATGTAACTCCTTTGCCAAGATAGCCAATATCCCCCATGTGATGATTTTACGAACTTGTCCGGAGCTGTTATTACAAATCCTGCAGCCGTGAGCGTGGTGGTCCTACTTGATGGTGTTGGATACACCAGAGGAACCAGTACCTGCAATATCAGTAAATGATAAGTATAAATAGAGAAATAGAGAATAAATAGAGAAATAAATAGAGAATAAATAGAGAAATAAATAAAGAATAAATAGAGAATAAATAGAGAATAAATAGAGAATAAATAGAGAATAAATAGAGAAATAAAGTCTAGAGAAGTGAAGCCTGTATTTAACTGAATTAATTTAGAAAATTGGCCATTTCGATGAGATAACTTGATAATCAATTAAATGGATTGGCAAACAACTAGCGAAAACGACGAGTTGAGAATGCTTGGACAACAGTTTCTTTTAAAATCGGCGTTACTGACCATCTACAGAGTATTTTCCTGGTCTAGCACATATTTATTACAAATAACCATCATAATAATTTAAAAAACAGGCCTTTCCACAGGACAATTTACAGAATATTTCATCACTCATGGAATCGAGTCAGCTCAACCTAACCTTAAAAGTTGCATATAACCAACTTGTTCGGAATCCTGACGATCAAATTAATCGTCAAACTCCATTGCAGCAAGTAAAATAACGATTTATTTGAATTCGAGATCAATTTGAGAGCACATTGTTTTGTTACCGATGAAAACGCGTTATAGAAACGATCGAACTGGTAAGCCGATACTCAAGGTACCTATCGAGGTTACTTGGGATTTGGCTGGTTCAAGTGCGGGTCCCACTCGGAATTTCAGGGTCCCCCACTCGGGCTGAGTGCAAGTGTGGGGGACCCTGAAGTGTCGATCACACTCAGGTCTCCAAGTGCCGTCTATAAATACCGATCAGAGACTTGAGGACTCGTGTATCAATACTTGGGGGCTTCTGACCCTCAAGTTTCGACTATTAATCCGGCCTTTAGGAATCGCTATAGGGGCACTCCCATCGTCACCAATCAACGTTTCACTAGCGGAGACTGGGGAACCTCCGCTTCGTCTGCGCCGCCAGATGTTGTCAGACCGCTGCCTTCTCAAGACCTTCAGCAAAAACCAAGACTACTTCCATAAAATCAGCCAACTCGCTCTTGACAATCTCACCCACGTTTCTGAATGAAACGTCCCCTTCAGCTACACTATCAGTTATTCATTGTACGTAAAACCGATTGAAGTGCACCCAGTCTACCCAACAACATTTATACCGGCGCTCGCGATTCCCCGCAGCAATTCCTCGAATATGCCTCTGAGAGATGGCCTGGTGGCTTGTTTATCTTTACAGATGGCTCACTTTGTAATGATCAGTTAGGCTGTGCCTTCTACGATATCACAAATGAAGTGACTCGCACTTTCAGCTTGTGGAGCTACGCCGCTATTTATTCGGCTGAGTGCCTAGCGGTATACCAGGCGTTAAGATATACGAACAGCCTCAATAGTGACTTCTCAAAAGTTGTCACACTAACCGACTGCAAAAGCATCACCTCCAAGTTCGCCAGTTTCAAACTGTCCCGACTCACCCTAACGGAAGCTAAGATAGCGCAAGAGATCGACACAGCGAGAAGAAGAGAGAAGAGTGTCCTTCTGCTGGATACGAAGCCACACAGGACTAAGAGGCAACGAAGTTGCAGATCAAGAAGCTAGACGAGCTGCCCCGAGGCGGCTCCATCTCACTCCTACACTCCGTCTGACCTCAACTGCAACTGAATTTTGATAATAAAGACGATTTTACTAGAAGAATAACATGAAATCCGATTTTAAACTCATTTTTTACCTGACGTCAATGATTGGTGAAAATCGGACTTTCCTCTGAAAAACCACGTTTTTCTTATTTCAAACGTCATTTTCTACCTCAAAACTGCATTGCAACATTATTTTGCTTATACCATTGGAAAGCTGATATTTAGGCGCAAAATGTAGGACTACAGGCTAAAATTATCGCGGAAGATTATAGGGTTCTATGAGCGTTTGAAAAAAGTGGCAATTTCTAAGATTTAACAAATTTTCATTTTCAAGTAGATTTTTCACCCGTTTCGGCGAATCAAAAAAGGTTTTTCATTAGAGGGATAGGAAATTTGGACTTCTTGCTAACGGCGTAATTAGATTTGAATTTCCATGTAAATTAAGAGAGTCATGGCCATTTTAGTGTAACTAAGTCAAAAACACGAAAAAAATCTTAAAATTGAAAAAATCCCACTTTTTAGCTGAGAAAAAAATTGCTACAGCACATTGTCGACCTGAAATTAGCTGTAGAATCGATTCCTAGCTTGTGACCGTCACGAAATGAAACTCCCTGTATACAGGGTGTAATACGAGCGTAGTGACATACGAGCGGTAGTTATCCGCCATGCGGTCATTCCAAGAAACAGGTTGCGATCGACTTTCCCCCAACCAGGTCCCATGACATGCGCCAGCGGATTCAGCCGCAAACTGCCAGTTTGGTGTTCGCTTCCTTCCCGTTCGGGTGGACAATGGCTCTGCGCAGTGGAAGTGTGTCTAAAAAAAAGATATTCTTATATTTCGCGTATAAGATGATTAAATATAAAAAGGAAAGGAGGTTTTCCATTCACCCAATAGGTGCTGAAAGGTTCATTAATGATCCATTCTCGTCACTGATGGTGAAACTGAGGGACGACGAGGTGAAGTTCTTTGACTACTTCCGTATGAGCACCACCTCTTTTGATGAACTACTGGCCAGGATAGGAGATGCTATCAGGAAGGAAGAGACAGTCATGAAGGTTCCTGTGCCACCTGTTCAAAGGTTGGCAGTGACACTGAGGTAAGTAGGTATTTATAAAAAGTTATGAAGAAACTTTATTGACATTTTATGTCTTTGCTTTGGCACATTAAAATAAAAAATAACGCTCGTGCATGGTTCGCAACTCAGGGGGTCAAAGGAGGGGGAAATTACAGCTTGTGATGTGTACATTTTTCACATAAATCAAGAGCTTTCCAAAATAGTAAATCCATACCATGTGACCCATATCCATACCATCAAGCTGAGTAACTCTAAGCGCCCGATCTATGTACGACGAGAAAGTAGCTCTAAGCATGTGATGTATATACGTCAGAATGACGTCTGAGTAGCTCCAAGCGCCTGATCTATGTACATCAGAATGACGTCTGAGTACCTCCAAGCGCCTGATCTATGTACGTCAGAATGACGTCTAAGTACCTCCAAGCGCCTGATCGTTGTACGTCAGAATGACGTCTGAGTAGCTCCAAGCGCCTGATCTATGTACGACGAGACGACGTGAAAGTAGCTCTAAGCATTTGATGTATGTACGTCAGAATGACGTCCGAGTAGCTTTAAGCGCCTGATCTATGTACGTCAGAATGACGTCTGAGTACCTCCAAGCGCCTGATCTATGTACGTCAGAATGACGTCTGAGTAGCTCCAAGCGCCTAATCTATGTACGTCAGAATGACATCTAAGTAGCTCCAAGCGCCTGATCTATGTACGTCACAATGACTTCTGAGTAGCTCCAAGCGCCTGATCAGTGTACGTCAGAATGACGTCTGAGTAGCTCCAAGCGCCTAATCCATGTACTACGAGACGACGTGAAAGTAGCTCTAAGCATTTGATGTATGTACGTCAGAATGACGTCCGAGTAGCTCCAAGCGCCTGATCTATGTACGTCAGAGTGACGTCTGAGTAGCTCCAAGCGTCTGATCTAAGTTAAGTTCGGGGGTCCGGAAAAAGTCTTTTTAAAAGAAAGAAATGTGAGCAAGATTGGTCGTGTTATATAATTGGTACGTAACGTACATAACGTATTTAAATGAAATGCTTGCATACAAGTCTGCAACACCTTGGGACATTTTATGTCAATATTAACAATATCCAATCTTAATAAACCGTTCAGCCTATATCTATTTAGCCTATATCAAGTTTCTTGCGAAGTCGATGTTCACGCTTTTTATCGGCATTTGTTTTTACAAGTTCGTTTACGGCAATCTCTGTAGTATGACTACCCGTACTCATACGAAGTTTCTTACGAATTCGATGTTCACGCTGTTTATCGGCATTTTTTTTTACAGTTACTGTTGAGGCCAAATTTCGTTTTAGCGTTGTTTTCCCTTTGTTAATCGGTTCGACGTTCATCTCGTCGTTCGCTCCATTGGTACGTACGAATTGTTCATACTTTTTGCGACGAGAAAGGAGTATAGTGAACACTCCCGCTTGTTTTGTGATCAATTGCTTGAGGTTGAGGTTACCTACATTTCTGTTTTCATTAAAATAATACTACATCCAAACAAAGTTGGTCGTATAGGAAACTGGGATTCGATGTTTTGTTATTGTTAGTTTTGATTTAGCCATCAGCGTGAATACTTGTATGTGTGTTCCAAATCTTACATATTTTATTTGTGCATTTGTGTAATTGGTTTTAAAGTGATTAATTACTAACCAATAGTGTTGTGATTTTATTTGTTGATATGGAATCGGAAGAGTTTCGTAAGTTTGTTGTCGATACTCCTTTCTCGTCGCAAAAAGTATGAACAATTCGTACGTACCAATGGAGCGAACGACGAGATGAACGTCGAACCGATTAACAAAGGGAAAACAACGCTAAAACGAAATTTGGCCTCAACAGTAACTGTAAAACAAAAAAAAAACAAAAAATGCCGATAAAAAGCGTGAACATCGAATTCGTAAGAAACTTCGTATGAGTACGGGTAGTCATACTACAGAGAATGCCATAAACGAATTTGTAAAGACAAATGCCGATAAAAAGCGTGAATATCGACTTCGCAAGAAACTTGATATAGGCTAAATAGATATAGGCTGAACGGTTTATTAAGATTGGATATTATTAATATTGGTATAAAATGTCCCAATGTGTTGCAGACTCGTATGCAAGCATTTATTTCAACAGACTATCAGACTCCACACGAGATCTGACACTAGAAGTTTTAAATGTTTAATCCACAATAATGCAACATAGCAAAAGGAATAAATTGAACAAAATACCATTTCGTAATAAACATTTTATTTATAAGTTACTACAATGAGCACTGAACGTGTTAATAATAGTAATACTTAATTTCAATTTATTATTTATACACTTTTTATGATAAACATGAGATTGTGTGGTATGAAATTGAGATATTTTCATTATCAATTTTCAAAAAGTCAAATCTCAAAAACTTTAGAAGTAGAAACAAACAAAGAACTACTAAGTAAAGAAAGAACAAAGTACAAAAACGGTGAATTACTTATCAATTTAACAAAAACCAAACCAAGAAAAAAAATTGTTTAGTCCGTTTACTGATCATCTCCATATTCCGAGTCGTAATGTGGTGATGTAGGATCATGAAGAAGTGAAGATCGGGTTGAAGAGGGTGCTGAGACAGATGGAGAATTGATGGTGGAAGGTGTTTGAGTGGGAGGATGATGAATTTCAGAAAAAGTGGAACCGAATGTGTGGTGATGGTGTCCCACTGTCGGTTGTTGAAAACTGGTGGGGGGTGGCACAAAGGGGGCAGATGAATGTGATCCCTGATGTAATGAGTGGTACCGAGTGGTTATCTGCAGAATGTCGGATCGATACTGCAACTTTAGGGGATCGCTAAATTGATGGACTATTGGTAAAAGGGAATCAAAAAAAGACCTGTCTGCGTCCACGACTTCTGGCTGAGTCATGTACGACAACAACGCTCCTTCCAAATCCCTTCTTTTTGCCTTCCTCTGTTGAGGTGTCACACATCTTTCCTGAGTTGTCGTAGGTGCGCGTGGCGGGAGAGGAGCTTCAATGGGTGACTGCTCCGGTTCATCAACATCAGATTGTGTATTATTTCCTGTAAGGGTCGACTGAGTTTCAGCCAAAGCTGCACTGGTTTGCAAAAAGGACAACTGCTTTGCATATATGTAGACACGTCGTTTCTGCGCAGGTTGGCCAGATTGGGTTTTCATCCGTTCACTTTTCATGTACGCATCCTTTATGTTTTTCCACTTACTGATGGTCCTTTTTACTGAAACAAAGAAACGTGCTTGGTCAAGAAACTTGAAAATGTGGAAATATTTCTCTAGATTAGTAGGTTTCTAAGTTGAATTAGAAGAGGTATCTACAGGGTGGAGCGCGGCAAACAGATGGATTACAAAGTAGAACAGAACACTGAAGTAATCAGAAATAGTTCAAGTTTTTATTTTTCCCTTACATGTAGGTATTGGAAATTTGATTTTAAGTGGTTTTGAACAGCGTATCTGACAAAAGGGCGCCCTCACTCTGAATACACTGAAGAAGCCGGTTTCTGAAGTTTTCGTGTACTCTTCCAAGCATTGCAATGGGTATTTCGGCGATGTTGGTGAATAAGCAGAACATGCGCTAATGGAGTGAGTCGAACCCCAGACAGCTCCACCAGAGGCCTCTTCACTCTGATAGGGTAACAGTATGGTGTGCAGTTTCGAGAAATGGGATAATCGGACCTTATTTTTTTTTAGGAAAATGACAGAGCCGTTTCCGTCAACTCCGCGCGTTATTTAACCATGATTCAGGAGTTTTTCTTGCCTGAATTGGATGCAATGCAGCTGGACGACGTCTGGTTTCAGCAGGACGGTGCAACCGCTCACACAGCACGGAGAGTGATGGAGTTTTTGAAAGGAAGGTTCCCCGGGCGCCTTATCTCCCTGAGAGGCGATTTGAACTGGCCAGCGCGGTCACCAGATTTAGCCCCCTGCGATTTTTGGTTTATTATCTTCGATAATGAACCATTGGAATCGCCCAAAGAAAAAAATTTTTTAACCCCCCCTCAAAATTTGTTGGTTTACGTTTCAAGATACGTAGATTCAGAAAATCGAATAAAAAAAAATCCGTCCGTCCGCCGTACGCCGTCCCCCGTCCGCCGTCCCCCGTCCGCCGTCCGTGGCACTTTGCCCAGTTAGCGTTGAGCTAAAATTACGAAATTTGGTTTCTGGGTTAGGACCAGCCCCACAATGATCCTCGAAACTTTTCATAACCCTAGGTCAAGGGGAAGGGGTTCAAAACGAAATTTAAAATTTCGACGATGTCATATCTCGAAATATTCAACTGAACCGTGTAATTTTTAGTTCACTTTTGAATGACCTGAAAAATTACGAATCTTTTAAGACCAATTGGATTTTTGTGCGACCAGCCGTTCGTTCACAGTGAGCGCGCAAAGGTTTAGGAAAAACACTAAACTTTCGCGTCGAAAACGGCCGTTATGTGACCCAACCTCCAGACGCCCAGAATAAAACTACGTTTTTCATCTTCCCGGTAAACTACAGTCTAGAAATTTTAACCGTGAGTCGGGGATAGACCACATTGCAATATTCACTCGGTTTCTCATCTGTAAAATTGTTTAAATAATACCTTTTTGTAATAATACAAATTTAATTTTGATGATGAGCTGTTGACTTGAAATTTTAAAAATAGTTCAGAACTGGATCACAATGCAATATTCACTCGTTTTCTTGTCTGTAAAATTGTTTAAATAATACCTATTTGTTTAAACAAATTAAATTTTGATGATGAGCTAGATACTTGAAATTTTAAATATAGGTCAGAAATGGACGACATTTCAATATTCACTCGGTTTGTATGACATGGTATGAGTATGGTATGGTATATTATTGTATGTATGATTTGGTATAGTACAGTATGGTATGATAGGAAAGAAATTCGTATGGTATGGTATGAGTACGGTGAGAATATGGTATGGTGCCGATTTGCAACACAGTCTGGTATAGACAGAAGGGTGATCTGCACAAGGAAGATAATAAACCGTTGTGTCAAGAATTTGCAGAGTTTTTCCTATGGGGCTACCTCAAATCCAAGGTTTATAATGATCGTCCCAGGACCCTTGAAGCCCTCAAGAACAACATCAGAGCCAACATCGCCGAAATACCCGTTGCAATGCTTGGAAGAGTACACGAAAACTTCAGAAACCGGCTTCTTCAGTGTATTCAGAGTGAGGGCGCCCTTTTGTCAGATACGCTGTTCAAAACACTTAAAATCAAATTTCCAATACCTACATGTAAGGGAAAAATAAAAACTTAGACTATTTCTGATTACTTCTGTGTTCTGTTCTACTTTGTAATCCATCTGTTTGCCGCGCTCCACCCTGTATTATAATTATTATCTAAGTATCTATTATTATTAGAAGAGGTCTATATTATAATTAATTAATTTCATTATAACTTCATTTATGATAATCATTCGCGTGGTTTTTTTTTTTTTTTACAGATATTTTGGCAGTGGCTGCAGCATCCGAGACATACAGTACGCTTACAAACTTGGCCATTCAACAGTGTGCCAAATAATCCGAACAGTTTCATCGACCTTGTGGGACGTTTTCAAAGAAGAATGTTTTACAGCTCTCACACAGACTAAGTGGCTTGAAATTTCATCAGTATTTGAAAAACATGCCAACTTTCCTCACTGCATCGGAGCTTTGGATGGGAAACACATTCGAATTAAAAAACCGACTTGCAGTGAATCTTTGTATTTCAATGACAAAAAGTTTTTTTCAATCGTCCTGTTTGCTGTGGCTGACGCAAATTACAACTTCCTTTACATCGACGTAGGATCTTTTGGTAGAGAAGGAGACAGTACCGTATTTGAAAATAGTACATTTTACAAACGTCTGCTGACCAATTCTTTTGACATACCTAACAACGAACCTCTCCCAAACACTACCACTCCTAACATGCCATATACATTTGTTGGAGATGACGCATTTGGCCTATCACAAAATATTATGCGCCCGTACAAAGGAAAACTGCTATCGAAAACTCAGAAAATTTTCAATTACCGTTTAAGCCGTGCCCGTCGATACGTTGAGTGTAGTTTTGGAATATTATCGAATAAGTGGAGGATTTTTCACAGAGTAATGGATGTTGATGTAGATTTTGCAATACTGATCACAAAAACATGTTGCCTGCTTCACAACTTTGTTCGTCAGAGAGACGGGTTTAAGTATGCCGACACATTATCTATTGTGGGTTTACAAAATAACAGTGAAGTACTAGGAAGGAGTACACCAGCGCATACCTCTCCAGGCCCTACAGTTTACAATATCAGGAATCACTTTGCTAACTATTTCGAAAGTGATGCCGGAAAGGTTCCATGGCAAGACAGTTTCATCGACTAGGTTTTTCTTTATGTAATTATGTATTTTTCGTTTTCCTTACTAAATGTACATCATAAATGATAAATCAAATCATTAATGTTAGTTACAAATTAATGCAGTAGGTACCTAATGTGAATGTATTACAATGTAAATTTCAAATAAATTCTTACCAATTTTCTTCTTTTCTTCCTCGAGCATTTCTTGAAATCCGGTCGTTGTGGCCAAGGCTACAGCCAACCAGGCAGCATCTTTCTTCCCCCGGTTCTTGTAGTCCTCGCAACCTACGTTCCACAACTCGGGATACTTTTTAACTAAGTCAATAAAAAGTTCTGTATCGGCAGGATCCATAGCGGACACGGAGACGCGGACGCGTAGGTATGTCCCTGGCAATAGCTTTCAACGTACTGATCAACCACGTGGCGGCTAGCAACCGCTGCGGTTCATAGAAACTGCGCGACCAAACAACCGCATCCAACCGCCGCGTCTCCCGAGCGCCAACCTCGGCGGATAACTACCGCTCGTATGTCACTATGTCGTACCACCGGCCAGGGATCGATTCTACAACTAATTTCTGATGAAAGTCCTATAAACAATTTTTTTTAATAATATATTATACCGATTGAAATCCGACTTTTTCCACTTTCAAGATTATTTCGTGTTTTCGACTGATGTCTTATTATTGATATCTTCTAGTTTTATGAACTGTTATTTTGTTTTGCATCCTAATTAGGATTCATTTTTTTTTTTAATTTTTTTTTTTTTTTTTTTTTTTTTTTTTTTTTTAAGTAAAACACACTACATTTACCTAAATGCCAACGATAGTAATGTTTCGCTTGACTTACCTAGTCTTAAAAAAATTACCACACAAATCAACAGAACAATTTTCGAAAAGTAAATTGGACAAGATCTCAGTGACTGCTTATTCGAGAAGTCTTATGTCATCATTTGACTCAGCGAGACAATGATTGCGAACAAGATTGCTGCCGAACTCATTTTTCGGTCAAAATGTCGATTTTGCGAAATATTTTACTTGTCGATTTTTACTAAAAGATCCACGTTTTTTTGGCACGGGAACGAGGATTTTATACCATGGGTCCACTGAAAACCATTTTTTTGATCATACCGTTGGAAAGCTGAGCTTTTATGCCAACTTTTAGGGTTACAGTATGCATATAACCGGCAGATTCAGTTAGGCTAACAAACGTTATAAAAAAAACTGTACATTTACGACATTTTCGAGACTTTTGTATTCGGGTTCATTTTTCAATATCTGAATCTTCTTCAAAAAGTTTCATATAGCACTAGGGAGATAGATTTAATGGTCTTTACAACGGTATAACCACATTTGAATTTTGAAAAATGAGGGACTTATGGCCATTTTAGCCACTTTAGGTCGAAAACACGAAAAAAATCTTGAAAGTGAAAAAAGTCGGATTTCAACCGGTATAAAAAAAACTCTGCAAATTCTTGACACAACGGTTCATTATCTTCTTTGTACAGATCACCCTTCTGTCTAGATCACTAGGTCTAAATGTCTAGATCCTAAATGTTAGATTAATTATTATTATCAATTATCCCTAATTATTAACAATTTTATCAAGTACCTAGTGAGAATTATTATAATTTATTGTTAGGTATGAATAATTCGTATTTATTATTAATAATAATAATTATTAATTATGATTAATTAATACGATAAAATTCTGGGGTTTTTAATACTACGTCGATAATAATTTTTCTATAAAAGAAGTACCTACCAACAAACATTCGAAATTACCTTCATTTCCGTAGCACGAAACGCACCTCAGAACAACAAACTCGACATCACTTAAGCCATATGATGTTCAAAAGAGCTGTTAGTATGAAAATGGACCTGTATTTCAACAGTTTGATTCACGATCGGGTTGTGAGGCACAATCTTTGAGCCGTCATTGTGAACGAACGGCTGGTCGTACAAAGCTGCGGATGGTCTTAAAAAATTCTACGGAACAAACTCTATCTAAATATGAAATAAAAAACATACCGTTCTATATGAATTTTTCGAGATATGAGATTTTCAAATTTTCAAAATTCGTTTTGAACCCCTTCCCCTTGACCTAGGGTTATGAAAAGTTTCGAGGACCATTGTGGGGTTGGTCTAAACCCATAAAAAAAATTTCGTAATTTTAACTCAACGCTAACTGGCCAAAGTGGCGCGGACCGCGGACGGCGTACGGCGGACGGACGGATTTTTTTTTATTCGATTTTCTGAATCTACGTATCTTGAAACGTAAACCAACAAATTTTGAGGGGGGGTTAAAAAAATTTTTTCTTTGGGCGATTCCAATGGTTCATTATCGAAGATAATAAACCAAAAATAATGTATAGGACACTTTTCATCTGAAATTAGTTGTAGAATCGATCCCTGGCCGGTGGTACGACCTTAAGGGTTACCTTAACGACCCTGCATATAAGTTGGTATGTATTTCAGGATTTCGTTCTATTATTCACTGTCTAGGGGTAGCTCCCCCCCCCCATCCCCAGAAAAAAATCATTACTTAGGTACAAAATTTGTTGCTAAAATTTATTGCAATTCTAGAAATAAATATATTAATAATGAAAAAAATACTTACACTATTGAAAATTATGAAATACCGTCATTTTATTGTCTGATATAATGTTATAAGGTTACAACCTCCCTCTCTCTCTCTCTCTCTCCCCCCCCCCCCCGTTGCGATCCTGGGTATGGCCTTGTAGTGAGCCCATAATTAGGTATATGAAATGATTGTAATAATTAAGTTGGAATGTTATGTGTCGTTCGAGACCAGATCTCCTCTCCATGTGAAGAAGACAGTCGGTTACTAGCCCAGTGATGGTCTCTCCGGTTTTCCAAATGAATTCGGGGCTGAAATAATAATCATTTATTTATATAAATATTCGATGAGGCTACACCATGTGTTGTTTGAATTAGCTGTTCCCTAGTATGAAAATTCACCTAAATGTCTACCGTTTGATTCGCCCTCATGTTGACGGTTTTTTCTCGGCTGTACTTTTGAGTCCTCATTGTCGTACAACGCTCCATTTAAGAGAACCACGTCTACAGTTTTGGTTTACTATCTTCGATAATGAACCTTGGAAATCGCACAAGAAAAAATATTACCCCCCCCCCCCCCTCAAAATTTGCTGGGGGTTTACGTTTCAAGATATATATTACATATACACATAATTTTTGGTGTCTTTTTGCGGCGGATACCGGATATAAATGTTTGGTGTCTTTTGACAGTGAATTCAGGATGGTCTGAAACGGATTTTGGTAGGTATACAAATTTTACGGATATAGGAGTTTTAAAATTTTGGACCGAGATGTGCGTGAGGTGCTTCAACGACAAACATAGTCGACCCAACGCCTTTTCGCCCACTGGTTTTGAGAAATCTGGCAATACTTTTATTTGGCTTTTATTGTTCTACCCCTAACCCTGTATAGACATCAAGTTTTATGAGTTTTGCGAAGAAATAAATTTTTTCAATAATAAAAGTAGATATTTACACGATACATTTTATTTGAAATTCATCTATCTGAAACTAAAAGTCATGAATCATACTCGTGGAGTTATGAAGTTCTGTGCTGAGAGCTCACATAAAAAATGAAATCACGTGTTCCATGAGCACGACGATATTTTTATTATCATAAATAATATATTTTCACTATTTTCACTGATGATTTGTAGCGCTATAGATGGGGAAAATAGGACACGACTGAGAAATAACCCTGGTTCAAAATACCCCAATTTTTTTGGGTATAATCTGTAGATGGCTCTGTAAATTAGGTAATCATTGATCCATGGCCTGCGGCTGCCGTACTAAGTTCTCGGTATAAACTCTGGGGAAGTAGCTAGAATTCCGGGAAATGGTAGGTTTTTGTGGAAATAAACACGAAAAACCTGGTTCAAGCAAACGATGTCAATTCGACTTGCATCGTACTAAGTGAAACTCTGAGCATGGGGTCAATTCGTCTCGTCCCGCACTCAAGTGATGTGACGAAAATTTGCTGCCGCACCGAACGGAACCATTCAAATTCAGAACTACCCACATTTCGCTCAATTCAAGTCGCTTTCGAACACAGGACAGTTCGTAATGAATGGCACTTCACGCCACTCATTGCTACCTCTGTTAGGCGTCATAAATCTAAATCCCAAGGTTGGGTATCAAGAGAAACGCTCGGTAATATCCCGTCATGACAGTGACAAAGCTTAGGTATAAGTACTAGTACCGTTGGGCCACATTTTAATAGGTGACTGATGCCGGCCAACACAACAGGATATTGAACCGTTCTCTCCTGCCGCATTCCCTTCGGATCCGTTACTTCTGAGGTCACCACCTCTAGACCACAGGACACAGGAGCCTCGCCCAACTATCTCTCTGCTCTTCTTCAACCTTCCCGCTTCCACGGCTTTTGGTTATGCTCATTACACGAAGCGGATATTCTGTATGTCTCTGCACTGATACATGAGATTCACTTAGCAGCAGTGATATTAGGGCGCTGTGATGTTTGGGCGCTTGTTTTTCAAAATTATTGACAAGAGAAGGCAGCTTAATGATTAGATAGATACATTAGATTCACGAAAAACTTTCAATAGGGACAAAGGGAAAATTCGAATTAGTGAATGTGTACTGAAGGATGACATTTTTTAGTTTATTTGGCTTGGGCACAATCACACCAGAAAACAAGAAAGAACAAACACAACACAAAGAAAATCCAATCAAAAAAATATATCAATAACAACAATCAACTAACAACTGCAACAGCTAAGAATTAGGTTGGCTGGTCGGTTGGGTTAACATTTTGATGGTCCTTCCTAGATGGATGACAGCTGATTCTCACTGAGAGCTGGAGGTGGTAGTCAACTTTCTTTAATTTATTGAAGTGGTTGGTCTCCCAGCAATCTAGGTAGAGGTAGAGGTACAGTCACCATTATCTACACCTACTTTGAAACTGATAAAATGTGAGGGATAAAAAAAAGTATCAGCTCCGATACTGGGAAAAAGTATCGATACTACGATACATATCAGGAAAAAAAGTATCGATAATTTTCCCAAGAAGTATCGTTACTTTTCGGACAAACGCGGGAGCAAAACGATTTGCATGGGCTACAAGTCGATTTAAGGGGGCATTTCGTTGGTAATTTGTGCTCACTTGGGGAACAATGAAGGGGTCTCTTGATCTGGTAATCACGCCGGGAACCCGGAATTTGATGCAAAAGAGGAGCTAGAGTTTATTGAAAAAACAAAAATACAAAGTAAAGAGCATAGTGGTACATGTCAATAAAGTTACAAAAAGAATACCTATCTACAAAGAATTCATAATAAATTATTTAAATATAAAACAATTTACTACTCTTGAAAATAACTAACAATGCAGCTTACGAATGTTACTCCCCCATTTGAGGAAAACCTCGTGCTTGGGGAGGAGTCACACATCCGCTGTATTGGTACAATGTTGAAAATAATAAATTACTAGATTGCACTGGTACCTATTAGTATACCCAATACATAATCATTTTTCTTTTCGAAAGAGCTTACAATACTTAGGAGGCAAACAGTCTTTTCACTGAAATTTTGAATGAGTCCAAAGACGGAGAATCCCTAACGTTCCCTGTCAAATCATTATAAAGTTTGGCACCACGGTATAGACAGGATCGCTGGCCCGCCGTCTTAATACTTAATACTTCCGGAACCCCGGGTGTTTGACCTACTTATTTGATAAGATAAATACTGCCTGGGTACATTTAAAGGTCTCAATTAATGTCACTGTATTGACTGTAGTAGCGACAGTCGGGACTTGGAACAACCATAAAAAGCTCCATAGAAGGAAAACGCTTACACTTTTTTTAAAGATTTTTTATCAAGGATTTTTGGACAATTATGAGAGGTTTGAGTATAGTAGGACTTGCACCTCCCCAAGCTGCGACACTACAGGATAACACTGAGAGCATCAGGGCAAAATAAAATTGTCGCAGATTATCCATGAGAAGGGAACAAACATGAAAGTGTCTTTACTGTGGCAACCCCCGATGTTGTGTAACGATTTTGTGACATCCTCATTTTAGCATGATTTTCACGTAAAATCACAGGGTTTGGTCTGAATTCTCGTTCAATCCTGGCGCTAGAAGGGAAATACACACCCGCAATGCTTCCCAGATTTGACGAATACTCGTCCTACATGTGCGGCAGGGGGAAATGCTCGGTGTTTGACCTTTGCTTTTATTAAAAAATTCATGTTTAATTATTTCACTCCTACTGTTTTATCAATTTTACCAACCCAAATAAATCAAAATGATCAGTATTCCAAAAGAATTAAAAAAAACATATTATAATGAGGCAATTTGAGACTGGATAATATTAATTATATATAGATAATATTAAAACCTGTGCACTCTAATTTACTTTTAGATGGTAATGTATTACTCCTCCTCATAGCACAAGTCTACGACTTATAGTGGGGAGTAGCATTTCCTGTTTATGTTCCCTTTTATTGTAATACCTTATCTAAATAAATGCATTTATATATTTTAAAAAAAAATTCCTGATGCCTGCGTTAAAATTACGCATTACCGCAAGTTATTGCGGTAATTATTAAAATCACCGCAAGTTCTTATGAAGTTAGTAATGTAGATGTAATTTTTAGTTTTTGTTTCGGTCAAAAAAATGTACGAGCTTGTGTAACAATTACGCCTTTGAGAATTTAGTTCATACATCGTAATAATATATTATGTTCGGTTGTGGAAATGAAAGCACTCGCGGTGATATACTGGATAAATTTCGCAGGAGGAGAAAAAAGAAGGATAGAAACACTTAAGTTATTCGATGTACTCGTAGGTGTCAAAATCTTCAACCTCTTCGTTGAATCTGTCAAAGGAAATTCCCGAAATCCCACGTGAACCACTCACAGCACTTTGATGGGTAGATTGCTGAATAGTCACGACCTTATCAAGATCATCGATCATTCGGTGTAAATCAGCCGTAGAAACTTGCGAACTTGTGGCTGGAGGATCGAATAGCATCGTAGAGGTTACCAAACGAGACCTTGCTGAATCCTTAGTTGCACGCTAGGCGGGGAGTAACTTTAGTACACGCTAGCGGGGAAATTCCCGCAGTTTTATTTTTTCATATTTTATTCACTATTTACAATATAAATTTAATTATCTTCTAGATTGGTTGCACGCTTCAACACAATATTTTTTTATTTCAAGAACTGGTAATCAAAATATAAAAACGAGTATCACACCAAAATAATTTCAGGAACCAACATATTTCAATTAGTGTATTTATAAATTTTATCATGAACTTCCCATTCATCAACCGACATTTTGGTTTCTTCATTAAACAAATTTGTGGACATATTTTTTGTCCATATACGAGTATTACACAATATGAATGACCATAAATACATTACCTAACTGGTCTCCTAGTGTAGGACTGCAGTTAACTAAGTTGACTAAGATGTTAGGAAATAAGAACTCCAATAAGAGCCATTATCTCTGTGCAGGATGTTGCCTCACAATCTCATTTTCTCGAATAGCGACCAGATTTCTGTTCTTTGTATAAGTTTGTATTCGTGACAATTGAATCAATTATGTTGAGGGAGAAAAGTTTTAGAAAGCCTCAATTTCTGTAGAACCATTTCTACCATCTCGAACTGGGCCAGGCGATGTTCTAATGATGTTTGCCCTGTTTGTTTTAGATATAGGAAGTGATGTTGAGCTTGGCTGTAAGTATGTGTCTGTTTTTTCCAAGATCGAAGTGGACGTCAAATTTCACGTTCATCGTTGTCAGAGAAATCAACATCAGACTGCTGTCATCGAAAACGCTGGTTCCTGGTATTGAAAATCAAGCAGTAACTGTTGTTGAAGCAGCTCTCTCCTCTTCTAGATGAATGACGAACGAGAGAATAACGGAAGCTAATGAGTGAGAGAGATCCCCACATTACCGAACACATACTGAATGTACTACATTTCGGGAAACAATGAATCCTAGTTGGCAAGACATTTCATTGTAGAAGTTGCAACTATACTAGGATAGAGCTGCAGTAGTCTAAACAGTAAAAGGTGACAAAAACGTACCAAGTATGTTCTAGTACTGACTGCGCCAGCTTTTATGTATGTTATTATTTTGAATTATACGTTGCATAAAAATAAAGAAAGAAAGGGCAACGAAAATGCGGTTAAGGACAGTTGGAAAAAAATTGAACTATATTGTAAGTGTAGGAGGGTTCCACTCTAAGGTTACAACTTCTTCTTCTAGAATAAGTAATAAATAAGTAAGAATGCGTAAGAAAAATAAATAATGTATACTATACATATACAGATAAATAAAGATACAAATAAATAATTATACACTGTTTAATATAGGTAGTGTACAACAATTTCAAGGACAAATCGGTGGGTTTCACACCCATTGCCAATCATGTTTTGTTATTAAATAAAAATCAGTTATGTAACAATTTAATTGTACAATCTTGTAAAAATAAACATGCTTTTTCTTCTTCATTCTTCTTCTTCTTCTTCCCGTTCCACCTTATTATGACTTGACGGACACAACAGTGTCCATAATAGTGTTTACTGGTACGTTCAATCTGATCTTCTAATAGTGTCCCAGAAATGAGTAGGAAGAAACGAGATACGGAGGTGCCGAAATTTTCATCAGTCATGTCAATACTGGCGGGCTTTTGACCCATTGCGTAACCCTATCGGTCCTAGAAGACAACAAAACACTTTTACAAAAAGTTTTTAAAAAAGTCCCCACGGGTGAGGGGAAAGAGCTTCCTGAATTGTACACACGCTCACTCACTATGGAGCCCCGTGGAAGGAGTTGATGACCAATCGGCCCTGCTACTCCCATTACGCTCATAAAAAGTTGTTTGAAGGTTAGTTCCAAGAGTAGGGATGAGGGAACGGCGATGAGAACGGACAAAAAGAGCAGAAAAGGCGAAGGGGGGGCGGGTAAAAAAAATACGATAAGTGGCCGAGCGGTGGGGTGCAGTGGCTCTCTGCAGTGGTCTCAAGCGAGTGTGGATACGCTGTATTGTACTTATATCATCCATGAGGTCCTGATTTTTCTATGCGAGGTACCAGAAGTTGTCTGAGCAGGCCAACCACCTTAATCCCCTCCACTTCCACCACCACTTCCACCATCAACAACACTCCTGGAACTAGTATTAGATTGATGCTAGCTTTATCCTCTTCCCTCTCGTAGCTCTCCCAAGACCAAACAAAGTTTTTTTTTGAGTATCGTTCCTTTGGTCAATGAACCCCAGCAACCTCCTGCCTTGTTTATCAACTATTTCTTCCCCTTCTTCCCACACTCACGCCCATTTAATATTTTCGATTTTTTTGTTGTTGTTGTTGTTTTTTTTTCCTCCTTTTTCGCGCAATCAATCTATTTTGTTCTATATGTACGTTCCCCACCCGTGAGGGTTATCGCTCCCACATCTTTTTCTCATCTCTCGGTAGGTAATAGCAAAATGTAAATTTATATCGAGGTCAAAGCAAAATGTAAATGTGTATCTCGTTGCTTCCTCTTGGGTTATTATTATTTTATCTTATTTTCATTTCATTTCATTTTTTTCTGTTCTGCCGCTTTTCTGATGTAGATCTGTTGTGTGATAGCTTGTATGGTAGTTATCCCCTCAGATTAGCTCAATATCCTACGTGTCCCTACATATTAAAAGTGTTATTTATTTTTAAAGTGAACGTAAATGTTATGTACTAGCCACTGCAGGCATATCCTCTCTGCGAGAAAATTAGAATTATATTTCATGGTAGGAGTAGAACTCGAGTGTACTTTGGCTGCCGCCCTCAAAATCGAAGTGCGTCCCCAGGTGCCGGCAAGTTGACTTTCATGAATTCAAAACCTATTTATAAAGCTATAAATTTATAAATTCTGAAAAATACTCACTTTTGAAATTTTGAATTTTTTTTTTTTTTTTTTTTTTTTGTCCACTTTATAGATTTTTCAACGCTGAACACTTTGGTGAAATCAGAATGGCAATATCTCATTCCATTATCAGATTAGAGCAGATGAACCATGAAGAAAATCTCAAGTAACAACCACGTTTCTTCATCTTCAAAGCGCTCCAGTTGGAGAACGGAATGACACGTCGCAATTCTGACTTCACTATTGTGTTCAGCACCAAAAAACCTTTAAAATGATGTGTCACTTGGCAGGCTGTTTCATTTTGGGAATTTGTGGGTAATTCTTCCTCCCTGAAACTCCCCAAATCCCCCCCCCCCCTTTGCCATAAAGCGGCTCGATGCTGCCCGCCTAAGAACTTAGCCTTTCGATTGCCAAGACAAATTTGAACTTTTTATCTCAATTCTGTCGAGAGTTATCGTGCGGAGTTATTGCTGTTGTTGATGCTGGAATGAAGTTTTGCAAATTTGCGACTTGAAACGTGAAAAAAAAGTAAACCATCAGGGAAAATCATTGGAAATGAATATAAAAAAATCCAAGATAGTAATGTCGGTAACGTTCAAAACGTTTTCAATTTATCCAACAAAATTATCCAGAATTTTTTCAAGTCGCTAGTTGTTGATAGAGAAGGTGGCTAGACTTCCCTAGAAACAGTAGTCATAAGCCGCTTCTCTAAAAAAAAAAGAAGAAAAAAGTAATTTAACGACATTTTCAGCAATAATTGGGACCCCAAACTTCAAATGAGTTTTCCCAACATTTAGGATTTCTGACTTCTCACACTCCTATTCTTGAGGTGCGACATATGTACGAGTATATGATTTTTGGTGTCTTTTGGCAGTGAGCTGATGATCTGAAACGGATTTTGGTATAAACGTGTTTCGGAAATGAGAGAATTTGGAAAATTTTGGATCGAGAACAAAAGCTTCCTTTTCTTCGAAAATTCGCTAATTATACAAAACTGAGATTCTACTTATTTTGTTTACTACATTTCAATGTTTTTTTCACTCTTCTACGTACAATTTCCCAAGAATAACAGCATCTGAGTAGTATAGAAATGCCAATCCTGGCGCACCTACTTAAACCTCTGATAAAACTTTTTACCACAAAAACATCAGAACACATTTTTTACCACAAAAACATCAGAACCAGTGACTTTTTCCATTAAGCGACTTAAATCCCTGTTAAAACTTTTTTTTATCACAAAACATCATAATCTTTTCACGGTAGTCCGGCGACTTTTTTAAAAATATTTTTTCATCAGAAACTCTAGTAAACTCTAAAAATTAGGAAAAAATTTAAAATTAGGGGTCGATATTTTTGAAATTTAGCTCCCTCTGATGTTTTCACTAGAAAAAAAGAAAGGGGCTAGTTAAAAGGATGGGGAACAGGATAAATAGTATCCATAAGAATAAGTGGGTGGATAATATAAAAAATGAGGGGTTAGTTAAAAGAATAACTTTTATAATAAAATGACAACGCTTGAAATATATAAGAACGCCGTTAAAAAATCAAACTACTCATCTTTCAAGGATATTGAGAAAGGGACTTATACCATCTTGGAAAATTTTATAAAAGGCACTGAATATGGAGAAACAGTGGTAGTAAAAATTGCTTATGATGACGACGAGATATGCTTGTTTTTGCCTAAAAGAATATCAGGGCGACTTGTTAATCACGTTAGAAATAATCCAGAAAGTCACCCTGAAAAACTTATTTATAAAGGAACTGACAAAAAGACAAATGCTTTTCTTATTGATTTTGCGTAAATATTATAATTGTTTTTCATAGCGTTTTAAGGGTAAATTTACCCTTAAAACAATAATTTATACTAAGTTGTTTTCCAAGACAAAAAAATGAGGGGTTAGTTAAAAGGATCTCTCCAATAAAATAAAAATGTCTCATCCATATTTACAATTTTCACTTAAGCATATCGAATTCATTGAATGTTTCGCATATATCGATAGAAATAAAGATATGAAAGTGTACAGGTTTATAGAACAACTGTTATACGGAGAAATTCCCAACAATAAAATACTAAGTTTTAAATCGTTGCTTAAAACCGAGGGAGCTGAAAAGTTCGTAAACACTGTTAAGAAAACAATACCAGTATCTCCCAATAAAGACGTGAAATGTAAAAGGAAAAGTAAAAGGAAAATCGACGAAACAATGTTGGAGAATTATGTCATTCGTAATAAACGAGATAAGAAATTTCTACAAGAGTTGAACGTAAAGATTTTTTTAAACATGATCCCTACTAAAAATATAATTGTGGACGATGGTAATATTGTCAATATAAAATTACCTTGATCTAATTGTTCGTTTTAATGAGGAATCCTCATTAAAATACATTGAAAATAAAATCTCCTTCACATACCAAACGTCCTGAGCTTTTAGCAACAGTGTCGAAACTGAAACTCAAAATCCTGCTTCAGTTTGGCTTTATCCTCATTATAAATCAATTTTCTAAGTTGATATTCAGTAGCATTTTTAGGAACCTTAATCTTTGTTTCTTTAAGCCATACCTTTACATGCTCCTTTGTATGGATTGGTGGTTTACCATTGACACCCAATAAAAGTTCTTTTAACAACCCTTCAGAAAATCTATACTCCCTCAATGCACGTTGAATCTCGTCTAGTGCGTCACAGTTTCTATCATAAAATCGAAATTTAGGTGTCTTTACCAACTTCCAGAAACTACCATGTTCTTCACATAAACTTAATGCTTCGTCGCTTAAAACCATATCTCTTTATTTATTATAGAATATATTCTTTTAACTAACCCCTCTATTTCATTTTCCATTTTCTTTTATTATTTCTTCAAGGTGTGTTTTAAACTTGTCTCTACTTATGTTTATTTCATAGTGCCCCCAAGCCAAAGTATCTATACCATTTTCCAATATAAATCTTTTATCATCATGAGCGGAAAGAGCTTTCTTATTCTGTTGTACTGTGGACACATCATGTTTTTTCGATTGGAATAATATCTGTTTCTGATAGTTTGATTCTTTAAAGAATAAACATCTTTTATAATCCTCAAAACTTAAACCTTTATCAACGACATTTTTCTTTACTCCTTTAGATTTTTTCTTCACATCATTAGTTTCGAATATTTTAAAAGCGTAGCACTTTGGACGAAGTCCAATAAACTCATCTATAATCTTACCTTCTACCTCATCTTTAAATTTCCCCAACACTTTTTTATTAACTTGTGGAACGTTGTAAACATTATTTTTTGGGTAGTCGGAAGTATCGAAATGATCCAACATATTTTTCATATCATTATAAAAATCATCCGTTTTTATTTCCATCATTAAACTATCTGTATCTCCGTATAATAAATTTACATCACTTTTATATTGTTTTTTAACCGTGTTGTAATAAAAATCATACATACAAGTTTTGGAAATGTCTAGAATACTCATACCAATGAAAATTGGTTGTTCAAATGTGATATTTACTTTTTCCATGTGTACAGCCGCTAAGTTTTCGGAAAAAATAGTTCTACCTTTAAAGTTTGGTTTTGAAATTAGTTTTTCCAATTTCAATCCATTAGAACAAAGCCTAATATCCACATGTTTACGCACATTCATCATTGTCCTCCCAAATACACTATTGTTCATAAGTTTAAAAAAGTCTTTTTCGAATGGTGTTTCGGCTTTTGCTCTAAGATTTGTATTGTAATCAATATAGCTTTTTAACCAAGCACTTTGGTCAAATTCTAAAACCTTATGAATTTTTTCTAATTTCATTCCTAGTTGTAAATACTGTTTTAACGTAATGTAATGGATAACGTATTTTTTCTTATCATACAACGTGTTTAAAAGTTTTGGTAGTTTTTCATTTTCATAGTTATTTTCAGGGGCTAAAGGAAAATCAGAGTGTAAATCGTGGAGTTCTTGAGGATATTTTAAATCAACTTCTAAAATATAGCCCTTGGGCGAATCATCAGGAATGGATTTTATATCGAACTTATCTAGATCCGTTTTCCATTCAAAATTTCCATAAGGTAAAAATTTACTCATCGCCCAACCGTAAAGATTATTTGCATCCAAGTATTCAATGAAAACAGATTCTTTTTCTTTGTTGAATTGATCTCCCATATATTTATTATTGGCTTTCGCGTATCGTTTTGAACATTGAGAAATTCCACCTCTTATTCCATTTTCTATGAGTAAAATCTTATCATAATCCGTTAACAATTCAATCTTTTGTTTGGTCATTCTCAACATGCAATCCCAAGCGAAACCTGGTGTTGTATAGTACCAAGCGGGATCTAATTTATATTTTTCTAAAGATATTTTTCTAAAGTTTTCCATGATATCCGCTAACAAAAGAACATCAATTTTATTGTAAAGTTCTGTAAATTCCCCCAAATTTTTAATGTTGAATGTAGACCAAATTTCTAGAGCATTTTTATAATCATTTTCTTTAACATTTTCTCCAGTGAGTTCACTGTAGAATTTCTCTATAGGTGGAAGGATAGTTTCTCGATATTTTTCAACAGAGTCCATATACTCATATGGATAAGCTAATTTTCTAGTAATTAGTTCGAGATGTTCTTTTGGGAAATACTTTCTTATTTCCCTAAATTGATTTTTAGTTAAACTTTTAGCTAAAGAATCTAAAGAAGCAGAAAGAAACTTAAAAGAATCTATGAATCTCAATTCTATAGTCTTTTTCTTTTTGTTGCCATTTTTATCGAGTTCATTACTTTCATAAGCTACCATTTTAGAAAAGGAAATGTACTTCTCTTCACTTTGTGGTAAAAGTTTAATATCGTAATTATCTTTTTCAAATTCTTTAATAAATAGATGTGCATCGTAGCCAGAAAGATTATGGAAAAATACTGGAATAAACTTTGGATTTGTATATTCTAAATTACAAATCGAATGAGCCGCTCCTCTGTACATTCCAGTCAAATGTGAGTGATCCCTTACTTTTATACAATTATCAGGTATATTTTCCTTCGAAACTTCTAATTGTTCAATATATTCATCTGCTTTAACATCATTTTTGTTATCGATAAAGTGTTTAATTGTTTTTCTCAGTAAATCAAGTTTATTTTCAATTATAGGTGGAAGTTCATTAAATTTTCTTTCACAAATATGGCAACTCTCAGCACTATCGTATTCTCTTTGTTGTTCTTCGGTTAAATTTGTCATGGGAATATTAATGTCATAGTATTGTTTCGCCACCATTATGGCATCCTTTTTTATTTTTTCATAAAATACTTTTACCGCATCCTGCCCAGAATATTGTACAAGTTTATAATCGTCTACATAGTTTTTCCTACTATCATCTTCGGAATTTTTCATGTAGTAAACAAAACTGTACGGTTCATGTTTTTGAATGGCATTTGTATAACATTCATCGGGATTTGGTTTGCAGGTATCAATCTTTTGTAACGTACATTCAAAATCTGCATAAATTGTAAAAGGTACTTTTAAAGAGTGTCTATAATTTTCAAATTGCAAAATGTTATCATAAGGCTCTGGTAGATCTACTTTAACAGCTTTATGAGCTCCACAATATTCTTTATGTTCGTTTAATTTAACCTGAGTTCCAAAGCTATTCAAACACATTTTACATAAAAATCTTTTGTGTCCATTCTTTGTTAGTTGACTATTCCCTACCAGTTTCCAAAGATTCTTGATCCAACAATAATGTTCAGTTTCCTTGTTTTTCAAGTACAACAAGTCAATGTGTCTTTCCTTTTCATCTTTCGTTATTTCCAAGGGTACTATAGTATTTCCTTCATTCAGACAGTAAACATTAATGGAAATCCCAGTTCTTTTCTCAAACTTTTTCACATCTGTAAGTTTCATAGGAAAACTGATATCTTTCAACGCTTCGTCAAACTCATGCTCCCATGTTATGTACTTTCCTATTCTATCAGAATCGCGGTCTGCAGGATGTAAAGCCGAAAGAACAGCCCATAGGAAACATTTATTATCTTTATTTTGTACATTTATAATTGCTTTTCTACTTTGTAGAAAATCAGGGAGTTTAATGTAAGACGATCCTCTCAAAGGAATGTACTTGTTAACGTTCAGTTCCAAATGTTTGATTTTGTGAAGTTGCCATTGAGATCCTTTAATTTCGAACGATTCCATTTCATTTAGAATTTTCTGTTTCATTTCATCGTAACAATTTGGTACTTCTGCCGACTGTAATATTATTACGTTTTTAGTTTTGAAATTGAGTTCCTGATACTCCATGTTATTTTTGTTAGTTCCTTTTTTAAATTCTGCGATTAAAACTACATTAACTTTTAGTTTCATTTCTCTAAGTTTCCATTTGAGTAAACCTGTTACGGTCCTTTCAATACTGTTCAGAAATTTGGAAGCATCTTTAAATCCTTTCGTATTTTTAATATCGTAAGTCACTAATCTAGATTTAAACGCAGTTTCCTTTTCTATAACTTCCGTTTTCGGTTCTTTGTTTTTTTCAAATACTTTTTCACTGAACTTAAATACTTTGTGCAATTTTCTCGGTATTACAAATACTGATTTCGCTTTTCTAGGTTCTTTGCTTTTTTCAAATACGTTTTCCCAAAAATTAAATACTTTGTGCAATTTCCTCGGATTTACAAATACTGGTTTCGCATTTTTAGGTTTTCTGATATCCATTGTCCGGTCCGGGTCGTTTTTTCCATGGCTCTTTGACTTTAAATGTCTAGCCCAGTTTTTATAAGTAATGCTAACGTCGCACTTTTTACAATGTCTTCTATCGTACATTTTAATATAGAATATATTCTTTTAACTAGCCCTTCAATTTTTTATTATCCACCCACTTTTTCTTTTTTGCCTATTCTTGTATGGATACTATTTATCCTTTTAACTTACCCCTCACCTTTTTCTTTTGTCTATTATTGGAGAGATCCTTTTAACTTACCCCTCATTGTCAATGAATTCTTAAAAGTAGGTGTATGGCACACACCTTTTTTACTAAAAAATGTTCTAGTCAAATTACTCAAGTATTTCAGTAATCACAGCGTATCTTGAAGGTAATGAGGTTCGAACGTATGCATTTTAGATGAGGAGTTTCTTTTAACTAACAGCATTCAATTTCCCTGTCGAATTATTCGAGTTATATTTTTTTAATGTTTTCAGATTGATTATGATTGATTCCAGTTTGATTTATAAGATAGATGAATGCTAGAGCTATTAAAAATATTATAATTACGAATATCTTATCGATACACAATGAAAGATTCAAACACAACATATTTATTATATGAAAATTTTTTGTAACACCTAGGTGTTCAAACAAGCGTTCAAGCGTTCAACCGTCAATCGCTTAGGCGTTCAAACGAACGTTCAAGCGTTCAACCGTCAATCGCTTAGGCGTTCAAACGAACGTTCAAGCGTTTATGAAAAAAAAAATTTTGTTTTACTATAATAAAGAAATGTCTACTGAAAATCCTGTAGAATTTAAATACATTGACAACCTCCAACAGTTGCAACAGCAATTGTATTATTTGTACGCTCAAGAACAATTGGGAAACAACAATTTTCACAACGAAAAACTAGAAATTGTAAAGTTCGTGATTGATCAGTTGGAAAAGAAAATTGATAGCGAAAAAGGAATAGAATATTTGATAAGAATCGTAAATTGTTTGCCTAAAGATATTGTTAGGAATGCACCTGAAGATTTCAACAAGACAGAGGATGAACAGGATCAGGAAGTAGTTGATGAGATACTGAAAGAAAATTTTGTTGAAATACCTGTGAGAAAAATAAATAGTAGAACGAATTATGGGTTCAAAGTTCGTTATTAATTTCTATCTAGGAGCTTCAGAGCAGAGTTTAAAAGTATTCTAGATAAATATGAGTAAGAAAAAAAAATAGGTTTTAAGTTTGTTTTTATAGGGATTCCCTATAAAAACGTAATAGATACTAAGTCTTGGAAAAGAAAAAAAAATGAGGGGTAAGTTAAAAGAATAACTTTTATAATAAAATATAAGATGAATAACAAAATCGTATTACCAACTGAAATTTACATGGAAATCCGAGATAGAGAAGAGGTAATATTTTCTGCGTCATGTAAAAATCAAAGTAGTAATTATTTAAAAACTCTCATCGAAATGTTTTCCCAAGTGTCATCTGTTGAAAATAAAGTGGGAGTGAAAAACTCTATAAAACAAATTGGTTTGAAAATATCTAAAGAACGATTCGAAATTTTCTCAGACACTACAAAAGTGGTAACATCCTGCGCCATTTTAAGTAAAGATTTTTTCTCCGATTACGACTACAGAGATTCTGAAGTTTTGTGTATCGGCATGTCTATGGATATATTTAAATCTTGTTTTAAATACGTTCGTAAAAACGATTCTATAAGAATATCAATAAAAAAGGACAGTTACGATAATTTCCCGAACACGATAGAGTTTACCTTGAATAAAACCAAGGGATTTTCCATTAAATTTACCATCATACAAAACATCGACAATTCGTTTCAAAACGATTTAAAACTAGTCACGTTTATCCCTTCTTTGCAAATGAAAAATTTATTTAAAGAGTTGGGAGGTGTAAAAAAGAACGTAAAAATAGAGTTAACTCCTCAGCAAATTAAACTATCGAGTACCATGATAGATATTGCTGAAAATTGGGTTATTTTACCGGTAGAAACTACCGAGTTTAACAAGGAAATGTTCATACGGTCCGAGTACTTTAAAATTTCGTCTAAAATTTCTTTTTTCAATAAGAAAATTAAGATGAAGATGAACGAAGATGAAGACATTACTTTTTATACAGAAATTATTTTAGACGGTAAAAATTTAGGGGAGATTTATATTAATATTAGAAACGAGTCCAGTTACTTATAAAATAAAAGATTTAAGTGGAGAGGAAATCCTAGGAACTTTTTATCCCGAGGAAAATTACAATTTGGATTTCGACGAAAATGATTTTTGTTTAGCTTATTCCGCGTATTTAGATTACAAAAAGTTAACAAACTCTCAAGACAATTTACCGTATCATGAACCCGAATTTTTCAACAGAGATTATCCGATTTTCAGTATAGATTTAACGGATCAACCTAAAAGTATTTCCGGTGGTAAAAGCAACATCATTTTACACGTAGAATTCAATAAAGCGGTAGCAGCACCTTCAGGTGGTTCAGAAGGAACAACGTGCTACGTTGTTTTAGTCAGTGGTTCGAGCTTCGTTTACAATCCAGTCAAAAATACGATAACACAAGAACTTGCTTAAAACCTCGTATTCGACTTTAACGTTAAATAGGGGGGGGGGGGCGATTCGCCTCCCCTATTTAAGAGTTTTGAAAGCTCTTGTTTAAATGTTTTCGACTTGTATTCGACTTGGACGTTAAAGGTGGGGCCGATTCGTGCTCCACCTTTAAGAGAAATGTAAACTAAAGTAAGAATGTATATTTTTAATGGAGTTTACTCCATTAAAAAAAAAAGTCTCCTTAAATAAAACATGGAGGATGAAATTTATTGCCATAAATGCAAAAAACAAACAAAAAATATAAACGCGGAAATTGTACAAACCGTGAACGGAAGGTGGAGAATTGCTGCTAAATGTGTGAAATGTAAAACTAATAAAAGTAAATTCATAAAAAATCCGAATGAGGAAACTAACGTAGTTCCTGAAACTGAAGTTATAAATTTATCTGAAAACGAAAAGTTGGAATTTGCGAAGGAATTACATAAACCCGTTAGAAAGAAATTTCAGAAAAGGAAAATTGTTACTCATGGAAAAGATGATCTTTGGGCCGCGGACTTGATTATAATGAAACAATACGAGAATGAAAACAAGGGGTTCGGTTACATGTTGAATATCATTGATACTTTTTCAAAGTACGTTTGGTCAGTTCCATTGAAAAAGAAAAACGGAATGGTAGTTTCAAAAGCTTTCAAAGGAGTTTTGGAAAATGTAAAATCTCATAATCATTCTACTCCTAAACTCCTTCACACGGACAAAGGTTTAGAATTTGAAAATAGACTTTTCAAAGAACTTTTAGACGAGTATAAAATTAAAATGTATCACACGGAAAATTTAGAAAAATCTGCAATCATCGAAAGATTCAACAGAACTTTGAATCAGAAAATGAAAATTCGATTCGAGGTGAATGGAAATAAAAAATGGATCGATATTTTACAGGAATTAGTTAATGAGTACAACAAACAAGACGTTCATCGATCCATTGGAATGACACCTGCTCAAGTCGATGCGAGAAACGAAAATGAAATTCTGAGATATTTATTTAAAAAGAGTGGAAAAAATGTAAAAAAGAAATTTAAAATTGGAAATCGTGTGAGAATTACGATATCAAAGAAAACTTTTGCAAACAAATACAAAACAAATTGGACGAAAGAGATTTTTGAAATAAGTGAGATTTTAGAAACGAGTCCAGTTACTTATAAAATAAAAGATTTAAGTGGAGAGGAAATCCTAGGAACTTTTTATCCTGAGGAATTACAACTCACTAAATTTTAAAATACTAAATAAAAAAAAGGGGAGGAAAAAAAGGATAAACAATATAAATAACAATTTTTTTTTTATTGGGAACATTCTCAATAAAAAATATATCAGACACATGAAAGAACCATGAGAGAGCTCCAAGGATAACCAATGTCTCATAATCAACTCCAGCATTTATAATAAACATTTTATTTTACATCGAGTAGTTTCATAAAAGAATAACTAGGAATGCGGTCTTTGAGGACCGCTCTTGTAGGAGCGTTTTGGGTGGGGGAGACCGCTTTTTGCTGACAGATAAACAACCGTTCACGTCACATCGTCCCGATTTCGTATTCAGATAAGCCGTTCCTGAAGGAGCGCTTGGGGGTGGGAGAACACAACCTTCTGATTACTCTCGTTCGAAATGTATGAGAACAATGTCATTACACTTTAAATAGAATGAGGGACTTATCCAGGAAGCCATATCGAGTATTAGTTCTTTACAGATATAAGTTCCTGATATCTTCTTTTCTACATCTCCATTGTTACCGACTTTTATTTAGTATGAAATTTTGCGGCTGGAATTCCAGCCGCAAAACACTTTGATTAGAGTTTTTGTACGATCTCTACTATTCCAGTAACATGGATTCCACTCGTAGAACTGTTACACTCACTATGGTACGTTTTGTAACTCTGAAGTTCCAAATAAAAGCCTGAATCTTCAACAATAGCTAACCACAAATATTTAGGTTGAAACGTTGTGTGCAGAGCGGACCGCTCCTAAAAGATAACTGATAAAATCCGCAGATCGTCTCTGTTATCCTTGAGCCCTATCGATGATGAGTTACGCAACTGGTTCATGACAGAATTAGTCCAACAGTCCGACAGATTGCGCAAATGAATGCATCACTTAAATTTTGGTAATTGTAAATATAATTGCAGTCTATTTCATTCTGGAACTCTCGAATGAATTCTTCAGATAGTTTTTGGTGAGATGAAATATATCCCCAATTAACTTTATCCTTGAATTCACGAATGAAATTCTCAGATAGTTTTTGGTTAGATGAAATACGTACCCAATCAACTTCGTTTTGAAATTCTCTGATGAAGTCTTCAGATAGTGTTTGGCTAAGTGAAATAAATTCCCAATTAACTTTATCTTTAAACTCTCGAATGAAATTTTCAGAGAGTTCTCTCTTATAAGAAATTAAATCCCAATCAACTTCGTTTTGAAATTCTCTGATGAAGTCTTCAGATAGTGTTTGGGTAATTGAAATACGTCCCCAATCAACTTCGTTTTGTAATTCTCTGATGAAGTCTTCAGATAGTGTTTGGCTAAGTGAAATAAATTCCCAATTAACTTTATCTTTAAACTCTCGAATGAAATTTTCAGTAAGATTTTGATACCTGGAGATCAGGCTCCAATGTACTTTATCTTGAAACTCTTCAATAAAATTTTCAGAGAGTTTTCTGTTATAAGAAATTATATCCCAACGGATAATGTTTTCATAATCTCTTAATGTCTCTTCAGTTACTTTTGAGTACCACGAAGTAGTACCAGAAAGAAAATCTATATTTACTGAAATGTTCATTGCTTGACAAAAGTTGATATGATCAACCGGATGGGTTATTCTATCTCGGATTTCCATGTAAATTTCAGTTGGTAATACTATTTTGTTTTTCATCTTATATTTTATTATTATTTTCTTTCTTTTAACTAACCCCCTCATTTTTTTTGTCTTGGAAAACAACTTAGTATAAATTATTGTTTTAAGGGTAAATTTACCCTTAAAACGCTATGAAAAACAATTATAATATTTACGCAAAATCAATAAGAAAAGCATTTGTCTTTTTGTCAGTTCCTTTATAAATAAGTTTTTCAGGGTGACTTTCTGGATTATTTCTAACGTGATTAACAAGTCGCCCTGATATTCTTTTAGGCAAAAACAAGCATATCTCGTCGTCATCATAAGCAATTTTTACTACCACTGTTTCTCCATATTCAGTGCCTTTTATAAAATTTTCCAAGATGGTATAAGTCCCTTTCTCAATATCCTTGAAAGATGAGTAGTTTGATTTTTTAACGGCGTTCTTATATATTTCAAGCGTTGTCATTTTATTATAAAAGTTATTCTTTTAACTAACCCCTCATTTTTTATATTATCCACCCACTTATTCTTATGGATACTATTTATCCTGTTCCCCATCCTTTTAACTAGCCCCTTTCTTTTTTTCTAGTGAAAACATCAGAGGGAGCTAAATTTCAAAAATATCGACCCCTAATTTTAAATTTTTTCCTAATTTTTAGAGTTTACTAGAGTTTCTGATGAAAAAATATTTTTAAAAAAGTCGCCGGACTACCGTGAAAAGGTTATGATGTTTTGTGATAAAAAAAAGTTTTAACAGGGATTTAAGTCGCTTAATGGAAAAAGTCACTGGTTCTGATGTTTTTGTGGTAAAAAATGTGTTCTGATGTTTTTGTGGTAAAAAGTTTTATCAGAGGTTTAAGTAGGTGCGCTAGGATTGGCATTTCTATACTACTCATCTGTACACATAACATTTAGTTATACAAACATCGTCAAGTGCTCTCGAAGAAACCCAATAAAATTCCGGAGTCTACTTCTTGACGAACGGCCGTGGGAATCACTTGTTTACTTTCGAAGCTGAAAAGTCATATAATTCAAGCTTTAGAACGGAACAGAGATTTTGTTCTATATTTCACGCTTTCAAGTATTACAATGTGCCTCGTCAGCTCAAGTGGTTTACAGATATTGTGCCACAGTGGTTTTTGACTTTCAAGATCGGTGCCTCGCCAACTGCCCCCCGAACCGCTGTTTATATGAATCCTGGGATTTAATTGTGTATTAAATATAATGGGCTTAGTCCACCGTATGAAATCTTCGGGCGGAAGGGAGCAGCTGCAGCCTAGCACATCAAAAGAGTTAAATATCACCCCTTTTCAATGAGAGGGCTATGACTATTGGGGACCTATATTTATGTTTATTTACTTCTGATTGGACCTAACAATAGCCACCTCTTCATTGAGTGTTGAAGGCGGAAATATCCGTTCTTTAGAATCTTTGTGGAGCGGATAACTTATTAAAAGACAACCAACAAAACATCGCTAATACACGGGTGCCTTCATTGTATCATTCACTGGTGCGGTCGATTGACATCATATGGGTATTGTGATTGAATCTGATAAAAAGCTACGTTGGTTCTGAATCCAGCCATTTAGGTGGGTATTATATTGCAGTACAACTGCCCAGTTTCAATACTATTGAACCATTTTCAAAATTGTTAGGTTCAGAGCGTGGCAATAATTGTGATATTCATTTTAATGTACTCAGGCCGCGTTTCTATCTCGGATGGCTAGTGACCCTATTTTCCTCCCCTTAATGTCCAATCGCCTTCTGAACTAACGAAGTGAAAATTTGGGAGTATTAAAACGCTTTCGGGGGGGCCATCATATGGTGCTTACGGAGGAGTCACAACAACTCGCGACACAACAAGTACCGTGCAGAAGTCAAGATTTTGTTGCGGTTGGAACAAAAGTGGCGTCCACGCATGCGCAAACATGAAACCTTGCTAACGATTCATCATATTATGATTAGTAGTGGGAGCGTCTTGAGCTGACAGAGAACCCCTGGCAGACCGGTCACTTATTGTGACGATCGGGATTGTGTAATGAATGGTTTGCTGTTTTCCCCCCTTTCTCAAGGGGTTAGGCAATATGCCCACCCAGAGGGATATCCACAGGCCTGGCTATCTCCTGAGAGGTCGAACAAAAACATCAAGAACCAAGGACACTCAGCAAACCATCACACTCCCACCTCCAAACAACACCTGGTATGGGCTGTTGTTGATAGAAAAAAAGGGGGGCGGAAAGTAGAATGGAGTTCCAATCCAGGAAGAAACCCTGGAAAACTTGGAAAACCCTGGAGGTTAACCAAGGTATGGATAACCTCCATCGTAATGATACTACCGCAAATTTATTACTTGTGGAGAACTATACTCCTACAAGCATGGATATTGGCAGAGATGTTGGAAAATTGAAAGAAATTTAGAAATTTGAAAATAGGAGATTGGAGGAGTGAAAGAAATTGAACAATCCCCCCAAAAAACACTCCGTGTAAAAATCACCCCGCCTCGCAAATATCATTCTTCAGAGGCCGGAAAAAGTTATGATATCCACTTTCCCCGCCCGCCCTTTTCCTCATTAAGGAGCTAAGTATAATGAAAAGCTTAACCACTTCACAAGCACCGTACCCCTTTCGAAATCTCCCCTTGGCGCTATTGCGAGACGTTTTTATTACTTCCACAAGCAACTAATACTTGATGGTGGTTAACGTTTTATACAAGTATTAGTTGCTTGTGGAAGTAATAAAAATGTCTCGCAATAGCGCCAAGGGGAGATTTCGAAAGGGGTACGGTGCTTGTGAAGTGGTTAAGCTTTTCATTATACTTAGCTCCTTAATGAGGAAAAGGGCGGGCGGGGAAAGTGGATATCATAACTTTTTCCGGCCTCTGAAGAATGATATTTGCGAGGCGGGGTGATTTTTACACGGAGTGTTTTTTGGGAGGATATCACATCTTTTTGTTGTTGAAGTGGGTCATTTTATAAAGAAGGTCTATGCAAAATTTCAAGTCGATTGGTCCGGTTACCCAGGCTGTAGACTCGTCAAAGTTGCCAAAATTAGCCTAAATTTCAGTTTTTTGTTTCTAAACGTTTTTGGGTTGAGATAATGGGTTAAACCTTTCAAAAGGCACTGGCTGATGTTGAAACGAAGCTCTGTGCAAAATTTCAAGTCAATCCGTGAAGGTGGAAATGCCTAACTGATTAAGGAGAAGAAGAACAGGTAAGGGTGAAAAACCGGGTTTTTGAAGTTATATAACTCGGCTCCCTTTAAAGATATCGACTTGAATCTTTCAAAAGGCCCTTGCTACACTTGAAACGAAGCTCCGTGCAAAATTTCAAGTCAATCGGCGAAGGTGGAGAGGCTGTAGCCTTGACCGACTGAAAAAAGTAGAAAAACATGGTAATTGGTTTTTGAAGTTATATAACTCGGCTCCCTTTAGACCTAGCGACTTGAAACTTTCAGGGCTTTCTGTTATCCACACCAATAAGATCCATACTAAATTTCAAGTTGATCGGTCTACTAGGAGCCGAGATATGGCCATAATTAGCCTAAATTACCCTAAATTTCAGTTTTTTTGTCCCTAATTTTTTTTGGGTTTTGATAATTGCTTATTTCGTTCAAATGGCACTGAGCCATGCTATAAAGAAGGTATGTAAAAAAAATTCAAGTCGATTGGTCCTTTTACCCAGGCTGTAGACTCGTCAAAGTGGACAGAATTTTCCTAAGGTTTCTGTTTTTTTGTTTCTAAAACTTTTTTGGGTTGAGATAATGGGTTAAATCTTATATAAGGCTCTGTCTCAAGGTTAAATGAAGCTCTGTGCAAAATTTCAAGTCAATCGGTCAACGTGGAGAGGCTCCAGCCTTGCCTGTCTGAACAAGGAGAAGGAGAAGAAGGAGAAGAAGGAGAAGGAGAAGAACAATCTAAGGCCGAAAAACCGGGTTTTTGAAGTTATGTAGCTCGGCTCCCTTTAGACCTATCGATTTGAAACTTTCAGGGCTTTCTAATATACACTCAAAGAAGACCCACACTAATTTTCAAGTTGATCGGCCAAATAGGAGCCGAGATATGGATACCTCGAAAACGCGTTTCGTGACGTCCGGTAAATATACACTCGACAGCGTTCGTTTTCTCAACTTCTTTGCTTGGCGGGGCGGAACGCTACCGCGTTCCTAGATATCAAGGATTTGAATTGCCAATATTAGTGCTTGAACTCAAAATGGGTTTGATCCCTGTATAGGAGTCCCTTCTGGGAAAGCTCCTTAAAATTAAAAAAAAATAGTGGAGGAGGTACCGAGGCAAAGCCAGCACGTACCTACCAACCACGCTCTGCTACCATGTAATGAATGGTTAGGCAATATGCCCACCCAGGGGGATATCCAGTCTGCATTCACGGACCTGGCTACCTCCAGAGTGGTCGAACAAAAACACTCAGGAAACCATTACAAATGTGACTTCCGCACCTTTTGCTGATGCGTCGGGGGTTCCACAGCGAGTACCACAGGGTACCCACATCGTCGCACTGCTCTTCCTGCTGGTCATTAGCGTGGGTGCGGTGCTAGATGGAGTGGAGTTCCTTCTCTTTGCCGACGATCCGAAGATGTCGTCTACTGATTGCTTGGCCTTTCAGGAGTCCCCTGGTCCCTTGGTGCTCAGGATCTCGCACAAGAGGGGTATCCTCGCGCAAGTTCCCGTTCGTCCAACCTTTTCGGATTTCGTTTCTCGGCCACGAATGATTTAAACCGCCGACCACTCTGTACTCTGCCTGGAGAAGTGAACCTGTTGCTCGAGTGATCCCTAGATGTTGACTTTTTCTTTTTTTCATTCCTCTCCATTCGTCGAAGCCTAGTGAGTAATAATTACTGAAGTAGTAATTATTGCAGTACCTTCAGTACAGTATCTTGTATCATTATATTCTTTTGAATTGGGCTTGCCCGTATTGAATAAATAAATAAATAAATACCGACCCAATCACGCCCAATGCCAAGGTATTATGGGTGCGGTCTAACGATGATTGCATATAAACTTCATTCACTTTTTTATTAATTCCACGTCATATTTACTTCACATAGTTACTTATATGTATCAATAATTTTTACACCGCTAGATTAAATCTTAAATTTATACTAATTGTTAAATTTATGCTACATTGGTAAATTTATTAAGGTTTATATCGTACAAATAGTTTGGATATTGAACGATCGAACGATTGATGGTATTTGGTTGGCTATCGACCGGGGTAGTTCTCTCAGTCCTGAATTTCGCCCATTTCAGAATTATGTGGGATAATGTATCGGGCTTTGGGCAAACGTCGCACAAATCAGTGTCGCTTCTTCCGGTTCTATGCAGATGAGCCGTTGTGACGCAGTGCCCGGTTCGCAAAAGCCTTTGTTTTTTCCAGCACAATTAGCATTGAATGGAACCAATAAAATGTCATGACATGTTAAAAAAATGTGTTGCCAGTTTGGATTCAATGATTCCCCGAATTTACCTGTGAACGTCCGTCGGGGAGGATACTTCATGCAGGATGTCGATTGTTGGACGTTCGAGTGCCTTTTTTGGGGCGTATGAGTCCTTCGATTACTCGGAAGTGACTCTTCATCCCGAAGTCCGCAAAGTCCCAAGCCCCTTGATGATTTCAATTTCTCAGAGATCCACGTTCGAGTTGGGCCGAATATTTAGATGTTTGATATCGATCTGGAAGACCACAGATTTCTCTTTGTGATTTGTGAGTTTCCGTCATACTGTGTGTTGAATACTGTGAGCGAGGCAGGTCTACTGCCTAGTATAGGGATGGGATATCGAAATAAAAGTGTCGATATTGTCATCAAATGATTATCGAACATGAATAAGGATATTCGAGATAATATCGAAAGAAAAATATCGATAGGTATCCGATATTATCGTCCAATAATATCGGAAGATTAGTTTCACAGTAGGTAACTCTTTCTAAAGTGACAGAATAATCTTCTATTTTTTAGCGAGCACGCAAAAATGGTCCAGAAAACGTGGAAAGTACGCAGTTTTCCAGTTCTTCCTTTACTGGTGTAACAGCCTCTCATCTCCCCCATGAGCTCGATCTTTTTCAGCGATCTACAGCGGAACCAGACACTAAAAGGTGCCTTCTACCACTTAGGTGGAAAGCTTCTGAAAAATATCCAGTTCTAAGTGAAGTGGCCAAACAGTACTTGTTCGCCACATCAACGTCAGTTCCTTCAGAGAGAATTTTCTCTCAAGCGGGGAATCGGCTAAAAGGGGAATCCCTGAACAAACTTCTTTTCCTCCATCCAGTCGGAGACGAGTAGCTACGTTTTTTGAAAATGTTTGCTTTATTCTTTACTTTATAAACCTAAAACAAGTGCTTAATAAAATAGTCTAAATCATTTATTTTTCAACTCATCCATTCATATTTTTTAACACTAATCGAATTTTACTTATCTAATGCATTATTTGATTATGATAAAAAAAAAAAAATACCGATAATATCGATGAAACAAGATCGATATTCCGATATTATCAAGGTAAAAATATCGATATTGAAACATCGGATATCGAAATTAAAATATCGATATTCCAATAATATTGATACCGATATCCCACCCCTACTAGGCAAACACTCGGAACAGAGCTTTACGTTCCGTTCCGCCTCCGGAACGAGTTCCGTTCTTCGTTCCGTTCCTTTCCTGACTAAATGAAGGTGTAGGTAGCTAAACAGGAAAATGATGAATGCCATGTATTTTAATTTATTTAGTTCATTTTTTATTCACAAGTAGCTATATAATTTTCCATATTTATGTTCAAAAATAAAATTTTCAGCGTTTTATTGGACGATAAACGACTGCGTCGATCACTCAAAATCATTCCCGCTTTAGCTCTGGAACAGAAAGCAATAAGACAGAAGCCGCCAGAGTGGAATTTTACATTTTCCAGTATTTACCCATTGCTTTACTACCGTTCAATTCGCTTGATACTAAATCGACTAGATACCAAATCGACTAGATTCATCAGTATTATTCATCCCCCCCAGGTTTACTACATACGTAAAACCCTCATCGAACTTTTTTGGAATTCATCCCTTTATTGAATCGTTTTCTACAAAATCCAAAATTAAAAACTGTTTCCTCTCCATTCGCACCGCAGGCTCCGCATCCTTGCAACACAGTTCGAGTGCTATAGAATTCCATTAGAGTTCTAAGATCAAGGCTGTGGTCTGGACTTCCCTCGCAGCTCCCAGCTGCTTCCCCTCTGGCCACTTTCGAGAGTGATTTTCCCCGAGTTCATTATACGCTCTAGCTCACTTCGTCCTTCTCCTATCTTCTTTTCCTCTCTCTTCTTCTTACAGCTCCCAACATTTTATTATAATACCTATTCACAACATATTTTGTTGATTTGGTAATTCTTTTCAAACTTACATATAATATAATATATTAGGTATATATACCTAATATATTATTACTGGATACATTTCACAAGAGGAGAAAAAAGAAGGATAGAAACACTTAATATATACAATTGTAAATCTTACTGAAATTTTCGTTACAGCGTCGTCAGCCCGGGAAGAAAATTTACAATTGTATATATTAAAGCATTTCAGTCCAACTGGTACCAGAAGATCTTAAGGTTTCTTGTTTTGTATCTCTTATCAATTTTAATTTATTTTGTTAAAGCTTTTTAGGAAACAAGCTCTATTTATATGTTGAAGAATTATTTTTAAAATGACATATATATTCTTGAAGTTATTTGTATGATTTATATCCTGTAAAAAAGGTAGAGAGGACTGCAAGGTCCTATTTTATGCAGGTAAATAAACGTATTCAATAAAAAAATGCAATCAAGCAATCAATCTTATCGTAGGTACCAAAACTCTTTATGCTTCCAAAAAAACTTGGTACGTCCTGTAAAATACAGTGACAAATCGTCGAGGAATCAGCAACACCACCAAGCTCGTTTTTCACAACTTTTCAGGAGAGAGAAAACCCCGATTTTTTCGTCCATCAAGGCCTAATTGACTGAAAGTTTTCTCGATATCTATGAATGACAACTCATCATAGATATCGAGAAAACTTTCAGTCAATTAGGCCTTGATGGACGAAAAAATCGGTGTTGTTACAAAACACATTAGCCCAACTCCACTGATAATTCCTTCTTGTCACACATTCTTGAACAGGAAGCAACACGAAGTTGAGTCACTTGCAGCATATGTGGCAGAGTCGAGAAGACTTATCATTACCCTGTAAGTATTCTGCGGATGCTCAACACTACGTTGAGGGACGTGTTTGTTAGTGGCTTACGACCAAAAACTATTTTAGATCAATTGTTTGAAAACGACGATATTACACTTGACAAAACACTTGAAGTTGCTTTTGCGATTGAAAAAGCGACATCGGGAGCAAATGAATTGCATGGGGAGGATCCAAAAAAAATTCATAAAAAGTTATACAACGTTTAATTCGAAATAAAAGACACTCTTTCGCCTACCAACAAAAAAGCCTGTTTATTGTTGTGGCGCATCTAGTTGTTTATCAATGGCCGTTCGGAGGCCAAATAAACGTGCAGAGGTACAGTAACGGGGGACTGAGCAATTTTCACAGGTGCTCTTTAAGCGTCTACATTCAGTCTTGTGGATAATTTGAAGGGCACGTCATACAGCGACGACGAAAATGGAGTTAATCGAGAGGGGAAAAACCCCCTAACACGACGTTCTTTTCCTTCTCTTCGCTCTCCATCACTATCTTCATTCCGAATCTTGTTCTTTCAAATGCGTCGATTATCCACTCGTTATAAATGGCTTCATTGTCTCAATATGAAAGTCGTGATTTGGCAGGGCCAAGAAAACGACAAGAACCCGTAAGAAGGGGAAGATGAATACATTTATTTATTTAATTTATTTAAATTGACACGGACGACAGCCCAATTTTCAAAAGCGGTATAACTGTGATCCTTCTGAATGAATGGGCGAATGAATGAATGATACTTTATTCCATATATATATACATAAATAAACAGTGCACAACGACTACATTGGAACTACCCCCCTCATAGATCCAGGATCTGTGCCAAGGGGGGGGGGGGAGCTGCACTTATTGATAAACTAAAGAAAATTTATTGTTGAACTAAAATTACCTGGTTGAACAAGAAAGAAAGAAAGAAAAAGACAGAAGATCGTGAAAGAGAGAAAATCAAACTCAGAACTTGTAAAATTGTAAAATGCCGCCTTCTTTAACTGATACACATAGCATTAGTAGATCGGCCTACAAAAAATCATTATTTTCTTACCTGATTGTTGATGCTATGGTAATCAGTATTTAATACTGATTACCATAGCATCCACAATGAGGTAAGAAAATAATGACTTTTTGTAGGCCGATCTACTAATGTATCAGTTAAAGAATGCGGCCTTTTGCGAATTATTTGTTGTAGAGTGTGGTAGAGATGGCGGCAAGTGCTACTTAAACGGCTAAATGGTACTGGTATGAAGCCTGAGTGGTGAGCCTCATTTCGTGGGTAACTCACTTTGGCTCAGTGACCAAAGTCTCTGGGTGCTTGTGATTCTAGAGGTTCTACGCAGTGCTTACAAACAAAAATATAAAATAGGTATTCATCAACAACAATTCATGTAATGTTCATAGTAATAAGTACATACCTTCTGCTTATTAATCAAATGCCTATAGGAATCGTCGAAAATATCAACTCGAGTATTGGAGAGAGCAGAATCTAAAGACCTAGAGGTAATTAGTTGGTGAAGTCTGACAGTGAAATAGGTTAAAAGAACGAGTACGATACTGAGCCACAAGGAAGTTAATCAGCTCCAGTAGAGCAGGAAAAGCGATTGACGACCCCAACAATTTGGTGACGAAAGCACAATCGGCCATACGATGCCGTTGACTGAGAGCAGGTAAATTACAAAGTGCTGAAGCAGCACTTTGAAGATGATGAAACGTGGTTGATACTTGAGATGTTCTTAATTTACATCATGTACTTCAAGGGAGACATTTTACATATAACCAGTTATTTCCTCGAAACTTTGCTCTTATAGCCATGCTGCGTGACTGTGGATTTATATAATTTGTTTGCCGCCGTATGATTCACGCTCATGTTGACGACCTTTGAATGGCTCTACCTTTGAGTGATCGTGAACGAACGGCCGATTATCTTATTTAAATTCAATTCAAATGCTTAAAAAAACGTTACCGTTTCATCTAAATTTTTCGAGATATGACGTTTTTAAAATATAAAAATTTTGTTTGAACTCCTTCCTATTGACATAGAGGTATGAAATGTTTAAGGATCATCGTGGGGCTGGTCCGAACCATTACCCACATTTCATCATTTTAGCACACCGCTAATTGGGCAAAGTGGCGTGTAGAGCGATAGGACGGTTTTTTTAAAATTAGATTTTCTGAATCTACGTGTCTTAAAATGTACACCAAAAAATTTTGATGGGGGTCCAAAATATGAATTTTTCTACTTTTGATCACCTTGATCGGCAAAATCGCCCATCGCGTGTCGTTTTCTTCGGGTGCAATGCTTCACTCATCGTGATTCGAATCTCCGATGAAGCGTCAGAGCCGATGGCCGACATCAAAGGCGACCGTCGGTGACGTTACGATCTTTCAGAATCGTTTCCTGTCACAGAGCTGACGGTGGCGCAGTCGGGCAGTTCCTTTGAAGATCGATCCCTCGAGATATCGTCCGATCCGTCCAACGGATTCACTATCCGATTCCGACGAAGCAGAAACCGAGTCCGGCTTCGCCAGTACAACCAAGTGCCACTCGGACAAAAAAAAAGAAACGGTTCACGGGCCGAACCAAATCGAAGAGTGTGATGAAACCAGCTCATTCCCTTCGTTATGTATCTTAAATTCATTTGTTGAAACCCCTGTTGGCCTAATATTTAGATTAATGGTTTATTATCTTCGGGCAGTGGCGGATCTATGAGGGGGGGGGGGTAAGGGGGGCTATATCAACCCCCCCCCCTTCCCCACCATTGGGTCTGAACATACACTGGATACTACGGATTTGTTCTGAGAATATAAAAAATCTAACATGTAATTTATAGGAGTTTGAAATAAACAAACAGAATCTGTTAAGTATCTGAAAAGCTGAGGATTACGGACGAGATCCAACGTGTAACCAAAGAAAACAAAATGTAATTTATTGAAATTAATTGCTAACCCGGAGACGATTAATTCTGCAAGAGCACAGCCGCAATTTCACATGAGAGACGGCAAAGAGACGTGGCGTGGGGGGGAGGGCGAATTTTATTCAAGGGTCCTTTCGGTGTGGCCACTTGCAGTGGAATTAGTGGAATAAGTCTAAATAAATCACACGACATTGGTCTGGCTGTTGGAAAAATTGTAGATGAAAATGAAAAACTAAAATGTTTGATTCAAGACTTTGAACCCTCATTTGGAATATAATTTCCTAACTAAATTTGAAGGCTAACAAAATCGGAGATTAAGAAGGGAATGGTTGTAACAACACGACTAGCTTGTCTGGAGCATTTTGTAAAATATGCGTTCTTTTCGCTCCTGCTGAAGCAGCGGTAGGAGGTCAGGTGAGCTGATTTAAAAACTCTGCGAATTCTTAGCACGAAGGTCTATCATCTTCTTTGTGCAGATTACCCTTCTGAAGAAGAAGAAGAAGAAAAACGTTTATTAAATAAATCAAATGAAGTTATTCTTATTCTCATAAAATAAACAATACAACATGGTATTAAACCGTCTGTCGATAGTGTCGGCCGAATAATAATCAGTAAATGGAAATAAATTGACTAGAAAAGGAACAGAAATGGAAAAAAATAACAGAATTCACAAAATCAAAAATTAAATTCAGTCACTAACATTGACCTATACAACGCTAGTTTGCAAAAATTCGCCATAGAGCTCACCCCTCCCATCGCCATTCAGCAGAGCCAATGCCTCCTCACGCCCAAGTTGCGGCCTTCCAAAAGCAGTTCTTCTAAATTCATCCAGCACTGAGCAGATTCAAAGGAAGTGGAACACGTCCTCCCTCTGGTGTGTGTTGCATAAGGAACATTCTTCGCATCGGTCGGTGGCATATGGTTTTCCGTTCAGATGCAGCAGCTCTCCTCTGAGCTTGAAAAGCCATCTACTACACACAAGATCTGTCTTTGGGTCATCGATCAGGCTAGACGGCTTCACTAGGGGATGTCTCAGAAGGGTTCTCCGGCCTGTACGCTGACGACTTAGTTTATGCTGCATCCCATGAGGAATCGACCGTCGCAAACCACAACTTACAACAAATGATACATGCACTAGGGCAATGGACGATAAAAATCAATAGCGAAAAGTCTAGTGTAGTTACCTATACCTACAAACGGAATTACACAAATCCGGAAATACGCTATCTGGGGCAGCTAATCCCGATTAAAACATCCCATAACTATCTAGGGGTAATATTAGACACGCGCTTTACGTTTCACGATCACATCAGCGCATTAATAATGAAAGTAAAAAATAGAGTTTCCCAGCAAAAATCGATCCTTGGAAGTCAGCACTTATCTATCCAAATTAAGATTATATTATATAAAACGGTTATCCGACATATTTGGACATACGCATTTTCCGTAGGTATGGGGAACCTGCTCCAAATCAGAATTCCGAAGAATTGAGCAGCAGCAAAACGGAATCTTACAGCGACAGATAGTGAATGCTCCTCCACTCGTCAGAAACACTACACTTTATAACGATCTCAAGTTGGAACCGCCCTCTGAAATCCTCAACAACTGCTGCAGTTCGTTCGTACGACGAAATACCAACCACCCCAACCCCCTGGTTAACGAAGGCTTCCAAACCCCGGAAAACAGACGACTCCAACGCCCACGACTTGTTATGGACATTATTCAGTTTCAATTAAAAAAAATAAAAAAATAAAAAATAAAAAAATAAATAAATAAATAAAATAACAATAAATATATAGGTAAATATAGGTTGTATTAAAATGACCAAGCTAGTCTTTTTTTCCGTGTTTATTTTCTCACGACGTTTCGGCAATGGAACAAAGCCCTATTCATGTGAGGTTACATGTAGAAGTGAAATCTGCAACCATGATTACCCTTCTGTCTAGATCACTAAATGGTAGATTGATCAGCTACCATCATTATTTAAAGTACGCCAATTTTGTATGTACGAGGTATATTACGTAGGTATGACAATGGGTCGTAAAGTACCCTAGCTACCTCCTTCCCACCTAAACCTGTGAGGGGGGGGGGGGAGTCTAGATTTACGATTACAATCTACGGGCTCAAATGAAAGTTGTTGACGAGGAGATTTGAAAAATTATTGTTTTGAACCCTTGGTACCCCCTCCCCCTCCCCTCAGGGTGGGTACTGACGGGTATTATTTGATATCTGAAAACCTGATTATTATTATTTAACTCGATATCAGAAAACCATGAGCAGTTCGAATTAGCTGGGACAGTATGAACACCGATCCGGCAGGTTGCCGCATGATGACAGCTTATGATATGCTCCAACTTTGAGCCCTCATTGTGAACCATTGTAAATAAAACTTAAAATATTGTAAAAAATAAACTCTATCTAAATGTGAACTAAAAACTATACTTCCCTACCGTTCTATATGCAGTTTTTGAGATAAGTATGCAATTTTCAAATTTTTCAAAACATCCGTCTCAGCAATCAATGGGCTAAGTTCGTAGATGGGGGTTTAAAGGTTTATTTACGCTGAACTCATTGGTGAAGTCAGAATTGGGATATGTTATTCCGTTCTCAAACTGGAGCACTTTGAATATGAAGAAACGTGGTTGTCACTTCAGATGTTCTTCATGTTAAGTCTGCTGTAATCTGATAACGGAATGAGATGTCGCAATTCTGATTTCACCATCGTGTTCAGTGTTGAAACATCTATAGACCGAGGTTTACTCGGCAAAAAAGGAGACGAAATTTGTTATAGATCCAGTAAAATTTCGACATTTTTCATAAAATCAGTTATTTCTTCGGAAATCCTCTCTTATAGCCATGCTGCATATTGGTGGAGGCCCCCCCCCCCCCTCACCACTGATGATATTTATATTGATGATAGACTATTTAGAATTAAATTCTATTGATATAATTCTGGGATTTTTCTTCTCTCTTCTCTCGAATTCAGAGTAAAAGAATCGATAGTTAAGAAACATCGGGAAGAAATAATCGAATGAAAAAACATTGATGTATCAATATAAACATCGATTTCCGAGTGAAAGAATCAATGGATGCAAAATTCCGGAAGGAAATCATAGATGAAAATCGATGGATGCAAAACTAAGAAAACCAACCATATATGAGAAAAACATCGACGTATCAATGTATCGATCGAAACATAGAGTTGCGAGTGAAAGATTCGATAGATACCAAACCCCGTAAGGAACTCATCGACGTATCGATAAAAAGGTCGAATTTAGAACGAAAGAATCGATAGTTGGAAAACTTCAGGAGAAAAACATCGTCGTGCCCTTAAAAACATTGAATGTCGAGTGCTATAATCGATAGATGCAATTCTTCAGGAGGAAATCATATATGGGAGAAACATCGACGTATCAATGAAAATATCGATGTATCGATGAAAATATCGTGTTGCGAGTGAAAGAATCGATGAATCGTTGAAAACATCGACTGTATAGTTGTGAATATCAGGAGGTAATCATATACATCGACGTACTGATAAAAATTTCGTTGTATCGATCAAAAGATCGAATTGAGAGTGAAAGATTCGATGGATACGAAACCCCGGAAGGAAATCATCGACGTATCAATAAGAAGATCAAATTTCGAATGAAAGAATCGATAGATGCAATTCTTCAGATGCAAATTATATATGGGAAAAACATGAACATATCTATTAAAAAAAACATCGATTTCCGAATGAATGAATCGATGGAGGCAAAAATTTGGAAGGAAATCATATTTGCGAATAATATCGACGTATGATAAAAACATCAAATTCCGAGTGAAAGAATCGATGGATGCATAACCTTGGAAGGAAATCATCAACTTGAATATTAGGAGGAAATCATATATGAGAAAAACATCGACGTACCGATAAAAAGATCGAATTTCGAGTTTAAGAATCGATATTTGGAAAACTTCAGGAGAAAAAAATAGACGCGCCCATAACAACATCGAATTGCGAGTGCAAGAATCGACGCATGCAAAACCCCGGAAAGAAATCATGGACGTATCGATAAAAACATCGAATGCCGAGTAAAAGAATCGATGGATGCAAAACTAAGGAAGGAAACAATCGAATGGATGCAAAACCTCAGAAAGAAAACATCGGCTGTGTAGTTGATAATATTAGGAGGAAATCGTTTATGAGATAAACATCGACGTACCGATAAAAATACTAACGTATCGATAAAAACCTCCAAGTATAGATAAAAACATCGAATTCCGGGTGAAAGAATCGATAGTTGCAATGCTTATGGAGGAAATCGTAATATAGGTACCTACTCGTATTATATTATATGAGAAAAACATCGACGCATCAATAACAAAAAAAAAACCCCAGTCATGCAGCACTATGACTATAAGAGCGAATTTTCAAAGAAATAATTGGTTTTATCATAAAACCAATTATTTTTTACATAAAACTTTTACGTAAGAACATCTCAAGTAACAACCACGTTTCTTGATCTTCAAAGTGCTCCAGTTTGAGAAGAGAATGATATATCGCAATTCTAATTTCACCGTCGTGTTCTGCGTGAAAAAAAAAACCTTTGAAATGAGGTGTCACTTGTCAAAATGTTCCGTTTTGGGAATTTATGAGGAATTTCCCCCCCTAAAACTCCCCAAAACCCCCCCTTAGAGTGGTCCGATTCTGCCCATCTACGAACTTAGCCTGTCGATTGCCAAGACAGATTTTTTGTGCAAATTTGAATTTTTTATCTCAATCCTATCGAGAGTTATCGTCTGGAATGACACATACATAAATATAGTGGAGGTTTTTTTTTTTTTTTAAACTAGGAGTAGAGTAGTTTGCGGTTGAGAATTCCAACACTAGTAAACAAGTAAAAAAATAATAACAACGGCCGTAAACAAATAACAACAACGACTAGTTACATACATTATACGTTATACTCTATATACCTACATATAATTTTTGGTGTCTTTTGGCAGTTGATGCAGGATGGTCTGAAACGGATTTGGGTATGAGAATTTTTCGAAAATTCGAGTTTAAAAAATTTTGGACCGAGAACAATAGCTTCCTATTCTTCGAAAATTCGCTAAAACGACGACTGACGACAACTGACAATACAAACAGATGCCAGATTTGATAAGACATTTGAAAAGAGACGGGTTAAAATTGTCAATAGTACTATCGATAGTTTTTGGAAAAACCGTCGATACTATCGGAAACCGAAACTATCGATAGTCCTAAGAGTTCGGTTCATTAGTGAAGACCCCCCTCCCTCCCTCTCACTCCTCCTTCATCATCACACAACAAACAACAGCCTCCCCCCCCCGTCACACACACACACACACCTACTGCAGTGTAATTACTACGAGTACTACACACTGACAGGCGAGGGTCATCACAAACTGGCTATCGGGGATGCGTAGCGTCGTACACACGTCCCGCTCTCTCTCTCTCTCACACTCACTCACTCACACACTCTCTCTCTCTCTCTCTCTCTCGTACTCTCTCACTACGACCCGCTCACTACGTCGATAGTGGAGGTGGTGGTGGTGGTGGTGGAGGGGGTTTAAAATTCTTGTTTGTTGCCGTGAGCGCCCCTCCCTCCCCCCTCACCATCGTCGTCCTCCTCCCTCCCCCCTCACCATCATCGACCTCCTCCCTCACCCCTTCACCATCATCACGCCAACTTCTCCCCCCCCCCCCCCCACACTATCGCACAACCGACCGACGGTGCCTTTAACCTGAAAGAGGTAGAGGCTCCTGACCGCGGGTTGAGGGACCTTTAGGTCGAGCGGTGGGGGCCGATGATGATACGCAATGATGACGGTAGAGGAAGAAGAAGGTGAAGAAGTGGAGAGGCGGAGGGTGAGAAGATGTGGCGGTGGTGGTTGGGGGGAGGGGGGAGGTTCTGACTGAGGTTATTACACTGGACGAGCCTACTCGACAGCAACGAGAACTTCTCCCTCCCCCTCCGAACCACCACCACCATCCCCTCACCATCCCCCACCACCACCACCATCGGGATAACGATCCATTTAAAACCCGATTGTCCCACGCAAGTTGAAAAAAAAGCAAAAAAAAAGAAGAAAAAAAAACGCATTTGGCCACTCAAGAGTGAGAGGGACAAAGACAGCTCGACTCCTTCTCTTTCAAGGACAAACAATCCAACACTTAACTGGACTCTTCGGATCACCCATTTTCCTCCACAATATTCAGTGGAACGGGTGACCAGAGTCGCGTTTCAAAGACAACAAATATTCAGTGACTCGGCATCGAGGGAAGACTGTATATCTGTAGACACTTGGAATCATTTTTAAAAAAATGTAGTGATTCAATCACTGCAGTGAAACTAGTGATTATTAGGCGGATCACTGCCGTGCAGAGTTGGGCGAAAATCAGCTGTAGCTAACAACTAAATATTTAGCTATTAAGCTGTCCTTGGAAAAGTGTAGCTAACAGCTTAAGCTGCTGTGATTTAGCTTTCAGGAGCAGCCAAATGGAAGATGTTAGTTGTGGCTGGCAACTAATAGCTAATTGCTAACTTTTTACAACAAACTATTTCTCCACACAAACACCTAGTAGCAGTAGTCTATGGTGAAACTTTTTACTTTTTACTTTCCTTGCCCAACCTGAAAGCTAACTGTTTTCAATTCGGCTGAATGTATGCACTTATATAATGCGTTAAATTGTCTTTATAATAATTTACAATTATTGCAAAGGTTACTTTCCATTCCATCGAAGTTATGTTATTATTTTTTTTTTTTAAATTTCATTTTTTTTTTTTTATTGCAACGTACCTCAGTCATCCACATTACGACAGCTGCTATTACGACGTTTATAGTTCCAATAAAGCAGAAGGTAACTTTATTATTTTATCTCTTCAATAAATTGATTTTTATGTTTCTACCTACTTGCTATGTAATTTTTCTCGCCTTTTAGCGGATTTTCGAAGAAAATGTAGCTATTGTTCTCGGTCCAAAATTTTTAAAATTTTCGAAAAATTTTCATATCAAAATCCATTTCAGACCATCCTGAATCCACTGCCAAAAGACACCAAAAATGATGATGTCCTTTTTTTGACTAGGAAACAGTAGAGCAGTTCGCGGGTGAGGATTGACCTACAACTAGTCGTTGTTATCACTTGTTCATTTTTGCAAGAGATGGATGTTGTTGGGATGGATATTATATAGTTAAATATTATAGGTAATATTAAATATTATAGTTAAATAATATAGTTAGATATTATATTGTTATAAATAAACAAATGATAACAACGACTAGTGTTGGTCAATCCTCACCCGCAAACTACTAGGTATATATATTTATGTATGTGTCATTCTAGACGATAACTCTCGATAGGATTGAGATAAAAAGTTCAAATTTGCACAAAAATCTGTCTTGGCAATCGACAGGCTAAGCTCGTAGATGGGTAGAGTCGGACCACTCGAAGGGGGGGTTTTGGGGAGTTTTTGGGGGAAAAAGTCCTCATATATTCTCAAAATGGAACATTTTAATAAGTGACACCTCATTTTAAAGGTTTTTACACGCTGAATAGGATGGGGAAGTCAGAATTGCAATATCTTATTCCGTACTTGAACTGGAGCACTTTGAAGATGAAGAAACGTGTTTGTTACTAGATATGATCTTCATGGTTATTCAGCTCTAATCTGATGACGGAATGCGATATCGCAATTCTGACTTCACCGTCTTGTTTACAGTTGAAATATCGAAAATCTGAAAATCACTCAAAAAATGAAACTCTGACAAGTGACACGTAATTTTAAAGGTTTTTACACGCTGAATACGATCGTAAGGTCATAATTGCGATACTTAATTTCGTTCGCAAACTTGAGTACTTTGAAGATGAAGAATACGTTCTTCATGGTTAATCTGCTCCAATCTGATGATGGAATGCGATATCGCAATTCTCACTTCTCCGTCGTGTTCAGCGTTGTAATGTCCAAAAGCTGAGGGGGGTTTTGGGGATGTTGGGGGGGGGGGATGTTCACCCATAAATTCCAAAAATGAATCGGTCTGTCAAGTGACACCTCATTTTTAAGGTTTTTACACGCTGAATACGATCGTGAAATCCGAATTGCGATATCTTATTCCGCTCTCAAACTGGAGCACTTTGAAGATGAAGAAACGTGGTTGTTAGGTACTTGAGTTCTTCATGGACATCATGTTCTTTAATGGAGACGTTTTACATAAAACCAATGATTTCTTCGAAAATTCGCTCTTATAGTCATGCTGCTTTTTTTCAATTATTATTATCATTTACTATGAAATGCGACGTCAAGCGTAACCTGAAGGTCTGTATCCTACAAAAAAACAAAGACCCACAAAGTCAAAGCATGGGAAGAAATTTACCGTTTCGGTCTGTCCTTGCAAGGGCCACATGAGGGATGCGTGGAGGCCGAACGTCAGGAAATCTTCAGTAGTAAGTACGGATATACGAGTATTATTGCCCTAATAAATTAATTAACTTCTTCCATTGAAAAAGTGATCTCCGCACTCGAACTGCCGAGCGAACTGCCCTCCCTCGCCCTTTTAGTGAATTTTCGAAGAAAAGGAAGCTATTGCTCTCGGTCCAAAATGTTTAAAACTCAAATTTTCCAAAGATTTTCATACCAAAATCCGTGGTACAAATAATATGTATATTTATATGTTTGTGTGTGTGTGTCACGGTACCTAACTCTCGATAGAATTGAAGTTAAAAAAAATCAAATTTGCAAAATAGAATCTGTCTTAGTTCGTAGATGGGCAGAATTAGGCCACTCGGAAGGGGGGGGGGGGGTTCTGAGGATCTTTAGGGGTGAAAAATTACCCATTAATTCCCAGAATGAAACAATATGACAAGTGACACCTCATGTTAACGGGGGTTTTTAACGCTACACACGATGGTGAAGTCAGAATTGCGATATCTTATTCCGCTCTTACATGCACTGGAGCACTTTGAAGATGAAGAAACGTGGTTGTTACTTGAGATGATCTTCATGTTAAGTCTGCTCTAATCTGATGACGGAATGAGATATCGCAATTCTGACTTCACCATCGTATTCAGCGTTGAAAATTCTATAAACTGAGATGTTACATGGCAAAAAATCGAGACAAAATGTATTATAAGACCAGTAAAAGGGAGACATTTTACATAAAACCAGTTATTTCTTCGAAAATTCGTTCTTTTTTTTTTGGTTCGCAGAACAAGAAGTCACCGTTGAAGGATCGGAGTGTGTTCAAGAGGATCCGCTAAAGATGTCGGCAGAGAAAAATAACGTCACTAGCAGCAGAAATAGCAGCGGTGAAAATTCTTTCGGCTTCCCCATAAGCCCCCACCCCGATGCATCGGACCCGGAAGTGAACCCCCCTATGCCCTTTCCCGATCACGGAAACATTTAAATACGGGGGAAGGGTTCGATCCATTGAGCCGTTTTGGCGTGATTGCAGGACAGACAGACAGACAGACACCAAATTCAAAATCGGTATGGTTCGAGTCCATATCACGCGAAACGAATTACTGTAGTGAAATCTTTCGAAAATACCCTTAGGAACACGAAAATTGTCTCTAAATTTAGTTATATAGATTAGTTGGTTTTTAAGTTGGTTTGGCAAATCATTGAAATCACAAAGGCCTTTGTATTTTTTACTGACTCCTAATACATGTATTTGATATTGGGATACCTCCTACCCAGGGTGTTTGTTGGTTGAGGGTAAAGTTAAAATAATTTAAGTTCCTTCAATTTTTTTTAAATATTTTTATTGGCGTCTACTGATTATAAATTAACTTAACTGATTGATACAATAATAAAATAATGTTCAATTTACATAAATTTAAGCAAAAATAATTTCACACTTTATGGTTAATGTCCTGGAGGAAACTGTAAAGTGCTCGGTATACTGTCCAGTTCTCTGACGCTAGTAGGGAGTCCAAGTTGAACGGGGCTTCAACTTGCGGGGGTATATTTATCATCATGTTCTGTCTTTTGTCATCGTATGTAGGGCATATGAGAAAAATGTGTTCAATGGATCCTTCGCCATCGTTGTATGCATCGCAGTTGTTGTTTTCTACCATATTCAGTTTAAATAGGTGTGTTTTGCATATCGCATGCCCTGTTCTCAATCGTATAATCGATTTGAGGAAATGAGTGGTTGCGGTCGTAGATATTGACCTAAACCAACTTTTTTTCGTCGGGTGGGGAACATTGATGTATACCGAAGTTCTGCTGGGTAATTAGCATGGTATTTCCTACATTTACGTCTAAGATGTTGTTCCTTCAATTAGATAGAGACAGACACGAGCCATTTTGTGTTATTCAGCCCAGGTTTGGGGTTTTCGAGAGTAGGTATGGCTGTGTTGATGGCGTTCAGTTGCTGCTCATTAAGAAACTTTTCCGCCTCCCGATGCATGCCCCAAATTATATTGCATACCTTGAGACAGAATTGAACCCACTCTCGGTGTTTACCCTGCAACTGCACTTGAACTACATAGCGAAGGTAGCAAAGATGCCAAGTTCTCGCTTACCAAGGATCGTTGCTAAAGAGGTCGCGAGTGCAGGGGTGTTTTGAGCTCAGCAGTGGGGAGACCTTGTTTCAAAATATGGCATTGCCAACAACTTAAGCTCATTCGATGGCTCGCTTCTTAAAGCTGACGCGGACAGAATTTCGGCCAACTTAATTAATGACAAGAGAGCAAGTTACAGGGAAAGAGCAGATACTTCCAATTCTTATACTCTATACCGAGAACTGGAATCTAATGTCAAACCTGCCAGCCTACTCAGAGCTTCAAATCACCCAATGAGCACACTCAGATGGCTATTCAAACTGCGCTCTGAGGTATTAAATCTGAATTTCAAACCATACCTCGACACCCACTGTTGTGGTTGTGAAGAATGCTTCAGCAGAACAGTGTTCAATGTGCAATCGGAGAGAGTTTGAAAGCACCTTTCACTTTTTGTTTTTGGTGTCAGGAGGACCGCATTTCGTAGGGGTGTACTGGGGCGTGAAGAGGCGGTGCGATACCTTAACAGTCCACAAGATTGGCGAAGAGTCATCCGTTTCTGCACCTCAGCATGGCCATACAGAAAGATGCTCGTCGGAGAATTTAACTTCGAATAACAATGATGACCCGATGAAGATACAAATGTGTGAATACTACACAACGCCCATTATATTTAACTCTATTTCTACCACTTTTGCTCTACCATTGCTTTTTTAATTTGTTTATTTTGTCATAACGAAAGCTGTTGAGTTCCTTTATATTCACCATAGTATGTCGGCAAAATCCCGGAGCTTCCGACAGGCGGTTCACAGAACCATGTCGTACTGCTTATTAGGCACTATTAACCATGTACAGGTAACCTTTATTTTCAATAAACGTTTTTCTTCTGCTTCTTCTAGAGACAGACACGAGACGTCTCCTTTGTAGTTTGAAGGAAGTTCTTGTTATAAACTGATAGGGACAGCCGAGGCGGTCCAGTTCAGTTTATAATAGAATTGAATTTCGCAATTTGTTTGATCGACGGACACAGACGTCGAGACGTCTCCTTTCTCACAGACGAATTGCGAAGTAGACGAGGGAAGTTAAGTTTGAGAATTTGGTGATACCTGAATAGAGGATAGCCAATGTTGACTAGGGGTTGAGGAATGAGTACTAGAAGTTGAATTTGAAAGTGACGTTTCAATCGACTTGGTCAGTGGTAGAGAGGGGTCACAGGCTAGGAATCGATTCTAGAGCTCATTTCTGGTCGAAAGTGTCTCCTGACAAGTTTTTTTAAACGCTTCGTTTCCAAGTTATATCAATTTTAAGATTTTTTTCGTGTTTTCAGTTTTATCACACTAAAATGGCTATAACTCCCTTAATTCATAGAGGGCCCCCAGGTGGGAAGATCTCCTGTCCTTAGGTGGCGGTTTACCAACTCCAGGTCTCTATTGGGAGGAGTCACCCTTCTCTCTGGTCAAGTCTATCCAACTTGTTTATTGATAATGATTAAATATAATATGGGTACAATGGAATTCGCCATATATTTGTATGAGTTCTGAGCAAAGGTAGTGCGGACAGCAGGGTACGAAATCTTATTATCGTTACTGAACTTTGTATTAATTGTACGTGTTGGTAGATTATACTGCTTAGTTTTCAATATCTGTTTAACATTACTTGAAGAAAATAATTTATGGAAAGGTAGGATTTTAGTATCTACAAACAGTTTGGCTTTATGCACAAGCCTTCCGGTTCTCGCTATTTTTCTGATGATTGCCTGATGGTTGAGTGGTGAGTTGAGGTGCGACGGGAGCGTCATTTTTGGTTTTGTTTTGAGCAATGTCAGTTCGCGTTCGGTTACACCTCTGACCCCAGACAATGCGGACAACCGAAAATCCTGAGGAGTAATTTCGGTTTCGGCAACGTATTTGTGAAGCGAACAACGAAACCTAATCTAACCGAATTTCGGGGTCCTGACGGGTAATAAACTTCCTGATTGCTCCCTCGGTCTGAGAGTAATTCGCGTAAATAGCCAGTACGTCGCGGATCTACAATTGAGTTTTGGGGAGTTACTCGTTTTTTTAAGGCTCATCCACCACCGAGGCCAGACATTTCTTCGATTCACGTGCCTCTCAGACGAATTTCATATTCGATTTATGGACCTCCAATGAGCAATTCCGCTTCGGGTTCGTGTCGAGTTTTCGAATTGAGACTCTCAACGCAAACTACACGCTTCTGATCAATGATCTGAGGAATAAGACTGCCACGATTCGAAATTTTCTGCCACGAATCCTTTGTCCGTTTCTTCTCGGTTTGGCGATTTTTCCGATTTTTTGACGTTTTTATGATTTTTTACTTCAACTTTACGGTCTATTTATCCGGTCATCACGAACTTCGTCTAAAAAAAATTATAATGGGGCTAGATTTGTAAAAACATTCATGCTGAATCCAAATATGACCCCAATTTCTTTTTTCACATTGATCAAAACCCTCCAAATCCCCCAAAAACTACAAATCGCTTATTTTTCACTTACATTTTGGTTTTTGTTGACTTCAATGGGCCTGACGAAAATAATCGAGGGCAACCATTCGAAAGTTTACACTCTCCTGCGTTGAATGAAACCAACCGGAACTCTCAAAAGTTGTAATTACCGACGTTACGATTTTTTAACGCTTGACAAATGGAATTGATTTTAGCGAAATATGGTGAAATGGCCTCGAAATGGGATCTCCTGTCTCTGTGAATTTGTCTTCAGAATCCGCTCTCATTCTGAAGACAGATTCACAGAGACTGGAGATCGAATTACGAATTTCGAGGCCATTTCACCATATTTCGCAAAAATCAATTCCATTTGTCAAGCGTTAAAAAATCGTAACGTCGCTAATTACAATTTTTGAGAGTTCCAGTTGGTCTCGTTTGACGCAGGAGAGTGTAAACTTTCGAATGGTTGCCATCGATAATTTATTGTCAGGTCCATTGTTGTAAACAAAAACGAAAATTTAAGTAAAAAGTAGGCGAAAAACTCTATTTTTGCAGTTTCATAAAAACGTCGAATAATCGAAAAAAATCGCCCAATCGAAAAAAACGGACAACGGATTCGAATTCAGCACCCTCGAAAACCCCCACCCATAAAAAAATGAGGCCGGGAACTTTCAGGTCACTTTTTGGTTTATTATCTTCGATAATGAACCATTGGAATCGCCCAAAGAAAAAAATTTTTTAACCCCCCCTCAAAATTTGTTGGTTTACGTTTCAAGATACGTAGATTCAGAAAATCGAATAAAAAAAAATCCGTCCGTCCGCCGTACGCCGTCCCCCGTCCGCCGTCCCCCGTCCGCCGTCCGCCGCCCGTGGCACTTTGCCCAGTTAGCGTTGAGCTAAAATTACGAAATTTGGTTTCTGGGTTTGGACCAGCCCCACAATGATCCTCGAAACTTTTCATAACCCTAGGTCAAGGGGAAGGGGTTCAAAACGAAATTTAAAATTTCGACAATGTCATATCTCCAAATATTTAACTGAACCGTGTAATTTTTAGTTCACTTTGGAATGACCTGACAAATTACGAATCTTTTAAGACCAATTGGATTTTTTTGCGACCAGCCGTTCGTTCACAGTGACCGCGCAAAGGTTTAGGAAAAACACTAAACTTTCGCGTCGAAAACGGCCGTTATGTGACCCAACCCCCAGACACCCAGAATAAAACTACCTTTTTTCATCTTCCCGGTAAACTACAGTCTAGAAATTTTAACCGTGAGTCGGGGATAGACCACATTGCAATATTCACTCGGTTTGTCATCTGTAAAATTATTTAAATAATACCTTTTTGTAATAATACAAATTAAATTTTGATGATGAGCTATTGACTTGAAATTTTAAAAATAGGTCAGAACTGGATCACAATGCAATATTCACTCGGTTTCTTGTCTGTAAAATTGTTCAAATAATACCTATTTGTTTAAACAAATTAAATTTTGATGATGAGCTAGATACTTGAAATTTTAAATATAGGTCAGAAATGGATGACATTTCAATATTCACTCGGTTTGTATGACATGGTATGAGTATGGTAAGGTATATTATTGTATGTATGATTTAGTACAGTATGATAAGACAGAAAAGAAATTCGTATGGTATGGTATGAGTACGGTGAGAATATGGTATGGTGCCGATTTGCAACACAGTCTGGTATAGACAGAAGGGTGATCTGCACAAGGAAGATAATAAACCGTTGTGTCAAGAATTTGCAGAGTTTTTCTGTAGACCAGTGTAATCGCTCGTTGTGTTTCTTGTACTGAAGGAGGACCAGAGGTTACAAGCCTGAACGAAACTGAGCAGTTGCAGCAACTCGCTATTTGGCTCGGTAGTTTTCGCCCGCTTCTCGAGCTCTTTCAACGGTGTTTTGGAACGTTGTGACTCCTCGGGGTCAATGCCTACCCTCGGGCTCAGGTTGGTTCCTGAGAGTCGACCTGGCGTTGCCCCGTGCGTTGCCCCCTCCAATCGAGTTTCGAAATAGCGGACGCCCTCGAGTAAACCGGACATACGAATGTTGTGACCACGAGATTAATTGAAGATTAATCTTCTCGCTCGAGAAAAGGATGAATGAGGAGGAATACACTGGATGAGGTACCGTATTATTTACTTCTCGTGACACTATTGGCTCGTCCATGTGAGTTAATTTGTTGATAATCTCAATATTTTATTAGATCCGCGATCGTGAAGAGTATCTTTTACTGTAGAAGGAGACAATGCGATGAAGATCGGAGGTGAAAACGTGTTTCAAACGTGGATTTTGTCGTTCAAAAGTGTGAAAACTGCAATACATATTAGTGGGATAGAGTTGTAAAGTAGGTGCTTTACTTCCAAGTTCGCTCATCAGGTTATGCTGCATCTGAAAAGAACCGCACAAGCATCATTAACGTGTTGAAGAAGAATAGCAGCTCGTTTGTCACAAAACTACGAGTAGTTGGAAATTATGACGTTAAAATCAATTTTTATACTTAACAGACCTGCATTAGATACTTTAACAGGCCTGCAGTAGTCTTGTGAACTGTGATGATGTGAAAATTCTTACTGAAGAAGGAGTCAATTTTCACACTTTTGAAAGCAAGCAAACTAGACCGACAATGGCAAAGGGTATACAACATACCTGGAGCCCCTGTGGTATCTACAATGACCTAGAACAGAAATGCTTTGCTATCCAAAGGCTAACCCCTGAATTTCCATGGGAAGGAAAGTTACCACTTAATATGTTCATTTTTGGCTTTTCAAAATGGCGAGGAGGTTTTTGGCTTTCACAAAATGTCCAACATTCTTCATGCCAATGTCGAAATGCAACCGATGAGGCCAGTATTGCCATTCAGAACCTAGAAGTGTGGGAAAGGTGGGTAGAAGGTGGAAGGTGGGAAAGCACCTCAATCATGAATGGATTGAACCAAAAGAAGCGAAAGCCCCGGTAGTCATCGCATGGAAATACAGGAAATACAGGCAACAAACGGACTAATAAAAATATCCAATCCAACACAAGGAGTATCAACGAGCCATGAATTGCAACGGAAGATTGAAATGAAACCCTATGAAGCTTCAAATTCAACGTCAAAACCTAAAACCACCACATCAGTCCAGGAGTACGCAAATCTCTTGAGCGCTTGGACCAACCGCTGAAAAATAGTCATCAGCACAAATAAAACACTCTTGGTTTGCTTCACGTATAAAAGAGCTGTAGTCATACCCAACCTAATCATCCAAGGACAACAAATAGAGGAAACTGACTCAGTTAGGTCATACACTAGACAGTCGTTTAACCTGGAAACCCCATATAAGTGAAACAGTTGGCAAAGTGCATTACAGGATTCGAAAACTTCATGGGAATCGCTGCGATTTCTTCTCCGATATCGGTGCTCATCTCCACCAAAATCACCGTCTGGTGTGCCATTTCAAAATTTGAGGCGATTGGGCCCTATTTTGTCGAGGAGGATGGACGAACTGTTACCGTCAACTCACGGCCTTCTTGACATACATTTTAGGACCTGAGTAATCAAAATGGGGCGATAAGTGGAATTTAATCAAATAAACCGTATTCTTCAATGTGTCTCCGTTTTTAACTGCAGTGTTTGTTTTGGCTCAGACGAAAATTACTTATTAGTTCTGTTTTAAATAGGTTGTGGTAAATGGTACAGTGGTACCCCTTGTTGTTATTACTGTACATTACTGTTATTACTGTATTACTATTTGTTTTCTAATTACGTTGTCGGGTCAGCTTGTCTGTCGTCACTGTGCGTTGTCACTGATTTTTGTAGAGTCAATTATCCTGTTCTGTTTGTTCTCTTGGCGTTGTGCTTCGTTATCTAGATGTAATTGAACTCTGCTCTTAGGAAATTGGTTCCTTCCGTTCAATCTGACAATGAGATCGGTTTTGGTGAGACCACACCCTCCCAGGTGTGTTCTCCTGAGCCTTAGTAGAGAGCGGTGTTTCAAATTCTTGGCCCACCTACCGACGAATTGTTGACCTCAAGTATCATTCGAATTTGACCACCATGATTATTATAGTGTATCAAACGAATATTACAATGAACCGTTGTTCCTCTAGAAGAGGACGAGGGAACTGTTAGGGCCCAAGTGTACTTAGTTTCATTTCATGTTTCATCATGTTTATGTTGTGTTGTGTGATATCGTGCGTGGATTAGTGGAATCGGTGATCAGTGATCCCAAGACTAATCTTCATCATGATACATAGTTAATTATCCTTTCCCCTCTCATGAGGTCACAATCCACGTTTCCGTGCCAGCACTCTCTCTTCAGCCCTTCGCCAGACCATCATATTCTAACATCTCTGTCATTTGGGTCATCAGAATCCCACCTAATATACTCCTGAATTTACCATCAGCCTGAGTGTACCATCTGCAGGTTATCAGAATCCCAAACACCGCCTCTCTAGTCTGGATCTTGTCCGACGACGTAAGTACATACTACGGGTAGCCAGCAGCACCGTATAACCTTTTCGTATCATCTTTTCGCATCATCTCTTCACATCATTCATCGTCCATCGCCAGCAGGTGCCGTCGTTTTCACGCATCCGCAACGTGGACACGCGCGTGAAGCTCGCCCATAAACGGTCAGACCTTATAATTTACTAATTATTCGAGTCCAGCAGAGGTGGTACTCAGGAAGTTTATTTCAATCTTTCGTATATATTTTGAAAATAGTTATCAAGGAGCTCCTTAATTAATTTTATTTTCATTCGTCTTACTAAGTACCAGGTTGAACCGCTATAAAGGTTAAGTCGCCTTGGGTAATAAGGAATCATTGAGTACCTACACTCAACCCACCCTTGTGCAGGAAGAGCTACTCATTCTGTGAGGACTTCTTCATTAAGGCTGAACTCCTTAAGTCTTTTCACATCTAGTAACGTTGTGCTGATCCGTAAGTCCTAAAAAATTCAGCTACGCCTCGAATCCCACTGACTTAACTTTACTCGAGAGAGAGGAAAAAATCTCCGAGCAAAATACCGATGCTAATGGCAAAAGGAAGTCTCTGGTCTGGACGCAAAGAATGCGGTGCGAACCGTTAGCTGTTCGAACACAAAAGGAAGAGCCGCTTGAAGTAGGGTCAGGGATGGCGTGGGATATCATGTATTGCGTCCGAAAGAGAAGGGAACCAGGTCATTCAAGGCGGATGTCAATATTTCAGATTCAATAATATTACGACAATCAAAATGTCTTTCGTATATCGTCCATTTGGAAGAAGAGTGACACTATCCGAAAAAGCTGATTACCCATTTTCGGCCGCCGTTATCAACAACAAAATTACTGAAAAACTTACAACGTGTTAATTTTTTCAAATTACCGACTACATTCTATTAATTAGATGTTGAGCTAGCATTGAAAAAGTCCAATCAATTTTGTCGGAGATTCTGGCCGGCTGGGCCTTTCTGAAAATTGGCGAATTTTGTAGGGTTCAAAACATCAGTGGTGTTTTCCATTTAGTTTGTTACGTTATCTTTAAGGGTCTCTAGATTATGAATGGCAGCCGGAAAAAAAATTAGTTTCTAACATGTTAGCAGAGAGTAACGCAGAGTAGCAGAGAGTTTTTTTTTCTTTTATTTGGCTTAAGTCAAAGACCCATGTGCCATAGAAATCAATGGAATACATAAGTTAAAAATACAACGTCAAGAGAGTAAATAAACGGTCGCTGTAGATATAGGTAAGTAAAATCGACTGAATAGAGAATTTAGAGAAACTACTAATAAATAAACTACAGAGTATTTCACATGTTCAAAGTGTCAGATGTATGGAATTCAGGAAACGTATGATTTGTCCATAATCACTTCTAATTTCACTGTTTAATATCTGCGTTAGTGAACGCTCTACGATGAGGTCTCCTAATATTAATGCTCTTTCCTCTTCGTACCGGGCACATTCCATGATCACATGTTCCATATCCTCCAGTACGCCACATTCGGTGCAATACTGGTCGTCGGCGTGGTCGTAGAGGTACAGAGTTCGTCGAATATTTCCATGTCCAGTTCTTAAGCGCAAAAGTTGGGATAACTGCCTCAGTGATAAGTTCCAGGTTGAAAACCATGTTTTGCGACTTACTCGTGGCTGTACACAACTATGGAAATGACCTGTTTCTAGCGATAAGGTGTCATATCAACTTTGCCAGTTGTGCAGCTGTCGTCTCTTTAGGCGCGTTAGTACATCAGGGAGAGGAGTTTGCATGGGCAGTAGCTGATGCGCAGGGAGGGTGACTGCTCTTTTAGCTGCTAAGTCGGCCTTCTCGTTGCCAATTATCCCACAATGGGCAGGAATCCATTGGACAGGTATTTGGTTGTGTACCGATTGCAACAGCAGAGAGTTATAATTGTGTTATAGTTGTGTACCGATTGCAATAGCAGAGAGTTATAAGAGAGTAACGTTGCGTGTATGCAACGTCGGCGGGTAGCGGGGTTAGGAAAGCAAAGCGGATCGTCGAGAGGCAGTATCACGCGTGCCTGAGTGTATGTTCCGACAGGGACCAATTTTGTTTGAATTTCTTCTGTTATTTCCATAGTGGAGTTTTTCTTGTACTCTGTCCTCATCAGAAGCGCGACGGGATCTGTTTTCTGTAGAGAGTTTGAGATGAGTGGTCCGAAAAAAATTGCTTCTGCGTGGACGATCGCAGAAATTCACGAACTTTTGGATGATACAGCTGACGGTGATAATGAAATTGATGAAGCTTGACAGATGAAGGAAATTTGGACACAATCTCATGGGCGAGGTTGACGATGATGACAATCGACGAGGAAATGGTTCCCTATTTTGGACGTCATGACACGTCATACGGAAAATCAGTTCATTAGAGGGAAGCCAATCAAATTTGGGTTCAAGCTATGGTGCCTGTGCTCCTCAGATGGATATTTACTCCAGTTCCTCCCATATGCTGAGAGCTTATCATACTTCAGCATCGAGAACCTTGGACTGGGAGGAATCGTTGTGGTGCAGCTCCTCGAGACCATTCAATCGCCAGAGAATCACGCCATACGGGCTCTTCGGCTTTGAGGCAGTTTTCCCTGACAGTGCCATCTCCATGAAAAGGGAAACCCTTTTCCGCACATCTGGCACTGTGAGGGAAAATCGTCTCAAAGCTCACCCTCTGCGTGTCCCGAAAAAACTCCAAAAGGAAAACCGAGGATCCTACGATGCCCCTTTCGAGAAGATCGTGGTAAAGTCGGATGACAATTCAATCTTCTGCGTGGCCAGCAATTTTCATATGATACACCCTCTGTCAAAATCCAAGAGAATCGACCGCCGAGAAAGGAAACAAGTTATCATTGATCAACCAGATGCCACCCAAGCACAAGTGTGGCGTGGATCTACATGATAATGGGGTTGCTAACTACAGAATCAAAATCAAGGGTGAAAAATGGTGGTGGCCTCTTTTCATCAATGCTATCGACAGCTGCGTGGCCAACTCTTGGAAAATACACCGAACTGAGAATGTCAAAGATCGATGTGAAAATCGATGTGAAAATGTCAAAGATCGAATTCCGATCAGAACTCACTCTTCACCTCATCAGATCTTCGGAGGAATCAACGGAATGGGAAGACAATTTTGATTCAGATGTAGAACTCCTTCAAAGGAGTGTGGTTGTCGACCGCCGAGAAAACCCGACGGTAAAGGACATCTCATAATTCGAAGCAAATCCGTCAACTTACTTGTGCGAGAAATGTCTTGTTTACCCTCACCCCGAGTGCTTTAAAGCTCTACCGGGTAACGTTGCGTTAGCGCAACATTCCTTAATTTCTACAGTTTTCTTCGACAATTTTTGTCGTGTTCAATTTTGCTCTCAATGAATGCCTATTAAACGTTTCCAATTGAAAAAATATATACTTTAGTCTATTTCCTCCCTTAGCCGAAAATGGGATCACCCAATATTGGTGGTTCTACATAACCCTTACAGCTTAAATATTTACGCGTATGGCTCGGAAAGTAGAGGTAAGAAAGAACAGGTCCAACAACAGTGCCGAGTCCACCTATAAGAAATAAATACGAGATTTTTGTTAGTTTCGAAGTTCATGATGTAGCACTGAGCAGAGCCTTTATACCTATCCCATGTGTAGAGAGACCTATATGAAATAAGATCTTGTTTTTTGTTTTGCCTTCTTTTTTCATTACTTGCGAGGATCATGATTTACCTCTCAGAAAAGCCTCTAGAGAGCCAATAAGCCGATCCAGTCGCAATAGTGACGGAACAGTATGAACGTGTGTGCTAATAGCGACAGATAACCGGCCTTCACCTCACGACCAGACCGCACCCGCCACTCGTGCCCAGCGACTTTTGTTTATTGTGCAAAATAATAAGCGAGAATACTAGACTCGCTTTCGCCTCCTCTCGCTAAGAAGACCGTCATCGTATCCGCTCTGCCACGCCCTCCGGTTATCGAAAGGTGATAAAAGCTGTGACAGACTGTAGAAGTCTCTCCTTCTTTTCTACTGTGTAGAGTCTGTTGATTTGTAGGTACGTAAATTCCTGGGATGTTGCATTAGTTCTGTAAGATTTTCGATTCAAAGGGCTTGGTAAATTGGTAAACCCACATCGCCATGTCTTCATTTGAAAATCCCTACTATATTACCCAATCAATATAAGTATGGCTTTTGGGTTTCTAAATGCCCAAAATGCTACTGATCTCGGCTTAAGGCTAATGTGTACAAAAGGTGTGCGAGAGAGAGAGAGAGAAGATGGAAAAGTATATAGCGTTTTTCTCGGCAACCGTTCAAAATTTTTTTAAATCAGAAAATTGGTTTATTCTCAGAGAATATGGGACAAATGAGGCTAACAAATAATATTTTGAAAAATCTTTCAAAAAAATTTTTTTTCACATTAAAAATTTAATAATAATTATTGTAAGTGAATACTTTTTTTTGTACAAAAACAGGTACAGCCCGGATCTGGGTACACATTACCTAATCAAGCGTTATTGAAAAAACCCTCGGTTGGGCACGGTCAAAAAGTTTCATAAGGGAGCGCGGGCACCTCACAGGTCTTTTGTATGTTGGGCAAGATTTTGATTGTCGTAGTAATTACTAAAACATTTTAAGAGTTCAAATATTCACTTTAAAAACACAAGCCTTACCTAATTATCTTTTTTTAATTTACATTTTTTTTTAAATTTATTCAATTTTTAAAATGTTAAAATTTGCGTTATTCCGCGCCGCACGCGGGACACAACTCTAATCGCCCTCCTTTTAATCTTGGAATAGGTTTCCCCCACTATATCTGCCGAAATTAAGAAGTAATTTCGAAATATGTATACTGTGGCAAGCAGAAAGATGGCCTTTTGCTACATCCAACAAGCCAACGCATGGGATGAAAAGGCTAATTGAGCCTATAAAACACTCAAATTGTGATGTCACTGCTGAAAATTACTACACCAGCATTCCGTTGGCAGGGTATTTGCTCCAGAATGGCAGAGTATTTGCTACAGGAACACTGAAAAAAAAGTTGAAATTTCACCTGAGTTTCTCCCAAACATCAAGCGACCTGTACAAAATTAGTAGAAATTTGCCCCAAAAAGGCCCTTGCTATGAATGGGAAAAACATAAAAATAATGAATCAGCCATGATTTGTTCGGAGTGCAAGCGATTTGTCTGTAAGAAACATTCTTAAACTGCCACCACTTGCGAGAATATGAAGACTGAATATTGGTCTTATGAATTTCGAGTTCCTTTACAACGACTAGTCTTTTCCTTTCCTTTACTACTCACATGTAGGTAACTTGCTGTATTCTATTCGCTAATCATTCTCATGAGACTAGTCATTTTCATCCTCAAAAGTGATTTTTCTAAGATGTGCACTTTAAAACTGTTCTTGAGTTCATAGTTTATCAATTAAAATCGCAAAAAGTTCTGAGTTGCATATTTATTTATTGTTGATACGGGAAAATTTGTGTTATATGTTTATATTGCATATAAAAGTAATCGGAAGATGTTAAAACGTGAGTGCGGTCCCGAGGACCGTACGCGGTACAAATTGGGCCATAAAGGGGCGCGGAGTCCTAACGGTTCAAATTACTGTTCGTCGTGATGTGGCCGGTATTTCGCGCAAATGCGCTTCACGTACCGGTAGTCTGAAATCTCACCAGACCTGTGCAGAGAAATAAGCTTCTGGACCCAACTTCTGCTCTGAACTACTGAATTCCTGGGGGAGTGCACCTGAAACAAATTATTCCACATTTATTCCGAAGTGTACCTCCTCGTGAACAAATTCATTCAAAATTTGTCTCATGCACTCATTTACCGTACCTCGTCTTCGCAGTTGATCTTTGCATAAATCCCGCTCTGAAGATCTAGTAAAACGTCCAAGAACACGTATATCGACTCTCCCGAGCGCACTTGTAGTAACCCTCAAAAAGATTTTACAGGAGAGCTGAAAAACCAAAACCACCTCCAGCTGGACCACATGCCGTAACGCACAAAATAAACTTTGTTTTGCGCGATATTCTGAAAAAAAAAAAAAAAAAAAATCCACTGTCTGCATGGCTATAAGAGCGAATTTTCGAAGATTGCTTGTTTCATGTCAAGTGTCTCCATTAAAGAACATGATGTTCATGGAGAACATCTCAAGTATCAACCACGTTTCTTCATCTTCAAAGTGCTCAAGTTTGAGAACTAAATATGGTATCGCAATTTTGACATCACGATCGTATTCAGCGTGTAAAAACCTTCAAAAAGAGGTTTCGCTTGTCAGACTTTCACTTTTTGGACATTTCAACGCCCCTCAGCTTTTGGACATTTCAACTCTAAACACGACGGTGAGTTCAGAAATGCGATAACTCAGGTGAGAAGATTCTCGGATTAGAAGCGACTAACCATGAAGAATATATCAAGGATCAACCACGAGTCTTCATCTTCAAAGTACTCAAGTTTGAGAACGAAATAAGATATCGCAATTCAGATTTCACCATCGTGTTCAGCATAAGAAAAGCTTTAAAATGAGGTGTCACTTGTTAGAATGTTTCATTTTGGGAATTTATGAGGAATCCCCCCCCCCCCCTCCCCAAAAAACTCCCTGGAAAAAAAAACTTTTCCAGTCGCCAGGTGAATTCATTCCTCATGAATAAAGTTAGAATGAATCATGTGTCATTGATGTGGAAGTTACTCCGCGAAGTAATCTCTTGAGAAAAAGAAAGGGCACCATGATGTAAAACTTGAAACACGAAAAAACGCTATTTTTATTCAATTATTGAGCAAAATAATCGGTGAATTTGATAAAATACAGTATTTTAGTGAGTATTTCAATGCATGTGATAATTAAATTGATCGTTCATCCAATATCGTTCACTCATCATCACCGTCATCTTCTTCATCAGTTTCGCCCAGTACAACCGGTTCGTCGACTTCCACCAGCGTGTGCTACTCCTGATGGTATTCCCTTGGTAGGTATGACGAATGTGTCAACCAGCTTGATGAGGTCGTACTTCTTTGGCGTAGGAATTGGTACATCTTGCGAAGCTACCAAATCAAATCAAACGTACTTCATACGAAATTGGAGGCAGGAATGTGGGATCCGACAATTGTTTGATCAGGTGAGATCGATCTGATGTCATACGCAACAGAATGATCATAATTGCTGAAGACCTTTTTGTGGGTTACGACAATAACATTGATGCATGATTGTCGGAACCCACCTGAGTTTCTTCTGTGTGGGTACGTGACGATACTAGTGAAACGACCATTTGTCGTAAGCTACATTTTCCAACGGAGGTTACTGCAGTAAAGAGATTCGCTACAATTGTCGGAAGCCATGTTCTCCACTCAATTGAATTTAAAACATTTTCGGACATAAAGGAAAAATGGCGAGGGAAACTTGATTTTACGGTAGGTACTTGACGTAGTCACATCTGGATGAAATTCACAAGACCCTAAAGTAGGTACACGTTAGTACAAAAACTCATTTCCCGCCTTTTTGTGGGGTACGACAAGTGCACTCGGGAGAGTCGATATCGATGGTCTCAAGGCAGAAAGGCGTAAGTGCCATTAACCTAATTTGTCAGGAGAGCCAAAAATTGGAAATAACTAACTTGATCCTATTTAATTTACGATTCATGCGTTTCTACCCATTACATTTCAATTGTTGTTAATATTTTTATTATAATTGCATTTTACTGTTGCACTTTAGCCAAGTTATTGATAAGTTTGTGGCTTAGGCCTTTTCTTTGTTGAGAAGATGTGCTTAAGCATTTTCTGCTGGCATATAAGCCTTTTAGTTTTAAAATAAATTCTTACCAATTGGCGTTTAAGAACTACTTACGCCCTTTAGTTTTAAGTGTATCTGGAATAATCAGGCGCTTACTACCTTTACGATAATAATAATTGAAGACACGAGTGGAAGAAGGTGCTATGTAACATTTTTTCGAAAATTCATGTGGTAGCGCGTAGCTCAGATAATCCTCAAACTATTAGGTTTATTGTCATCAGTGCATGATTGACAACACCTTAGCAACAACTTGGAGAAGAAAAAAAGAGAAAAATTCCGAACCAAACGAAATAGGCAAGTATGCAAACTCAATTTTCTTGACATTTTACTGTAAGTATTGTAAGTAGCAATCTTTATTTCTCAAACTTCCTCGTCTTCTCTAACTGTTGCATGCCTTTGTCAACTGTATCGGTCGAGTGGAATTAACACTGTCTTAACGACATGAACGCGAAGAAAATTCAAAGTTATTTTGCAAAGAATAGTAATAAATAATCTACAGTATTTCCGTTCTACAGTATTTCCGTTTTGTCAACATCTGTATGCTGTTTTGAAGATTTGCGACCAAAATATTCATCATAAAAGTTGTTATAAAATATATAACCCAAGTCAAAAGTAGCATTGATCTCCCCATAGGTGGTGGCGTTTACGTCCAAAACAAAAGTATAAATCCAAAAGGCGCCAACGACGGCAAGTTTTTAATGTTTATTTAGCTTATTTCCATTTATATAAACAAAATGTACAGGTATGAATCAGCGAGAGCCTTAAGATTCCGCCCCGTGTTGTCATTAGCTCGACGGATTTGAGCACCTCACTAATCCCATCGGCTTAGAGTAACCTTAAGACTCCGCCCGGTCTATCAGTGGCCAGGTGAACCCGAACCTTATGATTCCGCACCTCCGTGTTTGTTTACCTCCCATGTTGAGGGTTACGGAATAAAAACCTCCCCTAATCAACTGATGAGTACCATATAGATTAGTTGGACATATAGATCAAGTGGACGAACTTAATGTTTGAACCCGTAACCTTTGTTGACAAATTTCGTTAATAAATTGCTAAATATAATTTCCATATTTTACTAACTGCGTTTTCCGTACACAGGGGAGATGTTCTCGGGGACGGGTGGAATCTTAAGGTTTCTAGACATAGGCTCGGGGCGGAATCTTAAGGATACTCCAAACTGCCCGCAGGTAGACGGGGCGGAATCTTAAGGTTCCATTAAGCTGCTCTGATCCTTTAATGACAACACGGGGCGGAATCTTAAGCCTCCCGAATCAGCTTTGTGGTAAAATACTAAATGCTTTGATTTAAACTTAAACATCTATTTAGGAACCAGAGGGCGTATCAGCCAGGACTCCCCATGTGATTCGGATGACATTAGGATGAAACATAGATGTCGCTTACTAAACTTAAGCAATCGATTTTTTTCATTAATCGATTTTATTTAGTGGAAGAACTAACGCTTACGACCACTTTTCAGTAAAAAATCCAATTGACCATGAAACGGAAAAGTGAACGGGAACATTCGGAGTCAGTGCTTTCACCTAATGGTCCACACTGAACTACTGGAGCCGTCGTCCGCTTCAATGTTTGGAATTTAAAATAGTTCTGGTTGACAAAAACCACTGACGTATTTCATCGGATCTGAGTCTCTTCAGGCTGGTCTCAAACTGTTTAAATTGTACCTTGAATCTGAATGGTGAGATCTTATGTGTCTGCTATCCTAGACTCAGTAAAACCATTGCTCGCTGCAGGAGACAATGACGTGATCGTTGCAGGAGTAGCCTGTGATCATGTCGTTACGCCCATCTACGTAACAACGTTCGATATCACTGGGAATATACTTGGAACTGTTGTTCTCACGTTCAAGGCTGCGTACCAGGACGGTACAGAGAGACGGAGCCGGCTCCAACATTCAATTTACGAGGTCCTGACGGGGGACGGAGGTAATGTCTTCCATCACGATGGAGAGCGGAAAGGTGCACCTATATATCAATTAGGGTAGTTAGTAGCTTGGTGGCCACCTTTTCAAACCGATCTCTTCTTTTTATGATCCAGGTCATCAAATCCACATCACCCATTCCTCCCTAATGTGGGAGCGGTATGGGCGTCCAGCGGTCAGAAGTTCCGACTTTACTACTCAGGGCCTTTGTGATGCTTTTTTTTCGTATTTTCGGTTTTTTTTTTTCCTTAACGCCCGAAAAACTTCCCTTTCGGTTCCCGTATTCGAGTGATGAATTCCTCAAACTCGGGACCTCACGCTCTTCATGGGCCCTTAATTTCTACTAAAAGTGGAAACAACCTTTAAACTCTTGGGAGAATGTCCTTTTAGTGGGGTCGTCACTGCTATCAAAGACGACGTTGCCCTTCTATTTTCTCTTGTCCCCATAAAATAAACCTTTTTTTTCTTTTTTGGTAGGACCGCTCTCAGATATACTCGTACATGACTAATGCGTGCAGCGCCGGTCGGACGGGAACGTCTTCAGATCGTTTCCGTGACGAGGTAAACAGACAGACATCTAAAATAGGTCCAGACAGATTTATAACATCAAGGCAGATGTACTGACAAATTTACCCACCACGAAACTACTGATTCAATCTGTATGAGGGAAGCGGGACGGGCACCGTACTCGTGCCCCAAACTCTTATTTTTTGAAGTGTCCTGAACACGAATCCAACGTCCGAAAATCCCAATCAGCCACCATTTTTTGTCAAATTTGACTTTTAAGTCGAAAAATGAGGTGTTTTTCGACATTTCCAGCATTTGTTTGTCATCGAAAAAAATTTAAAAAAAAATTCTGAGAGCACAAGTAGGATTCAGGCATTTGTGGCTAACAGCCTCAAAAGAATGGACTATATTTATTTGTGTGAATAGAAATCGAGACCCCGAAATCGGAGTTATTTTTATGGAAGGCACTAGTTAACAGTGGGAACCAATTTTCTCGGCGGGTTTACTGTACCGACAGTTCTATCACACTTTGGTTTGGTAACTTAACATTCCAATAGTGAACGAATATGAAGAGAACGCCTTAATATTGGTCGGTTTCGGTTGACAACCCCTCGGCGGATGGTAAGTTCAGAATTATGTCGAGGGCGAAGTTATTCACCGACCTGTGGCATCTGGAAGAGATAAAACTTTGTGAGAACGGGATGATACTCATGGAATCCTTCACGTTTTAGTGAGTAAAGGTCGAAAACACGAAAAAAATTTTAAAAGTTGAAAAAGTCGGGTTTTGAGTGGATTTAAAAAAACGTCCACGAGACACTTTTGGTTGGAAATTAAATGTAGAACCCTGTAGAAATCCACACATTTATTATCAGAACGAGTGAGTTTTAGAAGCCAACCCGCGGCCCACTCAAAACATACAATACAAACCCGATCACACTGCCATTTCACCACCTTTTGTCACGTTAATAAGCTTTTTACTCGTACTTCGAGTTTTACTTCCAAGACGAATCGAATCCGCCCCTCGATACGAGTATGCGCTCCTGTGCGTGGTGTTCTTTCTCTCACTGCACGGCTGGTAACGTTCTTCCTTCATGTTATGAGTCAGCGTATTTCACGTTTCTGACCTTTTGATGTCGACTTAAGATTTTTTTCTCGTACGAAGGGGAAGAGAGGAAAAAATAAGATCCCAAGAAAAGCCGGGTCCCCAAAACTTTTTGGACCGTGAAGGATTCCTTGAGTATCATCCCGTTCTCACAAAGTTTTATCTCTTCCAGATGCCACAGGTCGGTGAATAACTTCGCCCTCGACATAATTCTGAACTTACCATCCGCCGAGGGGTTGTCAACCGACCAATATTAAGGCGTTCTCTTCGTATTCGTTCACTATTGGAATGTTAAGTTACCAAACCAAAGTGTGATAGAACTGTCGGTAAAACCCGCCGAGAAAATTGGTAACGTTCTTAAGATTTTTAGGTGGCTAACACTATGATTCGTATGCTCAAAGTGTACAGTTGTCGACGATATTGGGTGGTTTTTAAACTGGAGGTACAGCGGGCGACTGCCACTGTACCATAGAACCCGCCGAGAAAATTGGTTCCCACTGTTAACTAGTGCCTTCCATAAAAATAACTCCGATTTCGGGGTCTCGATTTCTATTCACACAAATAAATATAGAGGTAGATGAAATAGGAGCATTTTGACGGACCAGTGGCAGTCGCCCGCTGTACCTCCAGTTTAAAAACCACCCAATATCGTCGACAACTGTACACTTTGAGCATACGAATCATAGTGTTAGCCACCTAATCAACTGAATACGAGCGGTTTATTATTTTCAAAACCGGTGGGCCATACGCCGCACAGTGGAGGAAAATGGAGCGATTTGCCATCACTTCGTCAAAATACCACTGGAGCTAGTTGAGGAGAGGTATAAATCAACAATCACATCAAAAATCAGGTCTTCTAAATAGTTTATTTTGGTTGCTTACATTGCTGTTGCGTTGAAATTGAAAATTGCTGTGAATTGATTCATCAAATTTGAATTTTTTAAAAAGATTACTCCAAACAGGAAAATAAATTATATTTGAGCAAAATGTAGGTAATTATTTCTTTACTAAAAAATAAAATGATTTTATCCCAAGATTTACTAAAAATAATCACCCTCCTCGCTTCTTTCCGAGTAAACCTTGAACGCATACGGGCAGAGTACGGCGATGAAACTCACTGACTGTCATCTCCAGTACCTACTTCACGATAAAACCAGTTTCAAAACAACGTTCGATAAAGATTTTTTTCCGGATCCAATAGAAATTATCAAAAGAATTGATTTCCTTAACAATTCTACTACGACTGCCCTTCATCCCAGGAAGAAGAAAATATTTTTTAAAAATGTAGGAGCCTCCGAGACGTTCTCTTTACATGTACAACAAAAGTGCATAAGTTCTGAAAACAGGTTTCTTTTGCACAGGAAATACAAACACCTCCAACAACATCGACATGAAATAAGGCCATTTCAAGTTTTTCAGCTTCCATTAGGTTTCAGGGTCTATATTTGTGACCGTCCCAGGGATAAGGGACCTTAACATCACCCAGGTCAAAAATGAGATTTTAGCCGTTTCTTATAGACGAGATGTTGCTGAACACACTGGTTCTTTCAGATTTGATTTATCTTTCTTTGTTCCAAAAATATGATCATTTGAAATTAGGCTTCCAAAAACACTAGTTTTCAGAAAAAGGACCTCAAAGTTTCTGATATTAAATCTTGCATATTGGAGGTTTTTTAAAACATTTCTCCAACTTTTCCGATCGGTTTTGTACTAAAATATCGATACTTACTCATAAAGAGATAGTATTTAAAGTAAAATCGATAAAAAAACGGAAAATCGATTTTTCGACCATTTTCTCGTTTTTCAGCTCTCCTGAAACATTAAATGTGACCGTCCCAGGGAAAAGGGACATTATCTTCACCAAGCAAAATTTGCTTGGTGAAGATAATGTCCCTTTTTCCCTGGGACGGCCACATTTGTTTTTTACACTTGATGGTTAAATAAGTGGGGTTACTTATCTACAGGTATTTGAGAGTTGAAAACTAATTTTTGAATATTAAATTCCGAACTTTCATTTTGGGGTTTTTGAACGCTTTCCACCACTGTGCGCCGTCCGCGGCACTTAGCACATTCAAAACTGTCCTGCAAATGTGGAACTTGGGATTCTTTAGGCTCGTACTAGTCCGATAATCCTCGGCCATCAGAAAGGAGTGCAACAAAAGGGTTGTCATTTTCAAAACGGCACACCTACATCGGGAATTCAAAATTAAACGGTATAATTTTTCGTCCACATTTGAATAGATCTTGATTCAGAGAATTTTGTAAGACCACCCGGAGCGTTGTACAACCAACCGTCCGCGTAGGATCCGCAAGAGGAAGTGGTAGCAGAAAACAGGAAGCTCCTGGCAACCACAACTGGACCGAAAGCGTGTCGGATCCGAGTTCAATCGTAGCGAAAAACTCTGCAAACTCTGGACACAACGGTTTGTTATCTTCTTTGAGCAGATCACTCTAATCTAATTCACGAAATGATAGATGAAACTATAGCTCACCATCCAAATTTAATTAAACAAATAGGCATTGTTTTAACAATTTTACTAGTGAATGTTGCCTTGCCATCCATCTTTCACCCATGTTCAAAATTTCAAAGCTCTAGCTCATTGTCCTTCCCCAGTCACAAAAACATATAAATACGAGAGAAAAGTTCGATCCATTGAGCCGATTTTCGAGAATTTAAGATTTCGACTTCCCCATAAACCCCCACCCCTATGCATCGGATCCGGATGTGAACCCCCCTATGTCCTTCCCCGGTCACAGAAACATTTCAGTACGGGAGAAGGGGGTTCCATCCATTGAGCCGTTTTTGCGTGATTGAAGGACAAACAGACAGACAGACATACACCAAATTCAAAATGGGTATGGTTCGAGTCCATGTCACGCGAAACGAATAACTGTAGTGAAATTTTGTCGAAAATACCCAAGGAACACGAAAATCGTCTCTAAATTTAGTTATAAGTACCTATAGATAATTGTTATGTTTATATTTTGTTTATTATAAAAATAAAACAATTAAAAAACCACTCTTTTTATACTTGAGTGTGTTTGGTTCGAAAACAGGTAAAAATGGTTTGACTTAATTTCAATAATAATTTGTAAAAAATGACTTTAAATTATCCATAATATATTATATTACTCATTTATTGCAGAAACCACCCGAGGGCAATTTTTTCAAACATTTACAACTCAAAAACTTACAGGAAAAAAAATTTAAAAAAAAAGATTGTCAATAGGTACCGAGCATGTTTTTGATTTGGTAAAAAAATATTTTAAGGAGACTAGACCGATACTTAAGCTGCAAAATAGTTTTTTTCTAGTTTTCAGAAAAAGCGCACTTTGGTGGTTTCTGAAATAAACGATTCAAATGAGGCGATTGCTATCAAAACCCGCTCATTCCCGATTTTTCTGAAATCCACTTATTTGTATATTTTGAAAGTTTAGGTAGAGGGTCCTTCATAACCTGACGAAGGGAACTAGCTCAAATCCAGCTCATTCCAACTCAAAACTAGATGAAAAGGTTTGCCCTCTGGATCAAATCCAGCTCATTCGAAGCTTTTGCCATCTCCAACCAGGAGCTTTCTCTCCTTGCTCTCTGCATTTTATTTACAATGTTATTTTTCTTTGGTGAATAAAATAAAAAAAACATTCTGTTCCATTTGGCGTTGCAATTTATGACCTTTTCCACATTGTACCAAAGTTTTAGTCTCAACTGTGAAATTTCAGATCATTTCAAAATTTGTGTCCGTACGAGTTTTAAATAAGTGACATCCTCTTAACTTTTTCAAATGATCAGAAATTTCACAGTTGAGACATATTTAATATTAACTCGTAAACTGGAAAAAACCAAATTCACACAACTTAATTGAACAACAACAAAAAAAACACGAAAAAAGCATGAAAAATCGCGTTTTTGCATCAAAATCAGCTCATTCCAACCTAATTGAGTAGGTGTCATAACCACGGTAATTGCACCTGCAGGGAAAATGAAAAACTAATCAAATTCTAGGCGGTTGTACCTACAATTAAAAATTGGTTAAAAACAAAAAAAATAGCTTTAGAACACTGGACGTGAGTTTTTTTTTTCAAGTTTTTTGTCACTCCTATAAATTTCCAAAATTGGAATCGGCTGGTTTTGATAGCAAACGCCTCGAAACGTCAAATGGATTGCGTCAAATGGAGAAGAGCGAGTAGAGTTGCTGTTTGTTGCTCGAGAGGAAAAGAACTGCAGGTTCGATTTCTCAACTGATTTTCAACGATAAATTAATATTTCGATCAATAAATTAAAACCAAACGCCTCGGGGAAGTTTGAAAGCTCGTGGGACTGAAGAGTTGACGGTCGGAGAGGGTCGACGAGTGCTGCCGTCGTGTCTGGAGACTTAAACAGGGAAATAGTTCTTAACATTATCCACAGATGGCGCTCGAATATTCTCACCACGTCCGCTCGACTGGTGCCTGTCGTTGAATCGTACGACTCATCCGAACTTCTGTTGTATTTTTATTGTCTCAAGTGAGCGGTACTCATCGACCGCAATCCTCCAATCGAGCGTTTAAAAAGTGTAAACGGGATGTCCCACCTGTTACTTCATGAATCATCCTCTGGTTTGTTTTTCCTCGTATAACCGAAATGAAGACATATTACAGTAGAAGTCGCTTAGTAGAAAGGCGGTTAAAGGAATAAGTGGGACACAAGGATGGAAAATGTTAGGTCCCGATAGGTGTATATAAACATTGGAAATTGGCCTGATATGGTGATGGGGAGGTCGTTTATAGTGAAGGGTTTTGAAGTCCACAGAAGAGACCACTCTACGAATTAGATCACTCGCGACGAGGTTGTGGAAACCCATTTCAATAAAAAACGGAGGTATAGCGTGAGAGAGTCTATTTCCACGAAAATAATGAGTGCAATTGTTAAATCGATTTCGACGATTAGGTCATCATCAGTATCATCACAGTTCATGTTTGTTACTGATGATGACCTAATCGTCGAAATCGATTTAACAATTGTACTCATTATTTTCGTGGAAATAGACTCTCTCACTCTATACCTCCGTTTTTTATTGAAGACCACTCTGGTAAACCAGCTTCAGAAATCAGCAGAAAAACGGATCTTCTCTGCTCTACATTTATTAAAACAATCCGATACGATTAAAACAATCCGAGGCGATTTCAGTTCTTGCCAGATTCGTACAGCACAGGGCAACTAACTTAGAGCCACTCTACGAATTTCAAGATTTCGTCATAAGTTTATTGGTTACTGACAAACAGACCCACATCACGGACATTTTGAACAAAAATGATGATTACGAAAAATTACAAATGATGATTGACACATAATAACCATTATTGACATTTTATGGCTTTACTCTGGCACATAACTCGAAAAACGTTACACAAAAAAAGCGTCACACGAAATCGTCACGAAAATTTCTGATGATTTTCGCTTACAACCGATTCGTTGCTACGGAACTTTATCTTCGCCAGGTATCATCGTACAAAAATCGTTCACCACTCGTTGGATGGCTCTCGATTGACCTAACCATATTACGTTAACCACTGCGGAGTGCGTGGCCGACAAGCTGCGGTAAGAGCGTGATTGTTTAAATAATTGTTTACACACAGGTGATCATTCTCAATAATTTATATTGTCAACACGAATGCAAGCTTCATATACGTTTCTGCAAAGACATAAAATGTCCCAATGTGTTGCAGACTCTTATGCAAGCATTTATTTGTTATAGGTAAGTCCAGAGGTCAAATTGACGATCTACGTGATTGGAAGTCACGAATATGGCGTTTTTGCGTTCGACTTGGTTGTGAGAAATTATTTAAATAATTCATTTGTAGGCCTGGTATTCGACACCACTGGAACCCCACACTGGAAAAAAAAAAATACGTTCAATATTTTGAGCAAAAATATCGTGCAAAATATTGAATGGTCGGGAGCCCCGAGACTACACAAAAATATTGCACAATACTACACAACGCGCTCCCCACTTACAAAATATTGACGGATCCGAAAAAATGTCAAATCTAGTTTTTGTGTGATGTTGATTAGTTGATAATTGGCCCATGTACTTGTATGTATCTATTGTTCTGTTTTGACAATAATTCTGCTGAATTATAAAAATTATGCACATATTTTGGAAGATAGGTTTTTCCCACTGGTCACCTGCAGAGATTGGCCGCTTACAGTGATCGGTTTTGGTCAGTCCCAATGCGATCACTATAAGCGACTTCCACTTCATTGACTAATGGATTTTTATACATGTCTTCACCTAGTATTAGGGGAAAGTGAGTAATACCGCCACCACAAGGCAATTAGTTTTTTCGCGGCATAAATACGCTCTATGGAACATCATCACATTTTTATGGAAACTACTTGAAAACATCTCCAATAGAGAATTGCAACGGTTTTGGTTATTGTGACGCAATCGTATATTAGTGAACCTATTAGTAAACTTATATGCTTCATACTTAAGTGCTTAATAATACGTAGATGTGTAGTAATAATAACGTCTTACCATGGCTCCAAGGGGAGATTTCGAAATGGGTTCGGTGCTTGTGAAGTGATTAGGACATCTCTTTAGTTGGAAGGAAAAAGGCGAGCGGGGAATGTGGATATCATAACTTTCTCCGGTTGCTGTAGAATTTTTTCACAAAGTTTTTTTTAGGGGGATATCATAACATCAATTATCTTTTTGTTGTTGTAGTTGAAAAGACCTGTAGAGGAAATATGCAAGAATATATTAAGCAAATTAATAAAATTATAAATGAATTCTTTATTAATTTATCAAGTTAAAAATTAATAAAATAAATGAATTAAGCAAGAATAAAGAAGAGGCTCTAGCCTTGCCTAACTGAATAAAAAGAAGAACACGGTAAGGGTGAAGAACCGGGTTTTTGAAGTAATATGACTCAACTCCCTTTTGACCTAGCGACTTGAATGTTTCAAAAGGCACTGGCTAAATTTGCTGGCTAAATCGCTAATGCGGTTATTTCATGGTAACAGCGACCGTCTGGTAAGAGGATGTGGTATTAGATTACCGGCGACTCGGGGACCTTTCCAGGTTCTCGAATCGCCGGTAACCTAATACCACAACATATTACCAGACGGTTGCTGTTACTCAAAACTAACTCAATACTCACTCTAATGACTTGTCGACTTATGATCTTATGATCGCACACCTTTCGCGCATTCTTTTTCCGTAACTTATTACTTGGTATTACCTGGAATAGTCCCAGCCAACCTATTATCACGGAATCCCGAATGGCTGGGGAGAAAGAGGCCCTCGAGGGCCGCAAGGCCTTTCCCCCAAGTTCTCAAAACAGTTATTCCAGCAATAGGGGTTTTCTGGTAATAGTTTATCTGGTATTAGGTTACTGGACAGTATTAGGTTATTTGAAACGGTTACGTTAAATATTCCCCACCCCTAGAAGTTATACTACTCGGCTCCCTTTAGACCTTTTTAGACCAGGGCTTTCTTCCATTATCCACACCTTCTTTAAAACATGGACCAGTATGATTTGAAACATTTAACCCATTATCTCAACCCGAGAGAATTATAGGAACAAAAAAATGAAAAACTGAAACGGGTTGAGATGATGGGTTAAATGTTTCAAATCATACTGGTTCATGTTATAAAGAAGGTTTGTAAAAAATGTCAAGTCGATTGGTCCTGTTACCCAGGCTGTAGACTCGTCAAAGTGGACAATGTTGGCCAACAATTCCTGGTTTTTTTGTTTTTTTTTTAAACATTTTTCGGGTTGAGAAAATGGGTTAAATCTTTCAAAAGGCTCTGTCCGAAGCAGAAATGAAGTTCTGTGAAAAATTTCAAGTCAATCGGTGACGGCGGAGAGGCTGTAGCCTTGTCTGTCTGAACAGGAAGAAGGATAAGGAGGGGAAACCGGGTGTTTGAAGATATATAACTCGTATCTCTTTAGACCTAGCGACTTGAAACTTTCAGGGCATTCTGTTATCTACACCAAGAAGACCCACACTAATTTTCAAGTTGATCGGTCAAATAGGAGCCGAGATTTGGATACCTGGAAAACGCGTTTTGCGACGTCCCGTAAACATAGTCAGTACCGTTCGTACCTACTTCTCGACTTATTTGCTTGGCCTAGATATATAAACATATATATTTCATCGGCAGTGATTTCAGGATGGTCTGATTTAGGTATCAACATTTTTCGGAAATTCGAGTTTTAAAAATTTTACCCCGAGAACAATTTCGCCAAGATCCCCCAACTGTTTAGGCAGTCAGTAGCTCAGTTATGGTCCCTTCAGTTCTCCAACTAAACTCCTGGCTGATCTAATTATAATTTATTCATATAAATTTTGAAAAAATAATTTATAAGAGATTTTCATTTATATAAATGGTGGGGTTGTATTTATACCCACATACCTACTCCGGCAATAACCACCAACAAATATTCGAAATTGCCCTAATTACTCTATGTTTCCCTGAGACGAAAAATAACAAGAAACTCAGAACAAGAAACTCGTTGTCACAAAACCATGTGGATTATCACGCTGATTTTGACGATTTTGTTTTCTTCTTAGGCAATATCCATGGTTCGTAGTTGAAAACAATAAGCTAAATTACATGTTCTTTCTTATTGGAGAATTCGCTTAAAAGGGGAACTTTTCCGCAAGAATTTAATTCGGATCTGACACGCTTGCGTCTGGTTATGTGCCAGAATACTGCAGTTTTTTGCTGGCGGTCTTGAGGCCTGCGGTATATCAGCGTACCGGCGAGGCAGTGTTACTCTCGCATGAAGCCTTAATTTTCCTGATGGTTGATATTATACATATTATATGGTTATGGTTACTCGACGAGTTGTAGTTGGGCCTTCTTGTCTTTTGTGGGGTACACTAAAGGAGCCTTGACAGGTAGCTCGCGACGTCACAAGATACGGACAATCAAGGGAACGCCCTCCTCTTAAAACAAGACCATATTTCACCCAAGATAAAACTTCTCTCTTCTTTTAAAATGGCTCTTCCATCCTCAACCTTTTCGGTGTTATCGCTCCCAACTGTTTTTACTCGTGTTCAAGTCCCCTACCAGAATTACGTCCAACACAAATCCAAACAGGGCAAGATATTCCACTTCAGTTTTCAATTAGTGACGTACGAGTAATAAGCCTTCGGACTAGTAAATGAGCACTCAAGTACCACTTGACAACTGACACATGGCCAACAAAGTTCAATCACGGGAGGACGTTTTTCGACCCGAAGTTCCTGCCGAAGTTGCGTGTGAATAGTGTCTGCAGCTGCGTGTTGCACATCATTACCCTATTGAAAAGTCGTTTGAAGTTCCAACTACATCAGTTTCGCCACAATACAATGTCAATACAAAAGTGGGTGCCTCACGGATTTCCTATTATGGCGAGGAAATTACTTACTGATAGTTGAATGGCATAAATGAAGGCAAAATGACAAAGATCAGAACGAGTCACCTTTGATCAGCAAACATTTAAAATTGACCGGTATAACATGCTCATAAGTACGAGAAAGAGAGGCTTTGCGTTTGAAAACTATCATATTCTGAGTACATAATAATGGCCAAATCATTTACATTCTTTTGTTGAAAAAACCTCAAAATCTTAATGAATAGGTAATTGATTTGTTTGATGGTTCTACGAAAAACAACCCACTATACACTTGGAATCTCGATGGCCTACTCGTTAGTGAAAAGTAACGAAAAATAAGTGTTACGTCTAAAAATGGCTATTTAAAATCAACGTTGTGGCTGTAGGATTACAAAATTTTGTTGTTGTGCAGCTCTGGCATTGTAAAATTTCTGTAACCTTAGAAGTGACTATTTCTACATTCTTTCGATAGAACTCGTGTGTTCAACCACAATTTAATTTGTTTTCGGGCATTCTCAATAAACCTGGGAGTTGTGAAGTTCGTGAGGATTTTCTGTTGGATTTCCAGTGATCCCCCAATTTATTAGTGTGATGAAAGTCATATTGTGGCATCCCTTGTGGGGAACTGGGATTCCGTACGTGTCGCTTTATTTCGCGTTGAAATTTGTTGAAACTCGTAGAAATGTGCGAAGACATCACGAACCTGAAGAAGGAAAGAACTCAGCTGCGTATTTACAGTGGCCGCTAAGAAGTTACAGGATGCTTTTGCCAGGGAGCTTAACTTTGATGAGTTGAGCCAGTAATATGCCCAGTTGTCCGCTAAAGCAGCGATGTTGCTCAAAAATGAAGATTCGGTGAGTGCTCTAGAGATTGCTGTTGAAACAGATGAATCTGTAATCAGTGCAGAATATGATTTGTCTGAGCAGTATCGAGATCTCTGCTCCATAATTGTGTCCAAGTGGGATAGCTTCAAACGGAAGGAGCAAGATGAAATTTCAGTATGTGACGAAGGCAGAAGTCTTCGTTGAAGCTTCCTAAAATTGTGCCCTACCAGTTTGATGGACAGCTCAAAAATTGGATATCATTCTGGTCGGTGTTCAGGCGTATTCATGAGACGGATGAATATGATGACAGCGAACAATTTCAGTACCTACTCATGTATACGAAAGAAGGGACTCCAGCTAGGGAGTTAGTTCAAAGCTTTCCACCTCTGGACAAGAATTATTCCAAGGCTGTTGGTCAGTCCTCATCGAAATGTACGTTAAGGAGCTGCTGTCTTTGGTCTTGTTACAAGCCAAGGTCGAGGGAAAACTGCCTCTCAGAAAACTTTATGACCAATTGGAAACGCAGATAAAGGCCTCGAATCTCTAGGTGACATTAAAGCATATTACCAACTGAATGGTAAAATGAAAGAATAGTCCGGAGCTACACCTCTTTTGGTTCCGTGCTATTCACTCACGCATTACGCTAAGCAGGCACTTATCCACACACGTAACTTTATTACTATTATTTATGGTTATTATCATTATTTTTGTTTTTGCATAGTTATGTGTTATTATCAAGATAATAATACTTTCGTTCCAGGTCAGAAGATGAAAAAGCTATACTAGAGAGGAAAGTACCGCATACGAATTCGTTTTAGACTATGATGAGTCCCAATACTTCAAAATCGCCTATGGGTACATATGTGACTATGGTATATTATGGGTGTTTGTATATGTGACTATGGTATATTATGGGTGTATGTGTACGTGACTATGGTATATTATGGGTGTTTGTATATGTGACTGTGGTATATTATGGGTATACCTATGTGTATATGACTGTGGTATATTATGGTGTCTGTGTATGTGACTGGTATATTATAGTGTCTGTGTATGTGACTGGTATATTATGGGTGTCTGTATTTTGAGGGTCTCGCGGCATCTTCCTTCCCACATCGTCATTTTTGGCCAAAATGAGTTACCTACCTATGCATACCATTCGAAGCGTCTTCCCCCGGCGGATCGATCTCACTAAGTATAAGTTAGGTACCTAAGTTAGGTAACACTAAATCTCACGATTTAATTTACCGAATTAGTCAGTAAAAATAGTCATTGGCAGATGGTTTTTTGGTTCTGCTGAAAAGTCACCAAAATGACAATGTGGGAAATTGCCGTGAGACCCTCGATATGTGTGATTATATAATATAATAACTATTATTATAAATATTATTATGGGTGTCTGGTTGTAAAATAATCTTGAGTACGCTCTCTAGGACTCCAATTCTCAAACGATTAAAATGGTTTATTCATTTATCCACCTAGCGAGCTGTCTGGTTGTGCAACGAATTGCACGAATTTAGAAATGTGTGAAGAAAAGAAGTGACACCGAAAAACCGCTGTAATTTCAATAATTTTGGTACAATAATTTTTGTGTCAGTCTGGTGCCACCTCGGTGTCTCAGATAGATTCAAACCAGTAGTAACTACGTACACGTTATTAAAATGTATTTTTTCAAATGAAAATGAATTTCACGAAGAAATCGATTCATTCTCTGGATTGATATTGATTGACATTGATTGAACAGTCGTCCCCTTCAACCGGCACCGTTACCTACTTGATGTACGAGTATATTGTACAGTTTATAAATCGATTCTTAAGGGCATAATGAAAGACGCTAACAACGTATTTCTACTGGCGCTATGACAGAGGCGGCGCCAACAATGCCATGTGTGTATACATAGGGGCTTATATAGGGTTAGCCGAGTACACCGTATAAATGAACGTTCCCATTCGAACTCTAGTGGCTGTTGGTAGAAAAACCATTCCGTAGCCCCCATCGCACCGCAAAGGAGCCAAACGCTGCACATTATAGTCCGAAATGTCTGTATCCATCGGTTGGGTCGTGTTTCCATAATATGGACATCCATAATATAACACATTATGTGTGGGTAACTTCAAAAGACAAGAACGTTTGAATTCATTTCCCAAACTGCCGATTTCCGATTCAACGAAGCGTATTTGAATAGGACATACATAAAAATAACGAAATGAAAATAATACTTCATACTGTGAATTCTAAACTAATACAATACCTACATAACACAACATAACTTGACAAAGCTCTATAATAACAAAAATTGAAAACTTCTCTACTGAAATATTAATTTTATTTTTATTTTTTTCCAACTTCTGTTCTATAAACTTAGAAAACAAATCGAGGGTCTCACGGCAACTTCCCACATCGTCATTTGGGCGACTTTTCAACAGAGCCAAAAATCCATCTGCCAATTACTATGTTTACTGAGTAATTCAGTAAAATAAATCGTGAGATTTAGTGTTACCTACCTAACTTAGATACCTAATTAGGTATCTATAATTAATTCTATCTATAATATCTATAATTATATCTATAATTAATCTTTTAATTAATAATTAATAATTAATAATAATTAATAATTAATTAATAATTAATCTATTATATCTATAATTAATTAGGTATCTATTATACTAATTAAGTATAAGTTAACTTATACTTAGTTAGATCGATCCGCCGGGGGAAGACGCTTCGAATGGTATGCATAACTCATTTTGGCCAAGAGTGACGACGTGGGGTGTTGCCGTGAGACCCTCGATATGCTACAAAGACATGCAAAACGTACTACACATAGAGTAACACATGACTGTGAGGCAGAAAATCCATGTGCTTAAATAAGCGGGCGTGGAGAATTTAAAGAGTTGAAACAAGAGTGTCGCATTTGCCAGCTTGATGCGTTCCGGAATCTTCAGCCAATTCAGCTTTACATAATACGGGGCGACATGCTCATGTAAATTCAAGCGAAATACGAACCTGATCACTGCGTTTTGGGCCTTTTGCAATAACTGAACTTGATCATTGTTTAAATCGCAAAACGCAGCGATCTCCTAGTCAAAATTATGCATTACCATCATTGTGAGTACCAAGAAGGTGACCAGGATTGAGGAGCTCAGTTGTGATCTTCCAAGTTTTCCAGTACAATCCCAGGCCGACCAAATAATGTATTATTTTATATAAATGTATTCATTCAAATTATGGATGAAATAATTATTTCTTCAGACTTTATTTGTATTCATACAATTCAGGGTTTTCACTTGTTTTTTCAGGATTTTTTTCCCCCGTTGACTAATTTACAACACGAAGTACGAAATTACTTTCTAGCAGCAAGAAATTTGATATCACAAAATGAAAATTGAATGAAAATTGGACTGATGTTTCACTGTTGGATTCACGCTTACATTAGGTAATGGTTTTTCCCCAGATCCATGTGGTCTTACAAAATACTCTGAATGAAGATCTATTCAAATGTGACGTCCAAGATATGAGGTTTTGAAAGTTTAACAATTTATTTTAACCCCTGCCCATTATTGGAGAGTTGGACGCTTTAACGTGGTTCGAGCTCGAATTTGCAAGTTTTAGGACAATTCTAAAAGGCAATGCGCCAAGGACTGGAAATAATGAACCTAGAAAGATTATGATCGTCGTCTTTCGTTTGCAGTCTTCACATACGACCATTGAGTTTTCATCAAGTAATCATGTATATATACATGTTGGTACATATATGTCGGTATTTGTCGGTCGACCCAGATATTAGCTTGTTCTTTCGAAAATTTTCTAATGAGGCCTTTCTTGGTGTTAGTGGGTTCATACGAGTTTGGTCTGAACTGATTGTCTCTCTCGTACGAGTACCAGTGAGATCAGGCTACACAACTCCACGAGGCCTACTCGCATTACCCCCGGGCACGCCATCGTTTCACTCAGCTCCTCTCTAATCGATTCTGAATTACAGGAGCAATCAACTCGCTCACGACACTAGATCTCGTCCCCTAATTCCATCCTGATGCACATTTCACGGATAATGCACGGACCATCACCGGTGAGGTCTCCTGTTGCCATAAACCATCCTGATGTGGTACAACTTATATCACTGTTCAATCTTTGAGTGGGCCTTGGAGCATATTCTAGAAAAAAAAACACGTTGGTCCTATAGAGCATAGAGCATACAGCACACAGGATAGCATAGAGCATAGAGTAAAGGGCATAGTTTTGTATTTGAATAATGTTTTATTCACATTTTTTTGAGTTTCAAAAGAAGTATTGGCTAATGGTGTTTGACGCCACTACGAAGTGGCTGGTAATCGAAAACAACAAACTATGATTACCAAGGCACATATGATTTTGTAACAATAATAATCCTCAAGTAGGTCTATAACATCACCCTCCTTCCTGTTTCTTCTCCGTGAACGGAGCCAACGTATCCGAGTGAGCCACACGGGTCTTTCGCTTTGGGGTGAGGATTCGGAACACGACTTCCGTTATCGTCTTCAGCACTCGACAAGGGCCCGAGAACAGGGAGGTTCATATTAAAACGGTGGAAAAGGTTCTCACAAGGCTATGCCAAGCCGGAATGAGGGTACAGTCGGCCAAATGTATGTAGATAAATCTCGTTGTTCTTTATGTCCTTGCTCCATTTTCCTTGCACTTGTGCGAGGGTGTGTCTATTCGCCGGAAACGAGAAATTCGTAATGCCAGTCCGCGTTGTGATTTCTCTATGATAATTTCACCATGAATTTGGTTGAACTTTTAGACGTTTTTTTGAAATGAATAATTTTGATATAATATATCAAAATTATTCAATTCAAAAAACGTCTAAAACTTGTATTAACAAAACATAGCTAGTTTTACATATTATGTAAAACTAGCTATGTTTTGTTGATACAAGTTAATAAATACTGAATTGAGTGTAGTGTAAGTTGGCTTGTAGTGTAGTGTAATAATTAGTAGATTTTTTATACAGTGGAGAAATTGATTTCTTAAAATAAAAATTAGTTGGGAAATCTATGTTAAGCGGTTGGGAAAATTGGGGTTTCTCTCACATTTAAGGTATGGTTTATGAAACTCGGATTTATGAAACTATCGTAATAAATTAAACCATCTTCTTTATTGGCATTGGTTATTCACCTTACAGCCAGACTTGATATAAATAAATTATAAATAAATATAAGTGTGAAATAAAAATAAAGATTACTTCAAATGTTTCGATCAATGTCTTTAAAAAACTTGAAAATATTTAAATAAACTTCAATATTTTCCGAAACTATTATTACATTATATAGTATTAATTAATCATAATTAATAATAATTATTATTAATAATAAATACAAATTATTAATACCTAACAATAAATTATAATAATTTTCACTAGGTACTTGATAAAATTGTTAATAATTAGTGATAATTGATAATAATCATTATTCTAACATTTAGGATCTAGACATTTAGACCTAGTGATCTAGACAGAAGGGTGATCTGTACAAAGAAGATAATGAACCGTTGTTTCAAATCTGAAATACATGGAGCTTCAACTGGCTTTTTACGTTACAGAAGATTAATGGGATCAGTCTTGATACCTTGATCATAGTTGTGTTGTGTGATACGTGTCACCTACATCATTACGTACTTTTGACATTTTATGTCTTTACTATGGCACATAACTCAAAAAGTGTGACATTACGGTGTGACGAAGAAAGTGTTATGAAACATTAAATGTTTTCAGAAATTTTCTAATGATTTTCTCGTACAACTGATTCGTTGCTACGGAACTTCAACTTCGCCAGTTATTATCGTACAAAAATCGTTCACCACTCGATGGATAGCTCTCGATTTACCTAACAATATTACATTAACCACTGCGGTGTGCGTGGCCGACAAGCTGCGGTATGAGCGTGATTGTTTAAATAATTGTTTACAAACAGGTGATCATTCTCAATAATTTATATAACAATTTAAAAAAAAAAAAAAAAAATGAAGTATGTGGTGTGGGTGTGGGAGGGGGCGCAAAGACATGAAATGTCCCTCGTGGTTGCGTACTTGTACGAAAGCTGTACATGTCATAGGCTTTGACGTACAAGTTGGCCTCCTGCCAGCCGTCTGACGTCATAGGCTCGTGCGTCATAGGCTCTGACGTACTAGTTGGCCTCCTGCCAGCCGTCTCACGTCATAGGCTCGTGCGTCATAGGCTCTGACGTACTAGTTGGCCTCCTGCCAGCCGTCTGACGTCAAAGGCTCGTGCGTCATAGGCTCTGACGTACTATTTGGCCTTCTGCCAGCCGTCTGACCTCATAGGCTCGTGCGTCACAGGCTCTGACGTACTAGTTGGCCTTCTGCGAGCCGTCTGACGTCATAGGCTCGTGCGTCATAGGCTCTGACGTATTAGTTGACCTTCTGCCAGCCGTCTGACGACATAGGCTCGTGCGTCATAGGCTCTGACGTAGTAGCCCGCCGGTTGCTTGTGTTCTGACGTGATCTGAGGGAAAGGGTGAATCAAGGGAACAAATTTTTCCCGTTGGTGTCTGGACTCGGTCCTGTTTCTTTCGATTATGAGTCGAGTACTTAACCTCGAGACCAGAATTGATTGATTGATTAATTGATTGATTGATAAGATTTTATTGGCATAAAGCATAGGTTCCCAACCTGGGGTACGCGGTACGAAATTTTGTGGTTTCTGGGTTTGGACCAGCCCCACAATGATCCTCGAAACTTTTCATAACCCTAGGTCAAGGGGAAGGGGTTCAAAACGAAATTTAAAATTTCGACGATGTCATATCTCAAAATATTTGACTGAACCGTGTAAGTTTTAGTTCACTTTCAAATGACCTGAAAAATTACGAATCTTTTAAGACCAATTGGATTTTTGTGCGACCAGCCGTTCGTTCACAGTGAGCGTGCAAAGGTTTAGGAAAAACACTAAACTTCGCGTCGAAAACGGCCGTTACGTGGGTCAACGCCCGGAATAAAACTACCTTTTTTCATCTTCCCGGTAAACTACAGTCTAGAAATTTTAACCGTGAGTCGGGGATAGACCACATTGCAATATTCACTCGGTTTCTCATCTGTAAAATTGTTTAAATAATACCTTTTTGTAATAATACAAATTAAATTTTGATGATGAGCTATTGACTTGAAATTTTAAAAATAGTTCAGAACCGGATCACAATGCGATATTCACTCGGTTTCTTGTCTGTAAAATTGTTTAAATAATACCTATTTGTTTAAACAAATTAAATTTTGATGATGAGCTAGATACTTGAAATTTTAAATATAGGTCAGAAATGGATGACGTTTCAATATTCACTCGGTTTGTATGACATGGTATGAGTATGGTATGGTATATTATTGTATGTATGATTTGGTATAGTACATTATGGTATGATAGGAAAGAAATTCGTATGGTATGGTATGAGTACGGTGAGAATATGGTATGGTGCCGATTTGCAACACAGTCTGGTATAGACAGAAGGGTGATCTGCACAAGGAAGATAATAAACCGTTGTTTTTTAGTGGGCTTCCATGTCTGAGTGAGGTAGAGATACAGTGGTGGGATCACCGGATAGCTCTTTCTTTTGCATTACGGTCTGCGGCTTCATTACCGACAACACCCAAATGTGCCTTCACCCAAACAAATCCAACGCTGACTCCCTGATCCTCCAGATCACAAAGCTGGGATAAAATGCGAATATGAATCAATTATGTTATAAAGCCAACATTTTCCCGTTGGTTTTCAAGAGCGGTTTAAATCTCAAACTTATAAAATAACCAAGTTTATTCATTGAAATAGATTCGTGATATTTCTGATGAAAGTTTGTATTCATGACAAAACGACGAGGACGCGAAAAGGAAAGTCTGGTCACGTTAATGAGACAATGAGTGGCGGAGAAGAGCTGGCGGGCGTGCGTTGACGATGCGGTTTGCATTTTTTCCGTTGTTTGTTACGAGAGTCAGTAACGTCGATTTTGCCAGTCAACCGTTTCGAAACGCTGGCCAGCCATTAGTTTTCTCTTCTGTTATCTTGGTCTGTTACTCGGTGATTACAAGTGTTATGAGTGATTGGATTTTTTTTACACAATGTTTACAAACACGAAGATGTTAACTCATTCACAACTCTACTGCAGAAAATAGGAATTAGAACGTACCGACCGACATTGCGAATATGCCTTTAAACGGTATTTGAAACTGAATCGCTGATTTCTAAAAGTCGGTACCTAATTCCTTTTTCTTTCTTTTTTTTTGAGTTAGTGGTGTCGTTGGATTCTGAATGGTCTCAGATTTAAGAGTCAAAAACTGCAAAATCAGCTTGACAAAGTCATCAAATGGACCCAACATTGGAAAATCAAACCCAATGAAGCCAAATCTATATACTTGAATTTTACGTGTAAGAAAGATAGACCTTGGCCAATTATGATCAACTCCCAAATGATACCCACAGCAAACACAGCTAAATACTCGTATTTAAGGTTGACGATATATTGAACTAAAATGGAATGAGCACACCAAAATTAAATGAAAATCCTCAGTCATGCAGCATGGCTACAACAGCAAATTGTCAAAGAAACTGAGTTTATGTAAAATGTCTCAATTTCACTGGTTTTTAACAAACGTTTTTTCCTTTTTGCCGAGTAACACCTCAGTTTATAGATTTTTCAACATTGAACTCGATGGTGAAGTCAGAATTGCGATATCTCATTCCGTTATCAGATTAGAGCAGATGAACCGTGAAGAACATCTCAAGTAACAACCACGTTTCTTCACCTTCAAAGTGCTCCAGTTTGAGAATGAGATATCGCAATTCTGACTTCACCATCGTGTTCAGCGTTACAAAACCTTCAAAATGAGGTGTCACTTGTCCGGCTGTTTCATTTTTGGAATTCATGGGTAATTTCTCCCCTCCCCCTTAAAATTCCCCTAAAACCCCCTTAGGTTCCGCCTATTCTGCTCAAAGGTGCTTATTTTTCACAGCTGCTTATAATCGTTTGTCTAGATCTCTGTTCTGTTCAAAAATTGGATTTATGCTCTAGAATATTGTTTTTATAGGTCTCACAAGGATATTGCGTACAGAATAGTGATCTAGACAGAATGGCGATATGTACGGAAGATAATAAACCTTTGCGAAGAGTTTTTTTACTTGGTCCAAAATCTTACCAAGTTACTTCAACCGTCAAATATTCAGTTCTCCTGGTGCCAAAATCTCAAATTTTGTCCATCGCTAATATGCTGTTTCTCGTCTTCTTATTTCCCTCTCCTTTCTTGCGTTATTTTTCCGTCAAAAGACCCTTTTAATTAACTTTCCTTAGTCAAAAATTGGAGCATATCATTCGTCTGAGAGCAGGGATTTAGAATCAAACGGTGTTAAAATCGAGCACGATTCCGAAAAACCCAATATCACCACATTTAAATTGAAATTAATCATTGTGTACAGCAGCAATTTTTTTGACTTTTCGACAATTTCTTTGTTTTTATTGATGTTCAGAAAGAAGACTCTACCAGGGGTCTCAAAAGATTTCAGCCGTGATGCCAAACTGATTCCTTCAGGGGCCAACTCCGTTTCAATTTTCCTGCCAGTACCTATCTGTAATTTCTGCGTATTATACTTGTTATTAAGCTTTACCCAGCAAGTAAATAAAACAGAGTTATTATCGTTCTGTGGTGAACAACAACAAAATTCATTAGCTATGGCGGGATTCGGCCCGCGAGCTCGATTTCCCTTGGAGTGGCATCAACGGCTTTTGGAAACGTACGACTCTATTATTTCGTTTATTTTGATTATGAACGAAAAATTGAGCAGAACTTCACGTATACGATAATAAGCTCTGGGGCTGTACCAAAACGTGTAACATCACAAGTATACAAACTTTCAACTGTATAAAGTATTGAGGAGCATTGGTATTGAAATGAGGCGTAATGGGACGTAATTACGACCTCCACGCGAATACCGTTAGTGAACAAGCAATTGAGCACGAACAGCGGTTTGATGGACACTTAAATCTTGAAGTTCTTCGCCTCTACGACGTTCAGCTGGCTGATAGGCTTCAGTGAAGGCACGTGGCATATTGTAGTGGTTGGTTGCCCCTCGGAGAATAGCTATTGGGCTACTAACACCATAACCTGATTTAAATGTAAGTTAACGGTTGAACTTGGTGGGTTTGAATGTTCACATGTCATTTTATTGATAGTTTATTAGATATCAATTGGAAAAATCTGTACCATTTGGAAAAACTAGGCAAGTCCAAAAGTTTTTTTTGTTCTCATTGTAAATACAATTTTTGATCAATTATCTTTCCTACAGCAATTATTCTGCGAATTCTCTATACTTTATCATGGAATGCATATATATGTAATTTTGTAATTGTATCATACATTTTAAACGTAATTGTCTAAATCCACGAGTATATTTCCGAGTCGTCTAAAAATGCTCAATACGTTTTCAAAGATACCAATAAGAATGCCCCAAACTATTCATCTGATTTTGGGCAAAAATCGACTTATCTAGTTTTTTTCCCCAAATAGTGCAGAATTTATCTCACTTTTTTCTGTACGAATCGTTCTTCTGTCTAAGTCTCTGTTCTGTGTATAGTATCCTGTGTACAAGAATTCCATAACCGCACGAAATAAGTGGAGTAATACAGTGGAAACGCTTCGAATAATCGTAAAAATACTGTAAAGAAAAGCATACCGTTTCACTTGAAATTTTTGTATCCCTTGTTCGATTCGAATGGTCCATTGGGGGTATTCATGGTCCGAAATCGAAAACGTGGGGTTCGTGAGGTTACGAATGGCAAACTTTGGTGGCCCTGGGCCCAAGAAAAGGAAGATGCTCACGAGGACAGCCGAAGCAATCATGCTGTATGGAGTGGGGCCTTCCAAATTAAAAAGTATCGAGATCACCTGTAGTCGGTGCTGAGGATGGGAGCCTTGCGAATAGCATGATTGTGCTTATCGTACGGTCTCCTTCCCTGCTGTAGGGGTCATTGCTGCCACTATTCCGATCATCTCCTTGCAATGGAGAGGAAGCGGATCCTCAAAAGAGTCACTATCCCATATCAGGAAAGAGGAGAGAGAGACAAGACTGCAGTATTGGCAGACTGAGTGGGAATCTGATGTCAGGGGGGCCTGGACCCACGTGCTTATCATGCAGGTACGCCCTTGGGTCAACTGGAGGCACGGGGAACTGGACTTCTACAATACAATGTTCCTGTTGGGCCATGGATACTTCCGTCCTACCTGCACCAAAGAACGTTAGCAGACACCGCAAAGTGCTGGTACTGCAATGCACCAAACGATGATGCACACGTATTTCCACTGCGCCAGATGGACAAGGGAAAGAGATATCCAGGAAGAAGAGGAGGGCAAAATCACACCTGCTAACATAATCAGGAAGAAGATCTCCAACCAGCGAGCTTGAGAGAGGATTGTCTCCTACATAGTCCGAATCCTCAAAAGCTGGACGACTCGTTCCTCAGGTGAAAACAAACTGGAGACCGCATGAAGACACGAGAGGGGCGCGTGACATCGCCCAGTGATCGACCCCGCTCCAAAGTAATACTGAATAAGTGATTCCGGTGTGGATTGAGTCAAGAGGAAAAGGGTTAGTGGGTTTTTTAGTGAGTGAAACCTCACACGGCTGCGGAGGTGTGAGGAACCCTTCCAAAGATTTCGTAATTTTCGAGAAACTGACGGTTCGAATCAAACACTGAAAATATCGTGACAACGATGTGCGATTTCAACTCGCGTATCGTTTTCAACTACTCTCGGTAAGGTCAGGGACAGATGATTACTCGGTTGACCATTCAGTCGCAGACAAGAAAAATAAAAAAAAAATGCAAGAGCTTATCCTCGAACATGCAAAACAACCTCTCAGAAGGTCAAGTCAGAAACGTTTTCAAGTATTTCTGTGGATAATGAGTATAATAACGCTGAGGAAGCTTTTCTAATAGTTCTGAACAAAATCTTCTCGGAACGAGCACGAAAGTGCTGTAGCCACGACGTTTTCCGTCGGCCTTAAACGCTAGGCTGCATTACCTTGCAATTACAGTACTTAGTAACACGCTTTGTAAGGAGGATAGAGAGAGAGAGAGTACCTAACAAAAAATATTCGGATTCTGGAAATTTTGTCTCATTTTCTATTGGTCACGTTGCTGGTTGAGGCTAATCCGTCGGGTATTTTCGGAAAGCAGTTGCCTTAGGTAATTCTTAGGTGATTCTTAGGGAATCGGTGAGAAAAATCTCTTAACAGCTCGGAGCTCGACATCTAAAAGTAAGGTTGTAGGAGCGTCTCTGGTGAGAGGTCAGTGCCGACGATTATTGAGTATTGATGACGCCTTTTCAATAAAAAACTACTGAAATCGACTGGAATTACAAGCCCCCTGTGAGACCAATAACTATACAAAATAACTGAAATAATGAGCTAAAATATTATTCAAATATGTCAATTGTAGGCATATAATTTACTCTCTTTTGGTGAATTTCTTCCTTACGAAATTGTGAAGGATTGGGAAACTCCCAACTTACGAAAAGTATACTGTATTTTAGTGAAGCATTCTTACGGGATTGTAGTGGCAAGGATAATATTACATTATGTGGACTTGAAATGTGGTAGTCAAATTGGCTATTAACATAAGTGTGAAACTCACGTTTGGTCGGCGACCCACGAAGTTCCCCGGCGCTGGGATGGGATGATTGGCTGCTGCACGACCGAAATACTTGGAAAGTCTAGCCAATTTGACACAATCACTAATGAAATGCAGTATATGATAGAACTCTACAATTCGTAAATACTTGTGGTGCGTAATTTTAATAACGTTAATTTTGGATTTAAGAGCGATAGATGCGAGTACGAGAGCGGTTGTTCGCGGAGAGAGATCCTCATTTCTTGGAAAACAACAGGTGGGAAGGTAGTACTAGTATTCAGTCATTATGGATAGTCGTCAATAATCGACGACGGCACTTGACTAATAGCCTATTCACATAGGCCGAAACACTCTCATTTATATATTTCTGAAGGCTTACTTGTACCTACCACCAAATATTCAGAATTGGTTTCCTAGTAGGATTCACGTAGCACACGACCGATGTTTTGTTCGAAAAAGTCGACAAATTTCAAAAAAAGTGGATTTCAATTCAATGAGCTCACTTCATATTAGAACGAATAGGCCACGCACACAACCAATGTTCAACTCAAGAATGACGAAAAGATAATAAACCGAAATTGGAACTGCCCCTAGCTTTGGAACAACAAGGCCTCTGTCAATTTTCACTGGTGAGTGAAGCCACTTTAATTTATTTCTACATTACTTTGGACTTGAGCTTGGCTTTCTAGTAACTAACCAGTCGTTGTCAAGGTGAACCTGATGTAGAATATGCGCGGGGGGCTCATTTACCGTCTTAAGTCTAAACATATGAGAAGCTTACAAAGTACCCTTTGTAGAATAAAGTTTTCAAAGGGAAAGTAATAAACACGGCAATTGCTGTACACGTCATGGAGAAGGCTCATAAATAATTGTTCACATACATAAGGGCGGGGCGAACTGCATTGAGACCTCTTCGTCTTTTAAACAGGTAAAACCTTAAATATGAGAGGATTTTTCAAGAAGAGATTACGGAGCCGGTCCCGTGAAGAGTCCATTGGTCCGACATGATTGAGAGGCCGCCAAATCCTCTTTGGCAATTACTGGGTCTTGATAAAATCGCGGAGCACCTGCTCCGCCGTTGCCGTTAGGGAACTGCACCTTGCAAGTTGCACATGATGAAGCCTTGAGCATCAGGATCTCCGTTGAGCGGGAGAAAGAGACGGGGTCCTTGGCACACAATGGTCCATCCCACCTGCAGATGTGGTATTGTCAAGAGAGAACAACTGCTTGCAATGACTAAGTGCAGAAATGTGACCCAGTTTGCGCAAGCGCGTCACCTCGTTCGGGTCGCAAGCAGGGGATCATTTCATTTCTTTACAGGACTAATAATGTTCTTCGCCAGTAAATATGACCCCCAAAAAACACTCCGTGTAAAAATCACCCCGCCTCGCAAATATCATTCTTCAGAGGCCGGAAAAAGTTATGATATCCTCTTTCCCCGCCCGCCCTTTTCCTCATTAAGGAGCTAAGTATAATGAAAAGCTTAACCACTTCACAAGCACCGTACCCCTTTCGAAATCTCCCCTTGGCGCTATTGCGAGACGTTTTTATTACTTCCACAAGCAACTAATACTTGTATAAAACGTTAACCACCATCAAGTATTAGTTGCTTGTGGAAGTAATAAAAACGTCTCGCAATAGCGCCAAGGGGAGATTTCGAAAGGGGTACGGTGCTTGTGAAGTGGTTAAGCTTTTCATTATACTTAGCTCCTTAATGAGGAAAAGGGCGGGCGGGGAAAGTGGATATCATAACTTTTTCCGGCCTCTGAAGAATGATATTTGCGAGGCGGGGTGATTTTTACACGGAGTGTTTTTTGGGGGGATATCACATCTTTTTGTTGTTGAAGTGGGTCACTTTATAAAGAAGGTCTATGCAAAATTTCAAGTCGATTGGTCCGGTTACCCAGGCTGTAGACTCGTCAAAGTTGCCAAAATTAGCCTAAATTTCAGTTTTTTGTTTCTAAAAGTTTTTGGGTTGAGATAATGGGTTAAACCTTTCAAAAGGCACTGTCTGATGTTGAAACGAAGCTCTGTGCAAAATTTCAAGTCAATCCGTGAAGGTGGAAATGCCTAACTGATTAAGGAGAAGAAGAACAGGTAAGGGTGAAAAACCGGGTTTTTGAAGTTATATAACTCGGCTCCCTTTAAAGATATCGACTTGAATCTTTCAAAAGGCACTTGCTACACTTGAAACGAAGCTCCGTGCAAAATTTCAAGTCAATCGGCGAAGGTGGAGAGGCTGTAGCCTTGACCGACTGAAAAAAGTAGAAAAACAGGGTAATTGGTTTTTGAAGTTATATAACTCGGCTCCCTTTAAACCTAGCGACTTGAAACTTTCAGGGCTTTCTATTATCCACACCAAAAAGATCCATACCAAATTTCAAGTTGATCGGTCTACTAGGAGCCAAGGTATGGCCATAATTAGCCTAAATTACCCTAAATTTCAGTTTTTTTGTCCCTAATTTTTTTTTGGGTTGAGATAATTGCTTATTTCGTTCAAATGGCACTGAGCCATGCTATAAAGAAGGTATGTAAAAAAATTCAAGTCGATTGGTCCTTTTACCCAGGCTGTAGACTCGTCAAAGTGGACAGAATTTTCCTAAGGTTTCTGTTCTTTTGTTTCTAAAACTTTTTTGGGTTGAGATAATGGGTCAAATCTTATATAAGGCTCTGTCTCAAGGTTAAATGAAGCTCTGTGCAAAATTTCAAGTCAATCGGTCAACGTGGAGAGGCTCCAGCCATGCCTGTCTGAACAAGGAGAAGGAGAAGAAGGAGAAGAACAATCTAAGGCCGAAAAACTGGGTTTTTGAAGTTATGTAGCTCGGCTCCCTTTAGACCTATCGATTTGAAACTTTCAGGACTTTCTAATATACACTCAAAGAAGACCCACACCAAATTTCAAGTTGATCGGTCAAATAGGAGCCGAGATATGGATACCTCGAAAACGCGTTTCGTGACGTCCGGTAAACATGGACTCGGCATCGTTCGTTTTCTCAACTTCTTTGCTTGGCGGGGCGGAACGCTACCGCGTTCCTAGATATCGAATATGGAACTATGGGCGCTACGAATAAATCGTCAGAATTTCGGCATTCCAACTAAATACACCGTATTTGTCAAATTTGCGAAGTGCTGGAAAAATGAGGAATTTTTGAATTTTGCTTCTGGGGTACTGTGTTCCATGTTTTATGAAGTTATTGACCGGAGAACAATTCAGAATCGGTTCCGCCGAAATAATGTCTATAATCTTATAAATAATCGATATCTATTTATCTAAAAAAAAATATCTCCACTGGAGAAATTATTCAAAGAGTTGTAAAAGTTCTAGAGAAGTGGTAGAGTCTACCATGTTCTACAACTCTTTTGTCAGTGTTGCTTATTGATTTTGTAAGTGGAGTTACCTTACAAACATCAATAAGCAACACTGACCTAATACTCAAGTACCTAAGAACAATTTTACCGGGGAGGGGAACGGTACAGGCGTATGTTCCCTCAAGGGGGCAGCCCAAGGCCTTGGTACATCGAAATTGATGAATTGAAGAATAAAGCATACTATAAGACTTTCATACGGCTGCTGAGAGGGCACAGCTGCTGCAATTACCACCTTCATCGGATACGCGTCGTCGATTCACCAAGCTGCAGAGCCTGTAGAAACGAGGATGAGACCCACCAACACATCCTGCTGGAATGCCCCATGTACAGCAACCAAAGACGACCACTCACCCGGCCAGTAAAAAAGTTCGCCGTATAGAGCTTTTGGAGATGGAGGCGTGCAAAAATAATGTTATAATAAGAGGCTTGGTACTGGAAAAAGATGATAACCTAATTCAGAAAGCTGACAAGTTTTTCAATGAAGTTTTAAAAATAGAGTGGCCAAAAAGCCTTCAAATTACGAAAAACCAAAATTAAAAAAAAAAAGTAAAGAAAGGGTGAGAAAACTATTGGCCACCTCACAAATAGAAGAGGAGATTATCGTGATCGGTGTCAGCATGCGATATCATGCTCCAAATCACGAAAAACCAAAATTAAAATAAATAAATTTAAAAAACTCAGCAAATTCTTGACACAACGGGTTGTTATCTTCTTTGTGCAAATTGCCCTTCTGTCTAGATCGGTAGATTGATTACACTGCTCTACAAAAACAATTTTCGATTGGGCGATTTTTTTCGATTTTTCAAGTTATTTATGATTTTTTATTACAAATGTATGGTGTATTTTACTAGTCATCAGGAACATCGTCCAAAAAATTATAATGGGGCTAGATTTGTAGGAAATTTCACGCTGAATCCAAATGTGACCCCAATTTCTTTTTCAAATTGATCCAAACCCTCAAAATCTCCCAAACCTACTGGAAAACTGTAAAAATAGAGTTTTGCCTATTTTTCACTTACATTTTCGTTTTCGTTGACTCCAATGGACCTGCCAAAAAATATTGAGGGCAGGCAACCATACTTTCGATTACACTCTCCTGCGTCGAATTAAGGAATCCCCCGATTCGGGGTCACATTTGGATTCACCATGAAATTTCCTACAAATCTAGCCGCATTATAATTTTTTGGATGAAGTTCATGATGACCAGGAAAATACACCGTAAAGTAGTAGTAAAAAAATCATAAAAACGTCGAAAAATCGAAAAAAACGGACAACGGATTCAGCACCCTCGAAAACTCCCATCAATGATAATATGAGGCCGGCATCTTTCAGGTCACTTTTCTTTTGTAGAGCAGTGTTATTATTATTTAAAGTACGCAAATTTTGCATGTACCTGTATTAGGTAGGAATAAGAACAGGTCGTAAAGTACACTGGGTAAGCGAGTACTCACGGGTTCAAAAAACATTAATTTTTCAGATCTCCTAGTCAACAGCTTTCATTCGAACCCATAGATTATAATCCTAGTATCTAGAACCCCCTGTGATAGGGTTGGGGGGGGGGGCTTACCCCTGGGTTCAAAAAATATTAATTTCGATATCTGAAAACCATGTGTTGTTCGAATCAGCTGGGCCAGTATGAACATTTACCCGACAGGCTGCCGCATGATTCACCCTCATGTTGACAGCTCACTGTGAATGAACGGCTGGTCGTAAAAAGCTGCGGATGGTCTTAAAAAGTTCTAAAAAATAAACTATATAAATGTGAACTAAAAACTACACCGTTCTATTTGAATTTTTCGAGTTGTGAAATTTTCAAAATTTCCAAATTCGGTTTGAACCTCTGCCCATTGACCTAGGGCTATAATATTGCTGACAAAGGGGTGAGAAGTTGTGTAGTTGAAGATGAAAGGGGTTTTCTTGGCACAGCTTTATGATTTTTATGTCACCAAAGAGGCGCGTTACTGAGTTGGCTCTGTGTCTGGCGAATCCAACTTCTGTCCTCCCTTCGTCGAACAATGTCACTAGTGTTCTCTAACGATCCCTAATTGAGACCACTGAGTTCCCCGTCTTCCACGGACCCGAAAACCACGTTTTTTGAGTTGTGCCCTTGTTCTACGACGGGTGCGAAATTCTGAAAAACAGGATACGGGCTCGGACCAGCCCGCGGATGATCCTGGAAACTTTTCATAGCCCTAGCTCAACCATCGATGTATATACATCGATGAGCTCAACAGGATGGGGTTTCGAATATTCCAAACAAAAACGGTATACTCATAGTCTCCCGTACACATTTGAATACAGTTCAGAGAATTTTTTTAATACCATCCACTGGAGCCTCTATAAGGACTCGAACGGCAGTTCGCAAATCCAGACTGTTTTGCGACCTGCCGTTCGAGTCCTTATAGAGGCTCAAAGGCAGAAGAAAAAATCGTCAATATAAGCGTGAATCAAACGGCGTGGCCTGATTCAAACAACACATCGTCGTTGTAGGAGCAACCTGGCGTATCTCAAAATTTCCAATTTTACAGGAGAGACAAAAAAAAGAAGAGATACGCCATGTTATCAACCAGTTTTAGAAACGCCACGATAAGTACTTCATTGACGATTTGATTGCATTCTGTTGGAGTAATATATTAAAACTGATGTTACCATTGGATCTGGCGCGAAAATTTGAATGTAGAAGGCTAAAAACCTCAATACGGGAAAAAATTGAGTTATACTATGTTGCTCCTACAGCGACGACATGGTTTTGTGATATCGAATTTATCGTTTCGGGAAAAGAAGCTCATTTGGAATGTAGGTACAAGTAAAAAATTGCCAATTCTAGAATTATAAATAATTTATCATTTTATTATTAGTAGTACCTAATATAATTTATTACGTGCATCCATAATTCATGTTAATAAACTATTATTAGGTACGCCCTGCATTCAGTTGGAAAAACAGAGGAGGCCACCCACCACTGAGCTAGTTACTGAGTTCCCCAACTTCACTCGGTTAAGGCCAACTGGTCACTTTCTCGTACCAACAGGTGATATTTCAATTCGAAGAATATTTTTAAAAATTCCTCCAGTTGTTTCTTATAGTTATGAGACTCTCAAGTATATTGATCGATACAGAAGGGTACAGGAGATAATAAACCATAATTGAAATCTTCAGTTGGGTATGGCTTGTTTATCGTCAAATTTGATTGGAGTCAGTACTTGAGGGTAATTTAATTAAGTACTTTTAATTTGTTATTACAAATGTGGATTTGTGTGCAGTAAATAATGTATAAGTTATAAATTACGATTCCAACGTCATTGTTGAAATGAATTGAACTACCACCGAGAGCTCGATACCATCTGAAATTTATTATACTGGCATGAGTGATCGCCTGTTGGCGAGATCAAAAGGCTCCATATTTCAGACATGGAGTCTGACCTATGCAAATATATGCTGACGAGAATCGGTGCGTAGGTGCCAGTGACAAATGAATGCAGCGCGAAATGAGCCTGAAGGACAGAGGGGTAGGTCATGGTCCGCAATTACGTTGTCGTAGGTTATGGGTGCGGCCCAGCCTTGTTGCGCGTCACGCAGCTATACTATATTTATACGTTGAGAATGTCAAATCATCTCGTCTCCATCAAGTGCCCCGTCCATCTCACTGCTCCGTACAATCAAAATCTTTTGATTTAGATGAGCGGGCAGTCCAATCTCAACAATTACCAATTGTTTGCACGTCCACGTCAAGATCTCAACAGTTTGTTGCTAAGGAAAATTATTTGATCGGAGTTGATCAGTCGTCCTCTATCATTTGTCAGGTAAACTCCTTCCCTTTCGATCTCTCCTTTGCGTCGCGATTGTGATGAGTTTGAAGTGTGGAAACCGCTAGAAAGGTTTCATCAACAACGCCTATAAGGTCACTTGTAAGTCTTGCAACATTGTGGCGTATATCGAGCGCCAAAAGTTGAAGAAAGAAAACTATCTGTTTCTCAAGAATAGTAAAAATATCGTCTGCTTAAAAGAGAAACTAAGTCAGAAAGTCAGATTTTGAGAAAAACTCAATCCAAGTTAGGAGTGTTTCAGAATCGGCCCAACTTCAGATGAGAAATTCGGGTTATATATTATAACTGAAACTTCGGCTATAGACTCTGATTTGCGTTGGTTTATGCTTAAAAAATTTCAAAACCATAAAACAACGTTGTCAACCAATTTGGAACATTCTCCTGACTAAAAACGACTTAGTGCTTTTCTTTTGACTATCCTTACTGAAATTTAAAGGACCTTATTTCAATCTGATGACAATGATTTTGGCTGATATTCTACATGTTAATTAATATCCTTGCTATTCTTGAGCTTGACATAGCTGCGAGTGAAGTGGAAACGACAAGACAGTCGTAAAACACGCGAAAGTCACAAAACTGCTGTCTGTTGTGGGTGAATGACGCGCGCGACAGCTGCGAATTTTTCGGGAAAGACCAGACGAGCGAATGTGATTGGTAGCTATGGACTATTATTTGCCTACCGACTTCGACACTCTAAGCATTTTCCCGTAACCAAGGGCGTAAATCATAACATTCATCGACAAGAGAAATGCACTAACGTACTGTACTTACCATTCTCATATTTCGTCCCTGAGAGGTACGCAACATTTTGAAAAATATTTTCTAAATTTCAGATTTTGACTGCTCCAAAAGTTTTTTTTTTTTTTTTTTTTTTTTTTTTTTTTTTTTTAGAGTAAATGAACCATTCCTGAAAACTTTTGTTCAATGCAAAAAGTCTCTAAAGTGGATACTTACCGCGTAAGTAATTAAATACCGTCAGGACCAAAGGGCGTAACTACAAGTGCGTTGCGGGACCCCTTCCGGTGGTCCGAAAAATCCGAAAAAGATCCAGATATCTTCGTTTTCATAACTGAACCGATTAAGATTTTCAGCGCATCAACATTTCGAACCTTCGTGAAAAAAAAAAACCTCTAACGAGCTCACGAGTAATCAGTAACACGACCGTCAAACTTCATAAAAAAAGGTAATTCATGGGTAACATCATCCCCATTCCCTTCACTTATCTCATTGAATTTATACCTCAAGCTTCAGATAGTCCGTCATATTTTGGTTTCATATTCCGCTCTATGGAGAGGTTGAGTTTTCAACTTCAATGTACTCAGGAACCAACAAAAACGCAATTCCTAAACCCCATAAAAATGAAGAATTACTACCAATGATGGAGCTAGTTAACGTGTGCGATTCTATGCAAATATTTAAAACCTTCCAGTTGGAGCAAAATGAAGCAATTTGATCAACATTCATAATATGAATATAATATTGTACAAAAACCAACTGTGTGAATATGTCAACAATTTGTCAAAACAAGGAACAACAATTTGTCAAAACAAGGAACAACAACTATCAACATAACGTAACTATAACCCACTAACCGTCAACCAAAAACACATGCAACATGGCGTTACTAAAACATCAATTTTTTTGGCTAGTAAATAATATTTAGGTTCATGTTAAAAACAAATTGAGTTTATGTAGACTACCTGTTGTGGATCCCAACAACGAGTCCCACAGTTAGGGATGGCAATTTTTCGAAATGTATCGATATATCGGTTAGTCGATATATCGCGGCTCATGTATCAAATAGACCGAAAATATCGCCCGTCATATATTGGTATACTTGTATTAATTTTCTTATAGTGATTTGAAAAAATCAACCAATTGTATAAACACAAATAAACTGCAGTTGCGTGATTCATAGTTTATTATACAATTTATTTACAAAATTAATGCATATTCACGTAGGTAATGATTTTTACCAGAATTTTGACGGCATAGAAGATAGAAGATAGAAATAAGAAGAAGGCATAGAAGGTTTTGGGGACAGTCGATTCCTACTAAGTACCCTCACTCAAGCGAGGAATCGACTGTCCCCAAAACCCCTCTCTAAGAACTAATTTCTATCTTCTATGCCGTCAAAATTAGTCTTACCGCCTTCGAAAATAACCTCTCGCAAGGCACTGAGGTCGCAGGGATACCGAATGACCTTTTGGCTATCTTGTATAGATTTGGATATACCCAAATCTATACAAGATAGCCAAAAGGTCATATACTGGGTGTCTAGTTCAACTATGTAACAAACTGAGGGAATCAATTTTGCGGGTAATTTGCAACAAAAAATGACGAAATTGAAAAATTTGAAGATTTTTTTAAAATCACCGTTTTTTCTGTAGTTGGTCGCTTTGTTATCACGGAGGTCATTAGGCGGGCACTCTTTAGGAAAAACTTGCCCAGAGTGCTTAACCAAGTGCTGCTAGTATCGTGGAAAAAATGCCGCGGAAATACAATCGAGTATCACTTCGTGGCGTCATCACTTGCGTTCTTGCATGGCACGTAGATAAGTTAGTGGTTCTTCCAGCGCGGTTGGTACATCCTTTATCCTTCATATCATCTTCCGGGCGGCGTGGGTTAAGGCTGACTTCCGCCCTTTCATCCAATCTCGATGCTTATTTCTTATTTTCCCAGCGCCCCTCGTACGTCTTTGAGGAAACAAATCCGTGAATACGCACACCCTTGTAACCATGTTAACCACACGAAAAAGACGTTGAAATTGACTGAAATTCAGCTGTTTGGACGAGGTTGGTGTCCGGATGGCCCCATATCTGGCCGGGCCAAGTACCCCATAGATCATCAACCGGTTTTGTATTCAGTCTGAATGAATATCACTAGGCATCCCAAATAAGTGCAACAGGTCATGAAATCATGCGATTACTGCTTCTGGTAATGTCCTTGCATAGATAGGGAAATGGAAAACAAGAATATTCATCAATAATATTCAGTATAATATACTATATTATATTATATATTATATGGGTTGCGGTTGCCAGAGGGTTAGGGGCCTTAAAAATAGAAGCTGTGTCTTTCAAAGCACCCTCTTATAAACACTCAGCATTTCATTAAATGTTGGTTATTATTATTATTACTCGTATTTTCGACGATGTTTGTTTAGTTATCTGAACTAACTAAATCGACATCTTTAATTACGTAACGTTAATTTTTACTCATAATCCAGTGATACATCTTAGTTATGTATACAAGGGACGTATTTTTGTGCATTTGCGCACAATTTAATACCCACCAACTTTGTTTTTTCCAAGAAGGAATTTCCTCTGCGAGTTGTAGGCTCGGAATTGACATAAAATTGTACGACGGATGATTTGCGCGTTGCATGCATACCTACATAGTTCGTGCGCAATTCATTTGGGTTTTCCTTTATTCTGAGTTCCCGCCGAACCATTTGCAATATTTCACTGCAAATCGGCCCCCTTTTTTTCTTCTTTTTTAAATATATATATATAAAAAGTCGAATTTACTGTACTAAATACTTACTACTACTCACTTACTAAAATTCCCTCGTCTAACATGTTGCAGGTCAGTGTCCATTAACAGCCCTAATAATAAGAACGAATTTATAATTCAAGTTTTACAACAACAGGAAGAACTAAATTAGAATAAATACATAGAAACGATTCTTCGAATAAATACATAGAGTGAATAAATTATAAAATTATAAAAAATAAATAAAGAACGTTTTATTGTTGGTAACTACTCAGAACAGGTCTGGTGGCCTTTTGCGTATTAGACGTCGCTCGGGTCTTGGTAGCGGGGGGTTATTTGGAATATTCGTGTGGAGTTCAGGACTTCAGGACGTCATTAACTTTGGGAATTCGTAGGTCTCTGTGAATAGGATGAGGAGCCCCATACCTGGAATCAGTATAGCCATATAGGACGCAGAACCGTTATATTAGGTAGACTTGACGTTTAACGAGTAGTGGGCATGCCAAGTCAGTTCCTTGTGAAGCTGTAGACGTTATCTTACAACCTTTTTTCAAGGTATTGGCGCTTCATCCAGCTTAAGGAACGGGGTCCTTAAGCTGGATGAAGCGCCAATACCGTTACGGGGATATAGGTAGTGTTTCTGTTATATGTGAATTGAATAAGAGTGGATTTTTGTGGATTCAATTTTGTTCTCCAGCGACGGCACCACATTTCCAATTGGTCCATGAAGCTCTGCAAGTGACTCCTCATCAGAACCTTAAGAGAGTATTGCCTGGTTATCAGGGAACTGTGAGATATATAGAATGGGTCTAAAAACGCTTCCCTGAGGGAGGCTTCGCAGGGGGCCAACCTTGGACAGGCGGTGTTTTCCCTAGACAAGTGAATACCAGGAGCTCGGTAATATTAGATCACACGTAACTTGAAGGGATAGATCGCTGGTTAAAGTTTTCATGATTGCAGGAGTTGCTTTCTCCGAGTTCCGCGAGTTTGTTTGTTTTGAGGTGCCCAAAGTAAAATTTGGAGGGGCTCTTTCCTTCTCTTGCTGCAGCGGTAAGTGATTGTATCCCAATTTGTGTTGTTTTTATGCACGAATTGGACTTTTGGCTACGGATTACATACTTTATTTTTTCCTATAAGTTTAGTTGAAATTATGACTTTTTTCATCTCACGTCGGTTGGTCCTACCTTGGATATATCCTACCTTGGAGCCTATAGGCTTACGAGGCACCAACTTAGCTGTTCAAGGCAGGGCACTGTCCTGTTTCAGAGTATCTTGCATTCAATCATTTGATTATTTTTAGTTACATAAAAGCAAAAGTGGAATCACGACACCATCTGTGAAGGCGTCAGCTGTGAAAATGGCGATGAGGGGTGTACGAGAAAAGGGAATGTCTCACAGTGCAGCGGAAAGGAAGTATGGCATTGGTACCCTCTGGTATGTGAAAAAAAAAAAAAATCAACAACGCAACAATACTTGATAATTATAGTATAATATTATTATACTTCACTCCACTAATATCGATATTGAGTAGAACTGTATCAACTCTACTTTTAGTCCTCAGATATCATTTTATTTATTATACTTTCTTTTGTTTGTACACTTGCATTTTCCACTTTACCTTGTAAGAGAAGCATGTAATTAATTGGAAATTTGCTAGGTACTTGTAACCCACCCTTATGTCAGCAAATGACAAGTGGAGGTTATTTTGAACTTGTATTCTCTTTTGAATTCTCTTTGAAGTTTTCTTGCCAGCCAAAATAGTCTACTGTTGTACATGGTGAGTCTTTCATATACATATATTTTCTTGTCTAGAGAGAAACTTGCATGAACACCCATAGTCGTTAAATTTGTATCATTTCTCATCTTATTGATCCAGTTTTCCCTTTGTGGTTCACTTCGTAGCTTCACCACTGTTGTCCGGCTTCCACGGAGTATCGGCCACCTTCACTCGTTAAGCATATTGACAGTAGTAGTTTCAATTTACTAGCGAGGACTTTAACTATCTGTTGTTTATCTTTGTTTCTTGTAACAGGTATCCCATTTATTTCAAATGTACTATTAAATTTTAACAGGTATCCCATTTATTTCAAATGTACTATGAAATTTTAATGACATTTGTTCCAACTCATTAAATCTCAAATTTTCTATTTTGAACTCCTCTTTTAGCTGTCGATTTTCTTCCTGCAGCAGAATAATATCCAGTCGAATAATTTTTAGCTCACTTTCAAAATCCCTGAAGGTTTTTCTCATTTCTTCAAAAGTCGTATTGAAGAAAAGCATCATGAGCATTAATCGTTTGCCATTTTCTTACTCATTTCGAATATGGCTCCTTGGCATGAATCACCGGCCTCGGAATCGGAGTCGGAATCACTTTCATGCTTCGGCAACTCACTACCAGATCCGTCTTTACATCCAACTCAAATCCATTTTCTACTTCGAATCCATTTTCAGTTTTTTGTAATTTTCAGCTGGTTTCAACCTGGTCCTGATTACACTTATTACTACCCATTTTACCGAGAATCCATCACCTTCGTCCCTCCTACCAAGCGATGTTAACACTTGATAGCCGGATATAACGGCGCAGACCCGTTTCAGGCCGAGGAACAAACTCAAATGTGAATCACGGACGGAATTCAATCAAACCTCGCGTTGCATCGATAAATAAAAATCACACCGAGAGAAAGGCGAAATATTTGAAAAATAGGTGCCAGAGAGCAACAAACAGCGGAGGCGGTTGTTTCATATAGTTGAGGTTCTCAACATGAGGAAAATAGGAGGATTTTACATTCAGGCACGTGTTACGCCGGCAAAAAGTTGACTTTTTCTCAAAATTCGTAGAATTAAAAAAAAAAAATAATAATAATAATAATAATGGATAATAATATTAACTAAAAAAGTCTTGGAAGGCAAAGTGCCACTGAAATTGAGTTCTGGATGATAAATAATAGTTTTCCCTCCAAACGTGATTGAAGCTCCAATATAGGCTTGGGAGCAAACTCGACGAATTTCATATTATACACAAAATTATTTTAGTGATGATCCGACTGGGTCGAGCGCCCGGTAATAAGTCGGTGAACAAAGATAAGAGATAAGAGCCTATTGCTGCTCGACCGTTTCTCCACAATGCTAATACATGTAATGTTTGAACTGTAACAGTCGTTTCCCTGATAAGACGACTGATTGCTAACGGTCGAAAAAACCTAATCTGTGGCGTGGAGAACAATACCGAAACTGTTATATTATATCGTATACAGTTTTACAAGTTCCATTCCAATTAGACGATTCATACATCTTTTAATTAAAATTATATCATAGCCGGGACCTAATGGAGATCCCCATATAAACGTAGGATGAGAAGTATATTCCCCGTCGAAACACAGACGTGTTTCTGCATTCTAAAAATCCTGATTGACGTCAAAACGTTAGTATACACAACAGAAAGGTCAAGTTTGGATATGGGATATTTTGAAAAACAACAAGTGAGTCAAATTGAGATTCGTGTTAGAACAGAAATCTTCAGGAAACGAACCAACGAATGCTCGCTACTACTTTTGGCGTCACGTCAGCCCTTTCATCGGCACAGCGTCGTGATTTTGAAAAAAACACTTTGTTTTCCTCTATGGAACCTTATGTTTGTTGGTGTTAGCGTAGCGCCTGAGTAATCACCATGAAAAATATATCGATATCGATATTAGGCGTAAAACATTGTATCCCAGCATCGATATCTATCGTTATATCTCTGGAAAACATCGATATTTTTGGTTTATCATATTCAATAATGAACCATTGGAATCACCCAAGAACAAAAAACCCTGAAACTCTTGACACAACGGTTTATGGTCTTGTTCGTGCAGATCACCCTTCTGTCTAGATCACTAAATGATAGATGCAGGTACCAATATAATTCTGGGGTTTTTATCTCCACCAACCAGCGTCAGCAATAATTAATTAATTGATTATTATTACTAAAAAGTATTATTAATTGTTATACATTTATTAACGGGATATCTCGATGTGCTATTCTAATCAGCTGCGCCAGTATGAATATGATCCGACAAGCTGCCGCATGATTCACCCTCAGTGTTTTGAAAACGACGTCTCGAAAAACTCAATAAGCTGGATGTGCATACAACCAGCTTCAGTCAATTTTCCTGGGAGACGGTAGGCGTTTGGGTGTAGGTAGCCAGGCGATCAATCAATCTGATTTGAATGGTATAAAAGGACGATTGTATTACTGCAGCATAGAACTACCTACCTCCGGGTCAATCACGGTAGGTAGTGGAACCCACTGAGTTATTAGACGTTGCTACGAGTTTATAATCCAGTCGGTTGTTTTATTACAGTCTGCCTCCTACCGGTTCCAGCGCTTCATGCGATCGAGTGAAAATATTGCTTTTTTTTCCTCTCCACCGAGCAACTTATGCCCGAGCAATAACGTCCTCATCCCGGCAAACTTTAATGATCTAGATGTCTTCGTGCTGGCAGGTAACTACTGCTGGAACGCGGTTCACGGTCACGTACTGGATCGCTCTTTGTCTATTTCCTTATGGAAAACCACAATTTGAAATGTACGGGTGAGAAGTGACTACTGGATGCGGTTTCGGGACGAATGCCTTGGGCGTAACGAGCCACTGATTGGCTTCCGTCTGCGGTCCACATTTTCTGTACGAGTTGGTACCTGACTTCATCATGGGACGTCAACGTGCGACCAAACTTGATAACTACTTCATGGTAACCACCTGCCACACACCGCCTCCACATCATTCACTCATAGTGTCTGTCGTACACTAAACTTAACTTTTTCAAACACCTCAACCAAAGCCTCTAAAACCAAAACTCGACCTCTGAAAAGACCACCGAGCAATCGTTTATAACCCTAACTTCACCCGGGCCTGCAGAAAACAAAACGATAGGGTCCTCATCAGCTCTTATTTCTTCATTGAAGCGATTATTTACATTACCCACGCAAACTGTACGAGTATGTTCTAATAGTCACATTTCTTGGTTGTTTGTTGAATAGCAACGAAAACGGCTCAAAAACATGGAAAATAGAGAGTACGTAGAGTCTATGGGCTAAAATAATAGAAATATGAAACATGCTTCAGATTATAACCTGTTATGTTCAGTTTTTTAGGTCCAGAGCTCACTCAACTAGTCAAGAGCCAGATATTCGTCTTCGTCAGATTCAACAATGGACGAATAGCCATAAACGACGCCAAATCATCTGCCACCACATTTACGCTGTAAAAGAACTTCCAGACAGAACCGTTGACCCAGACACAACCAAATCCCAAGCGTCACAGAAGTCCGATACCTGGGTGTTAACCTACAATAACACCTAACATATGACCACCACAAAGGAGAATTGGTCAAGAGACTAGGGAGGTACGTTCTATCATAAATCTCCTCAAACCCTTACTCGGACACACGTCACCTTTAACTCTGGACAACAAACGTTTGTTATATCTTACTTTAATAAGACCAATATGGCAATATGGCTGCTCTACCTGGGGTTTAGCTAGTAAGACTCAAATAAAAAGGATTCAAACCCAACAAAACAGCGTTAAGGGTTATAAAGGACGCCATGGTTCGTGAGGAATGACGTTACCCACAGAAATCTTGAAATCCCAATACCTAGTTGACGAGGTGATGAAATCCACCATCAACCGTCTACATGCCACTATATCCAACCACCCATCACCTACAATATTTCAAAACCTACTGTCATTGTGGGGAGTACACCAACCCAGACGTCTTAAAAGAAAAACAGCACCCGACATAATATGTCAATATTATTGAACCCTGGTGATTGAAATCGTACCTGAATATTATTATTGTTAGTATCTCGTTGAAATTCAAAATTATTTATAACTTAATAATCCATAACTTATTGATCCATTTATTTAACTAAATATTTATTTATCTATAACTAACTAGTACATTATTTAATCTATTTATAAATTCTTACTATAAGCGACTGGTTATTGGGACTGTCTCTGGATAGTAACCCTAACACATGTGCCATAGTACTTATGTAAAAATAAAATTATTAATGAAATATTAGCCTAACATTGTAATACTGAAAGTTGAACAAATAAATTTTTTAAAAAATCACATCCCTGGATCCATCCTTTCAAATTTCAGCTCTGTAGGTCGAATAAGAACTTGGAACATTCATTCACATTCGTTTCATAATCTTTTAGTGGCTTTTCAAATTTTCAATCATTGGTATAAATTAATTTTAGAACAGCCTGAATTCATCACTCGATAATATGACGTGGAGTGAGTTCATCGCGGCGGACTGGTAATTCCAACTTACTTTGAGTTTCATGAATCTGTACAATTTGATGTACCAATTAAGTTCACCCAATCATTCACGTGTGTGCACCTGATGGAGCAAGTAAACGTCCATACCCTTGTATCTCATCAAATTCTCTCCATATGTTCAAAACTTGAGCTTTTTTTCGAATATTTTCGAATATTTTATCACCCCGCGAAGGTCGTGTGATGGAACCACCTCTTCCAACATAAACTGGCTCAAAATTGTGGGATTGCTCCATTACCGGCTCATTATCTGCATTAACATCACGATACGTCCTCTGGAGGCGACGCTTCTCACAACTCTTCACAACTGACGAGTAGTTAGGTAGTTGGGGCGTCAAAGGGCAAAACGTCGATATAAGACATCGATGATTCTATTTGACCTTGTCATCGATTTACTGATATATCTTTGACAAAAATATCAATCTACACCCAAGTAACAACAAAACAAAATAATCATTTTTACTGTAATATTGGACACATGTATAAAACACAATACTTTTAACGCCAAGAAATGAATATTGGTACTGAAATTGCAACGAATAGACACCTAAATATAAACGTTTCTATATTACAATAATTAACAACACAGAACACAACAAAACAAAACAGAAACTCAAATGACAAACAAAGACGGAAACAGGAACAAGGTTGATCATAATGGCAAATGACGTTGTTGTTGTGGCTGAGCCTCAGGGCTGACCGTGTTGTAATAGAATTCATATTCATGACAGGCCTTTAGAGCCGATGTATCGTGATAATATCGATACAGAAATAATCTGATCTTCAATATATCGGTGTGCAAAAACACAGGTACATGTATATCTGATTAATCGATACTCATCCCTGTACGTAATTCATTAATGAATTTACTCCATCCAGCGTTTCCTTCAATGCGAACACTTTCGTTATAATGATGTTTTGGAAATAATTCGATAAACCATCCAGTTTATGTACCAATCGTAAAACTGCTATTTATAGTTTCAAAATGCGAATTCGATTTTTCCCAGTAGAGTTCTGTTGTTATTTCACTTCTTGTTATAATTCCACCACTTATCACTGAAACGTTTTATTAATTAGCTCGTATTTCCATCCATCCATTCTCGTATTAGATTGAAATGGTGATAGTCGCATATATACGGTCTAAGATACAATTAGAAGCGGCAGGGCCCAACATGGAAATTGCAATTTGGACTAATAGAAAAACGTTAAAAGTTAGCTTGAAGTTGTCAAGTACAATCTTTCTATCGGAAGAAAATAAATCCAGAACGTTGTAATATTGGCACGGTCAGGAAACGGTATTCTTTCAACGTTTAGAGTTTATATAATTGATCAGATATTGTTTAGATCCCAAACAATTCAATTATGAAAATATTTTTCTCTTAATGCAAAGAGCTTACTTGTTGAAGCCAATAAATAAGCTTCCTCTTGAGATAAATTTAATTTTAGTGCCGCTCAATGAATTGTTGGTACCGAGTAGGCACTTGACATTATTGAAGAGTAGACACTTGACGGTCGGTTCTGTGTGGTCGACCACTTGTTTACGGCTCGACTCAGATATACGTGTATAATTCTCATAAATGTTTATATTGTAAAACACGTACACGGGGTACTGGTCGATCGAATAGTTGAAATATCAACAAATCACTTCCTGGGGTCTGGTGTTGGATGATGAATCGGTTGTATATATTTACTTGTTTCTATTTATGCTTTATAGATAACATTCAGTGACAAACATTGCTCTACATTTCAAATTATTACAGTACATTAGGTATATCCGTACCTACTCAACATTAGATGGTATAATCGTCCGTGGTTGTGGTTGCGCCCTTTTTTGCGCAACTAGTGTTTGTTAAGGAAACAGTACACTGGTGTCAATAAATTCGTAGTTGAGTTGAGTATGCGTTTTATAGTCAAGGCGGACAATTAAACATTGAAATTAGTCAAATTCAAAGATGGGAAACAATAAGTCGGTCAAAATTGAGTTTTTGTGATTCCAAAATACCCAAAAATAGTGCAATTGATTGGTGAATCCTCAGGAAACTAACGAAAACTTCGGTTAGGGACTTGAATCGCTACAAGATGCTAATGTTGTAATCAGAATCTACTCGGAATCTGCTACAAAGAGCCATGGAGCATTTCAAAGGTGACCGCACTTGCGATCAAATACATGTTTGGTGTCGTTCTTCGTGGGTATCGGAATGCTGAAATAGTTTAGAACTCCCAAAGGTTTGCGCGCCGCTGGTGCAGTAACTGAATGGTACGTGTTGGGTATCGTCATTAATTTATTTCGGAATTGATCTTCAAACTTCATAAAATACGAGGATCTCATGAAAATTTTCTGTGACACAAAAAGCAACTATTTGAGTAACCAAAACGTTCAGAGGGGAATAATTATTGGCGATTGAATTTTCAGTAGGTTGTTGATTGAGATTGTAGATTTTCAGTGGTTGTACATTGAGTAGACACGTTATCAAAATTCGCTCTTCCGTTCATGCTGCATGAGTAAGACTTTCTTCTGAATCACACATCCCTTCCTCCTCGTTATCAGTCTCCTTTTATTTTTTGTACGCACCCGCTCTTCACAAGGACCTGAGAGGGGCTTTAGATTGCGGGCAACGAAAAACTAGACACAACAATAACAGAAAAACAACTTATGGCTACAACTTATCTGGAGCCCATGATAAACTCAGAACGTATAACAGAAGTAAACTACACTATAAAAGATTGGTGGGCTCAGAAATATTAGAATCTTTGAAATAATAAATGATAAGAAACAAATACTCAACTATGTGTGTCAACTATGTGAGGATATGTTTGGAATTTTGATATGAAACTTTCGAATTTATTTATGTGCACGTCCTGGCAGAATCGGGTGACTTGAAGGGGGGTCTTGACGGGGTTTTAAGGGGGGAAACATACCCATAAATTCCAAAAATGAAACAGTTTTATAAATGACAGCTCATTTTAAAGATGTTTTAACGCTAGACACCATGGTGAAGTCAGAATTGCGATATCTTATTATGGATACATTTTACATAAAACCAGTTATTTCTTCGAATATTTCTTCACTGCATGACTGTGGATTTTTTTTTAGCATTGTTCCCATCTGCTTATGATTCATCATCTTCAATAATGAACCAAAGGAACTGAAAAAGTAAAAAAAAACGTTCAGTACTCAGTAGCAGTAGCTGAAGAGAAAGTGCAATAATTTAGGAAACAAAAAGTGGCTCAGTAGAGTCAGATCTAAAACTCTCTTGTCACCAATTATAGGTAATCGTGAAAATAGTGACACGAAAAAAAAAATAAAATAAAATTTAAATTCGAATACTTACTGCATTTTCTATGTTCCAATAAGGGATACAAATCGATTATAGATTAATCAGATAATCTATTATTTGATCCCGATTAATCGATTGATTTTAATTGATGTATAGCTACCAATTATTTTGTATCGATTATTGTTACTGATTAATGGAAGTAGTATGGTTACGCATAAGGAATCATCCATGGAGGTAGTGACAATAACAACGACGATTTGTCTTCAACCATGTCTTTGTGTCCTTTACTTTCATACTTGCTGCTTTTAGCGGTTCTATTTAGGTATACTTTCAATTTAAAATAAAATTTCTCCCTTACTAGGGAAAATATATGATCATGGGCTAGCTATAGGAGCCCCTCAGCTGATTCTTTGCCTATTCTGCTCAAGGCGTAAGTCCTAAGGAGGCTACATACCAAATTACAGCTTCATAGTTTGGATAGCATATAGCTATAGAAATTAGCTTTAGGAGCCTCTCGCTGATCCTGTCCCTATGCTGCTTCAAGTGTACGTCTTAAGAAGGCTACATGCGAAATGTCAAGTTCCAACCGTGACGGAAATTCCACCAAAAAACGTCACATTATTTGTATCGGGCCAATTTCGGAACGACCCCCAGTCATAACATAATATGTTATGCTATAGCTATATGCTACAAGCTATATTACTTGAAATAGTTTGGACATGGATATATTATATCCATGTCCAAACTATTTCAAGTAATTTAATTCATTTTGGCATTCCCTTATCTTCATTAGCCTTGGTTCGTAAGTTAACAGACCATCAGATTTTTAGAGAGTGAGAAAGCAAATTATTATGCGTTTGAAATTAGTACTAATATAACAATCGATTATTTGCTTTTGATTATCGATTATTCAATACCGATTAATCAGTTGATGTTGTAATCGATTATTTGGTTCCGATGTTGCACCCTAGTTCCAATAGATCTCATAATGTTGTATTTCCTACTGAGACTACTGTAAAAAATAATATCAGTTGAGGTTAAATAAAGGTAGGTTTTATTCTGGGTTTAAGTACGTGGGCACGAGTATGTTTAATATTTGAATACTAACCGCTCAGAACAACGTCTAGCGGAACAGCTAGTTACATAATATGTAACTAGCTGTTTATTATATTATTAGCTATTGCTTATTATATTACTAGCTGTTTACATTAGAAAATTCGAACTGAGTGTACCCTTACTTCCCGTACAACCCACACGTCCCCCACTAATCTATCAAAAAGTGAAGCGAACATCTGTACAATGTGGGCAATCATGGTGTACGGTTGCCTGACTGATAGTATTGTGGGAGGTGTATTCAGTATGTATAGTAGGTATATGTATTTTCGGTGCAGAAATCGACATTGTCAAACGTACGTCTTATTTATAGCACCAAAATATTTTCCCACAAGAAAAGAATTGAAAACCTTTTTCTTAGATGGACGCTAATTAGCGCAACTATAAGTCGGATATAGATTGATGTAAATATACGTTGATATAGTTCTAAAAGCGCATTTTGTTTACAATTCTGTTGTAGAAAAAAGGTCTGGTGAACAGTCATATGCTTTCTATTTCCGTACTTGCCCGCGGGTGAGGGAGTCAAGGTGTCGCTGAAGACGAAGGAACCGACCCTAAAATAAATATAAATTCTGAGGGGTGGCGGTTGTGCGCTAAGGAAGTCGCAGGATGCACGTGCGGCCATATCCGCTTCCCCGGCTAAATATAAGTAGACGTTGTCGAGATATGAAAATCCGTGAGCACCTGGAGGGAGGAGACTTGGGAGTTTCCGACTTCGCCTATTTGACAAATGATCTGTGTCCCCCTCCCATATGCGACACCTTTCTTCTAATGAACACGTGGAAAACCTTTCCCTCAAACCTTCTCACATGGTGTTATTTGATTTGGACGAACGTCAAATCCATAATCCACTGCGACCCGTCATTAGAGTTCATCATGTTCTGTATAATGATCCTCCTGTCCATATCACTGTTCTGTATACAGTATTCTTGTGAATCCCATAACTATACGGAATGATTGTAATAGTGAGTTAACTCAGCGAGACGTTCCATTTGGAAGATTCCTGGGACTGCTAAAATGCATTATTTGCGAGGAGCTCTAGCCCATGGCCACCAGTTGTTTTGAGTGCCAACAGGATTTGCCTGCACCAGACGAATGGTTCCCATATTTGGTGCATCAATAAAGAACTGGCTCTGGTTGTTAATATTCCTCCATCTAAAGTGACATACGGTCGTCAGATGGGTGGGAATGTTGTTAAATTATTCGGTTGAGACGAGAACTGAGACGGAAATCTGGGACGACACGAAGAAGGCGGTAGACTAGCGATGCTCGGCGATGCCTTCTATGACGTCGAGGGTGACTACGTCACGGCAAACCCACTCGATCCTTCTTCGGTGTCAGATGGTCATGAGTTCCGGCATGTGGGCTCCGATCAGGCCGACGACAATCCTAAAATTTATTGCTAACCCCGAATTAATAAGGAGGAGTCCCGAATAAGGGCGTTAAGTTTTGAGATACTTTTTATGGAATACTTTTGTCAACTAAAAGTAGATAAATTATACAAAGGACACGAGAAATTGTTAAAAACTTATTACAAATGCCTATTCATATAACCACAATGTTTGAGAGATCTTTTTTGGTACAGAGAAATACTGTGAATATTTCAAGTTGAGGGAACGGACGGAAACTTTCAGAAATAGATTGAAGGAAGCCTTATTATTGGACTATAATTAATAAAGCAAATCCGTGAACTTTTGTTAAGAAAAATTTTGTAAGATGTAAAATGGATGAGATCATATGATAGCGGACCGAAGGCGTAGAAGAAAAGTGAAATTATAATTTATGTTGCAAAGACTTTTTTGTCAATGTGAAAACGATGATTGTGGCGGATAATATGTATGTGAACTGCTTTGTGTCCTGGGAGAATGGAAGAGAGGGCCGTATGGCCCTAATTCTCCCAGGAATATAAATAAATCAATCAATCAATCTCTATAGAGATCGACAATGTACCTTGTAATAATCCATGCGTTTAGTTGATGAAGAGACTGTAGGGGATTTCCCATTATTTATTTATTTAATTTTGTTACTATTTCAACTTTTCAACAGGTGACAGAGTCGTTAAGTTATCGTTAATAAAAACAAGTCCAGAATTTTCCGAAAACTTGAATTGTGTTCATGCTAAAAAATAAGTTATACTAAAAGACCATCACTGAGCTAGTAACAAACTACCCCCCACTCGATGAGGGGTTATGGAAAGGATACTTGGACGAAGAAGTGATTTAAACAATCATTAACCCTCAATGGTTTTCTTCAATACAAAATAAAATACGAGTAGTAAAACTTCGTTGAAAATTTCGCAGCTCGTTTAGGTTGATTTTTTTCTTTTTCAAATGTAGAAAAGGAGAAATATGTTGAAACGTCAAGCCAATTTCACTTGGTTTCGTGTGTCTGGAAAAGTACTGGTGAATGAGCCATTCTCTACGTGGTGCTCTTCCGTGACTTGCTATCGATGCGTCAACGTTTCCTGTGGATGCGGCTATTTTGGCCGAAACTATCGCTGAAAATATATGTTTTGAGATATACCTATTGAGTGAGGTTAAATGCACTTTAGCAGTTAATTCGCCGAGGATCGTTAAAGCGCCTTTAACCGGTTTCATTAACGACAGGCATCAGTTATGTGTTGGTGAAAAGAGGATCGGGGCAATGCCACTTTAACCGCCATTTTCAATTCGGCATTAACGTTAAAGCGGCATTAAGCAGTTGGTGAAGGTGGGCATCAGAGGGTTGAAATGGGCCTAGTAGATACCTACTCTATTTCCCAATTTGAACGCAGTTGTCCATAGACAACAATACAGCTAGGTACCTGATTCACTCGCTGATTTACCTTATTTATTCACGGCTCTCGAGCGAGCGATTTCGTGCGGGATCTTTTCAAGTTTAAAAATGTCTCGAGGACATTATTTCATTTATTATCACGAATAATACCACCTCAGTTCACCTGCTATGTACGAGGTCCCAAGTGGGATTCTTCATGATGTCTGGTGTTTAATTCCGCTCAGTAACATTCAGAATGAGGGAATTGACAGCCCTCAAGCGTGCCCGAGTCCCTTCGTGAGCGTGGAAACTGAACAGGTTCAACCTACTTATTTCACCTTTTGTTCGTCTCCATAGAAATCTCCCTTACAAGGGCCGAAGATTTTTTTTCTCCATCCAGCTTCCTTATTGATCCAACAAGAATGGGTTAATACACGTCAATCCCGAAACACGCTATAATTTCAACCGGCAGGATATCATTGTGAATGAATAATAGGACCGCTGAAATTGGGGGCTGTTAAATACAAACACGTGCCGCTTCGAAAGAGGTAGATATTTGAAAGAATCATAAATTAACCATTTCCGCGTTTTTTGGAAACAGTGATGCTCCCCGTTCGGATCAGCTGTTAAGGGGTTAATTAAGGTATTTTCGTTGAGGTGGGTGAGTGCGGGCGATAAAGTATGATGGGGGGGATGGCGTGTGTCGGTGAGCCCTGGAAACCTAACCGTGGACATATGGCCGAAGGAATTATTGCCGCTTCACAATCACTGGAAAGAGGATCGGGGAGCGTCAACATATGCCGGCCTTTGCAGTGGCATATGGCCGTCAACGGCGACAACGTTCACGACCCCTTCTCGTCAGTTTACGAGTAATTCGAGCGACTTGCACGCCGGCCGAGTGGGAAGATTGTGGTGGCGGGGGAGGAGAATTGGTTGAAGGAGCAAAAAAGTTTCCATGCTAGAGTTAAATCGGGCGGACGGAGCGTGGGTGGTTGAAAAAACACGTCTGGACCTCCGTCTGAGTACTTCGTATCGAATTTTCATCGTAATCTCCAATTGAGCGGACTGGGAAATTGATATTCAAGTGGCACCTTCCATTCCACGTGGCCCCAAGTGTGGGATTACCCGAGGGATCGTTCGAGGAGACGAGTTGTGACTCCACCGGCGACTTGATGTTCAATTTGTACAAGTTGAACATGCAATCGTACCGCAGTATCCCGTAACTGTTTCAAGTGTTAATCATTCCAGCATAACTAGAAGTTAGCTAACTGTCGTATAGACAAAAAATTCCTTCCCTTGAATAGAATCCCACGAATAACCAATGTTCGCGCTTACCTCATTTTTGACACTCCATATCTAACAAATATGATCGAAAAGTTTTGTAACACACTTATCGAACATGGTACTGGAATCATAGCTCCCGTAGCTACATACCATGCTTTCAGTATTTGTAGGCTGGCAACTGGAACCTTCAATGCAACCTCTTTCTTTCAGCGAATTTTTCAAAGAAAAGGAAGCTATTCTGCCGTGCTAAGATAAAGTCCCCTATCGACCATTTCGGTGATTTTGGAGTTGGGCTCATGTCTGCGTAGATCTCGACGTGGCGCGTTTTTTCTGCCAAGGTAGAATTTCCTATCTCCATTGGAAAGGTTCGAAAAAAGACTTATCTCCAGTTTGATGATTTGGGCCCCCTTCCTCACTTAACTGCATTTTTCTCGACATGGAAAATAGCGCAGGTCCGACCACAGGTCCGTGTATATTAGTATAATGGAATACGAAACACCAGGTCAAAAGAAAGAAATTAGCGACAAGATGAAGGATTTTTCAACGTGAAGATGTAAATGAATGCAAAATGAAGGCGCGGAATTCCAGAGGCTTATTAAAACCCGATCACCTAGCCAGCCAACCCTCTGACGTCATAGGCTCTTACGGCATAGGCTGTTACGTACTAGTTGGCCTCCTGCCAGCCGTCTGACGTCATACGCTCGTGCGTCATAGGCTCTGACGTACTTGTTGGCCTCCGGCCAGCCGTCTGACGTCATACGCCCCTTGCGACATAGGCTCTGACGTACTAGTTGGCCTCCGACCAGCCGTCTGACGTCATACGCTCGTGCGTCATAGGCTTTGACGTACTAGTTGGCCTCCTGCCAGCCGTCTGACGTCATACGCTCGTGCGTCGTAGGCTCTGACGTAGTGGCCCGCCTGTCGCTTGTGTTCTGACGTGATCTGAGGGAAAGGGTGAACCAAGGAAACAAATTTTTCCCGTTTCAGTTTATGTGCCAAAGCAAAGACATGAAAATGTCAAAAGAATGTCAACTCCATCCTGTTGTTGATACAGTCGAGAATTAAATGCTTGCAACGCCTCTGCAACACATTGGGAAATTTTATGTCTTTAAAGAAGTGATTCAAGAACCTTCGAACAATGCTACATCACCTACCCCAGTAGCGTAGTTGTTATACTTAATTGTAGGGTTCATCATAAATTATGAAGCTTGCATTCGTATAGACAATATAAATTATTGAGAATGATCACCTGTTTACACGTAAACAATTATTTAAACAATCACGCTCATACCGCAGCTTGTCGGCCACGCACTCCGCAGTGGTTAACGTAATATGGTTAGGTAAATAAAGAGCTATCCAACGAGTGGTGAACGATTTTTGTACGATGATAACTGGCGAAGCTAAAGTTCCGTAGCACCGAATTGGTTGTAAGCGAAAATCATCAGAAATTTTCGTGACGATTTCGTGTAACGCTTTTGTGTAACGATTTTCGAGTTATGTGCCAGAGTAAAGACATAAAATGTCAAAATGGAGATAAGTGGTTTTAACTTACGGCGGCAGTATTGTTCTCGGTCCGAAATTTTTAAAACTCGAATTTCCGAAAAACTTTTATACCAAAACCCGTTACAGACCATCCAGATTTCACTGCCCAAAGACATTAAAACATGTACCTATATTATGAAAAACATTCTGTCTACTGACACCTCATTTTAATGGTTTGTTTTATTATCTAAGGAGGATATCTACATTACATTTAAGAAAAAAGTAAGAATGGAATGGCAAAATAGATATTTGAAGTGCGACAAAGGTCGATTTTTCAAAGACATTCACCCACGACTTAAAAGCGACCCATGGTTTATGCACACTGAATCGAAGAAATTCGTTCGTGTCGTTTGTAGAATGAGGAGCAATCATGCTATGTGCCCGCCGGACTTAGCAAGAGTGACTAGGAGCAATGGGGATGATGTGTTCGATGATTCATGTCCCCATTGTGGTGGGGAAGGAAGTGTTGAGCATATTGTGATGCAGTGCGTTCAATATGCTGTCTCTAGGGACAATTTGTTTAAGAAATTGTATAAAACATTGGGGATACCTTTTAATTATCAATGTATGTTAAGAGAAGAAAATATCGATGTTTTTCAATTATTATGGGAATTCATAGAAGAAAACGGTATTAGAATATAAGTTTAGGATAAGTTTAGGTGATAAGATGCGTTTTTAAATATTTTTCATTGATACCTTACGATTGTGGTTATGATTAATTATGTTTTAACTGTGGCCTTATGTTGACAACCATGCCAATGAAGAATTTGAAAAAAAAAAAAAAATAGATGAAGTCAGAATTGAAATATCTTAATCCATTCTCAAACTGGAGCACTTTGAAGGTGAAGAAACGTGGTTGTTACTTGAGAAGTTCTTCACGGTTCATCTGCTCTAATCTGATAACGAAATGAGATATCGCAATTCTGACTTCACCATCGTGTTTAGCGTTGACAATTCTATAAAATTCTATAAACTGAGGTGTTACTCGGCAAAATAGGAGAAAACATTTACTATAAAACCGGTAAAATGGAGACTTTTTTTCCATTGTCACTTTTTCCACCACATACACCATATAGCTATGTCATTTCTATTGTATATCACCACGTGCAGTATATTTACTAATTTACTATGTGTAATCCATGCTTGGGAATGCTGCCGTCCTTAGAAAGAAAGTCCTAGCTCCATTTTGGAGCTTTTCGAGGTTAGGACTTATTCCTATAGATTTAGACGAGATCAACCGATTGGATTAGGTTAGAAAGCCCAATCTCCATCAGAAGTACTTGAAAATCAACTGTGTAACGGCAGTTCTAATTTCTACTCTATAGAAAATTCTCAGCAGTTCACAAAACCTCGTTTGTCTCAAAACTATCAAAATGGAGATAGGACTTTCTTCCTTATGACGGCAGTATGGATTCGCTGTTTTTAAAAAGTAATTTTCCCTGGCAGTTTACCGTTGTAATTGCGGGTGTCCCTTTAAAAGTATAATTCGCGTAATCGGGAAATTATATATTTTCCACTCAATTAGACTTAAAAATCCTATTTCAGGTTTGTTGTTCCCTTTTGAGGTCCTCATACAGGGGACGCTGATTCTGACGGTTGCTGACCAACAGACCCGCATCACGGACTATTTTAACAAAAATGATGATTATGAAAAATGATGAATGATGATTGTGATACATAATAACCATAAATAAATTAACACCACAGAAAGTTTTTTGTGATTTTGATTAGTTGGGATTCGGCCCATTTATTTGTATGTATCTATTGTTCTGTTTTGAGAATAATTCTGCTGAATTACAAAAATTATGTACACATTTTGGAAGATAAGTTTTTCCCCGCTGGTCGCCTGTAGAGATTGGCCGCTTACAGTGATCGGTTTTGGTCAGTCCCAATGGGATCACTATAAGCAAGCTCCACTCTAATATCATATATAAGGACATGAGGTTTTTTTCAACCACTTTTAGGGTACAAGCGCAATACTATACTAGTCTAGAGAACAGCTTACGCCCAAGAATTTGTTGGATAATCCAAAAAGAAACTTCACTCAATCACATACATGGTGGGGGTAAATGTAGGTACGTGGGTAGGTACTTCACAAAGACCAAATAGAGTCATTCTGATTAACTAATATTCTTTATAAAGTGAATTGTCATACTTAGCATGAATCGCGCTACGTCAACAAAATTAATTCTTTTCGAACGTTCTCAAATACACCTACGGGGTCTGATTACCGTCTCATGTTTCAATCAACCATCACTGTAACTTCTGCATATCGGTTGTACGCAAATGTGTTCCATAAACGGTCCATGTAAAAAGATAGTGGCAGTAGTGGTACCATAACAAGAAGATTCCTCAATTTTATTTGAGGTAAGAAATCATTGGATAGAGTCGATGATCCGTTAATTCTATTCAATGTCCAGACAGGAGCACGATGTGAGGTTTCATTTATATGGAATTTTTTCATTTTATCGATTTATCTTTCTGTATGTTACAGAATCATTTGACTTTTTGGAAGTTACACGTCTGTACCGTGACCTACTAATAGTATCTTGTGCGGCGCACGGGTGAGTCAGATTGTGACGAGAACGAATACGAAGGTATTCTCCTCCCTTCTTTATTCAAGTCCAGAGAACAAGCATGCGGGACCCTTTGTGAGTGAACCAGACACGACACGTTGTACCGTTCGGGTCGACATCTGCCCATCATATCACCAATCGCCGTCCAATTTGGCACGGTGAAGATGTCCACCGACACTGCTACCGTCTCCAAACGGCTCAAAACGTCGCGTGCCACAGGATCTCAATCAACATCCTTAATAACCTACGCTTGCCAAATGCTTCAGCCACCTTCCGTTCTGTTTCCTTTCTCAGCTATTTTACGTCAACTTTTTTTCTCCTCAAAATATTTCGCCCTTGTCATCTTCTTTGTTAATTCTCGCCTCCCCGAGGATCCTCGTCATCCTCTGGAAACCCCAAACCTCAATGACAGCGGAAGTATCGCGTCCTGCCCCAGAAACGCTATATACCTATCAACGTGACGCACTGAAACACCATCCACTACGCTGTCGAGTATCATTGAAGGATAATTCACGATGAGAACTTTTCCAAAAGTGTAATAAGCTAGAATAACGTAGAACGAATGTTTTACCATTAATTCACTTAGCATCACCCCACTTTCCTAACATGAACGAATCTTTTGTGCTGACAGAAGTGACAAATTTTTATTTCAGTAGACCTCCTACACCCCCCCCCCCTCCAAATAACCCGCCGGCCAGATAAGCCAATGAGGAATTGATAAGACGTTAACCAATTTTGATTTGTTGTAAATATAATCTATTCGCATACATTTATTCACCAATTATTCCTTCTCGTATTTTAGGTGATCCGTTCAATGATCCGTTTATATAAATACATAAATGTGCAATGGGTAATGTTTGTTTAAAACACTCGGCCAGTAGGTGATCGTAAGAGTGAACGAAATGGGGTGCTTGAGCCGCCGCTATGTTGGTTTTTACAGTCTACAGTCACCTCGCCAGTAAAATATATAGTCAGATCATAACGAACAAGGAGTATGGGTGCAGGGCTCAGGGATACGCGGCCATGTCGCCTCAGGCCGTAAAAGTCTGAAGAACGCCAGGATCGCCTGCTACGATTGTGTATGTTAGGATCAGTACAAACTGCTCACCTCGAGGTGAAGTCCTCCTTGGAGTAACACGCGATGAGTGAGTTGTATGAACCGATCTCGAGTTTCGTAGAGAACGAAACAATAAGTGAAGGATTATCAGTGACATGAATCCAGCCGCCAGAGCAGATAATTTGCCCTGCCGATCCACTTATCCGTTAGGTAACGCAAAGGTGTTACCCAGTGAGTAGACGGTATGGCTTCCTCCTTGTACCCTCCTATCAATGGACGGAGGCAATTAGTTGATGTACCCGCATACGCCTTTTTAATAATTGAATCGCAGATGTTAAAAACAGAACGGTGAGGCCGAAAGGGAAAATTTAATTTAGAATTTGCGATTTAGTTGGAGAAATTCATAAGAGAAATTAGTGGAAGAAATTCACCATTAGACGACTCCCTAAACATAACGAGAATTAGAGCGCAATCGGATCACTATTGTAGAAGAGACGCTAAAACCAATCGTGTGCAACATGTCTTGCTGCCACTAAGGGGATTGAATACGCCATATCGATCTTCCGGAGGCACGTCGATATTCATAAAATATTTCCGTTTCCCAGGTTTCACAAGGCACACCATGTATACCTATGGCAGAAAACAAGTCGTACTGGAGGATTATCATGACCGAACTACAGTACATATTCTTAGAACAACCTACTTATTTAGTGTTTAACGATTATGTAATGCATTTTTCTAATTTCATACACCAAGTTTCGTGCACACTTTTGCTCTCTCATCATCATTGTTTCGTCCAAATGCGTTGAACGATTCAGACCATCCCAAACAAATTTGGAACCGTTGAACCGATTTTGATAACATCATCTTGAATTATGCGTGTCAGGGTTTGGATGGTCCCATATGAATTACATTATAAAATGACCAATAGTGGCACATAGTACTGATCTCAATTGGAATAATTGTGGCATCTGAGCGGGCACGAACATGAAACCCTATTAACATCTATATCTGCCGTATTACTGAGCCAATCAAATTTGTACGGTATTGAGGACCAAATAATGAACATCAATTTGCCATAGTTGACACTGTGCAAGCTGCTTCAAGTTGTAGAAAGGTGATGGGAGAGAAATGTTGGCTTAAAACTGAACTTCAGCAAGTCTAAGTTCATCGCTTCTTCTTTGCGCAATATTTCTATCCCCGTTTTGGACAGTATTAATTGCCATGATTCGTCTGGCTGTCCCACAATGATCTGCAACTGCCCGGGAATCATGCAAGTACCATAAAGTATTTGGGTGTTGTGATTGATCAGTTCTTAGTAGTAGAACCGATAACTTTCATTTTGATCAAATTGCTTGTAAACGAATCAAAATGTGATTCTAAGCAAATGATTTTAAGTTACATTTTTATTTTGTAGAATTCTACAAATTTCAACGGTATTAATACCATTGAAATAGTTATAGGCGACTCCGCCCCTCAGCAAAAGTTTTCTAACTTATTGAGGGGCGACCGCACTTTTTCTGTATTCTGTTTCAGGAATTTTTGTAGTGTTATTTCTTTAATAAATGCTTAAAAAAATGTAATGTACCTCCGATAATGCAATTGACTGTATACGTCCCTTGTTATGAGTGAGGTAGCCATACTGCCCACCCTCTTGACAAACGTTTGTTTAATGTCGTCATGATACAAAACTCTCTTTAGCCTTCGACTTCTAGGCACTCTCTGGTAACAGGGAAACTACTCCTACAGTCGTAACCGCACATCCAATCGTGGTAGAAAATCGTTCATTGTAACCAGGGTGGAGTAGCCAACGGCCAGAAAGCCCCCGATCATGTTTCAAGATTCAATTAGACTCCTCTTCTCAGGAGCGATATGCTTCGCCGGAGAACGTGAGATCGTCCTTCATTAGACGCGACGGGTACGTTCCCTGTGGAACCGCGAGAGTCAGTATCTCTTCTCGATGCCCTGCCTCGCCAAACAGAAGGTTTCTACTGCTGATTAGGGACTCAACCTTGTAGCCATACACCGATTTTGTTTTGAACCGTAGAATTATCCTTGTGCAAACAGTCCCAATCAAATCGTGACGCGATGAGACAGGGTCGATAAGAAAAACTTTGCCAATCTTCTGTAATTTTCTTGGTTTTACCTTTTCCCAGCCTGTTCGCTTAATGCGAGCTCGGAGGTAAATGTGATTGCAAAGTCACGGTAAAGCGATTTTCCCGAGAAAAAAAAAAACACGCAAAATTCATCTAGATATTTCACCTATTTTCTTGTCAAACTTGAAGAAAAATCACGAACTTCGCTAGAGCCGATCTGAGTTGAGCGGACGCAAGGCTGACAATGTGAGCCAAGAAATGTGTGGCATTTGTCACATGCCAGGAGCCATTTGCTACCTAGAACGCAGCTTATTCTGCCATTTTGAGAGTGGTCGAAAATTCAAATTTTGAATTTTCGAACACTCTCAAAAATATTGTTTGTGTTCCAAATTGAGTCAAATTTCCCAAGTTTCCCCGACTGATTTGTAATCTTGATGAATGACTGAACCCTACCATCAAGATAATTTGTTCATAACTGTTTTAGAATTTTATCATTTTCAGTCAAATAAATGAGGTAATATTTGCCAGTCGCTCACACTAGTTTTCCAATGAACCATTTTCATGAGCTCTGATCGGTGAAATATTCTCATACGTTGATCAAATCTTCCTACTTACCTTAGATGCACGCTGTAAACATTTCAATTACCTCAGCTCAATGGGTAGAACATTACCTCATTGGGGTAATTCCCTAACATAATTAGAACTAATTGGAGTGTTTCTTTTATAAACATATAACTAATGTTCATTTTTTTGTATTATTTATTTATTTTTGGGAATAAATAGAATTCATTCATTCATTCACTTTATTCGTTCAAGAAAAAACCCGGTTCCTGTGTGCAGAGAGGCATTCCTTGGTGTGCTACGGATAACTAAACACCGAGTTAACACAGTCGTGCTAAATTTCAAGGGAACTTGTACTATGCCCAGAGAAAACAGGGGAGGAGACCGAAAATCCAAATATTTTGAGGAAAAAAGGAAAGCTGTGGTGGCCTTTATCAAAACATTCAAGTGCCTCGAATCTCATTATTGTCGGAGTAAATCTTCTGTCAGGCATTACGTTGGCGACGACCTCAGCATAAAAAAGATGTGGCGGATGTACAACACTGGCCAAGAAGAGTCCACTCAAGTAACCCACTCGTTCTTCAGAATGATTTTCACCACGAGATTCAACATCGGCTTCGGGCTAATGAATGTTTGAGTTACTTACCTAAAACAATTTAAAGTTACCTATTAACATGAATAATGTTTTTGCGGTGGCCTACCAGAGTTGAAAAGCGTAACGAAGTTTAAGTCACGAAATTATGTCACGAAGATTTTTAATGATTTTCACGTACAACCGAGCCGTTTCTAGGGAAATGAAACTTCTTTAGTTTTCAACGGACAAAAATCGTTCTCCATTCGTTGGAAAGCCTTTAATTTATGCATAAATTATATACTGCCAAAACCGCTGTAAATATCGAAGAAGCTGAGATACAGCCCTGAGTAAATAAAACTGTAAACAACATTCGGAATGTGCCCTACATTGCCCACATTTTACTACTTGCATCAAACATTGATCGCATCCAGTGTTTGACTATTGAATATTATGAAAAACTCGGCGCTTCGCTGATTAAGAATTACCAACGTTACCTTTGTTACCTACGAATAACTCAGTATTCTCCATACAGACAAAGAAAAGGGATAAGGAAAAGGGGAAACGGGACGCAAAAACATTATTCATGTTTTGCATAGCAAATACCTCGTTCTATACAAAGTATAGAAGAGAAAAGATCCGGGGGGCCCAGGGGGGCTTGCCCCCCTGGCGAGGCGCGAAGCGCCGAGTTTTTTCAAATACAATTTAATCATTCAGAAGGTTGAGTTATTTTGAATATTAAAATTCCAACCTTATTTTCAGCGATATTACAGTTTTAATTTGCAGCAAAACCGGCCAACTCCAAAATGAGTTGCAAACTCGGCCAAATCCAAACCATCTATCTGATTAATACCCCACCTCATCATGCCCCTTCAATTTAATAAAGCTCTTTCAAATAACCAGCCCTAAAGTCACTTAAAACCGAAAAAATTTTGTTACTACCTTGTTTTGGCGTGGTGTGACAAAAAATCAGCTTTCCACGAAAATTTTGTTTTTTGGAGATGGCCGGTTTTGCAATGAAACCAGATAAGCGGAGCGGACACAAAAATCAAAATAAGTACTTTATGTTGATTGATTGCAGGCAATGTTAATGTAAGACACTATACAGAGTATTAAGACGTTAAATTGAAGACGTAGTAGTGGAATTAGGTCATTCTTGCTGATGATTATATTTTACGAGCTGCAAACTAATTATATTGGTATAAAATTTAAATTCTTACAAAAAATGTTATACAGGTTTCAACCCCCCCCCCCCCCTCCGTAGAACAGCCACTGCCTAGGTATCGCAGATGGGTAAATACCACCTAGAAATAGTTTAGAAGTTCTTAGGAATAAGTAATTGAGGCTAAAAGCGGCATGTCACACATGCCATACGTCCACTGGCCATTCAACCTCGACAATGGATGAGTCTAGTCTAAATTTTGTGTTCTTACAATAAGGAAATCAATCTTTCAATTTGGGTAGGTATGTTTAAAAACCTTTGAAAAATATGCGATTATGCTGTACAGGGTTGATTCAGTTGGTACTTTACTCCGGAAACTCGCTCATTAATTCATGCTGTATTTGGTACTTTTTTCGGAGCTTACGATTGTTAATGTCTCCTTCCTAGAAAAAAAACACAGAAAATAGACTGGAAAATATCGACACGTTGCCAGAATTCATTATCCTTTCGACAAGAAACCACGAGGTCCTTTCAACATCGATCTTGTTCGTTGCACCGGAATTTATTGGGGGACCACATTGAAGTGCTCAGTCAAATGTCAATCAGGTCGTTAAAACTTCAGTAAGTTGTGAGGTCGTAATGTATCTCGTACATCAAGGTCGTATTGTACCTTGATGTACGAGGCAGCGAAAAGAAAGGAGAAATCTCTCTGAACCCGACCCTTTCAAGTTAAGAGTGAGTCACAAAGGGCAGAACCCAACGTGACTCACCTGAAGTTCGTTTTTTAGTGTCTGGGCGCAATAATTCACAGGGAAGGGCCTCAGGCGGCAAGTCAACGGGCTCATGTCATGTTTTAGGGTGTTCGTCTTACTAAAAATGCCTTTGAGGTTTAACTATCCCAACCTACTTGCCATTATTTCCTTCTGTATCAAATGTTGAAACGTTCACCGAGCGGTCGCTAGTCGTAGTCGTCAAAAATCATACAATCGATTAATTTCTCTTGGTGGTTCAAATGTCTCAGAAATACCCCCTACGAATTGCTGATGAAAAGAGATGTTTTCGGCAGATACGTCCCATGTTTACCTCGTCCCTTACAAAGTCTATAAGACAAAATGTAAACAATACGGCTTTCGTCAACAATTCTATTCACCGTTCAGTCCATACTAAAATCAGAGTGATGGCTGATACTACAGCAACTGAATGATGGCTGATAGGTACTAAAGGTGGTAGACCTTCCTGTACTGTTCAATTGACTTCGTCTAGGTCCCATGAATATACAGTTATTAGGTGAATAAGTGATGTTTTTTTTTTTGCCGTTTTGGCACACATTCAAAATGTTCTCAAACCTGACGATTCACTGACAGATAAACTGGTGAGTTTTGTCAAAATGGTCAGTTAAAATGGTCCACCGCGGATAATGATGATGATAGTTACGGAATTAAGTAAGATTGTTTTTTGATTATTAACTTTGAATTTACTTATTTTTATTTACTTATTAAATAAGTACTTATAAATTTTATAAGTAGCTCTAACATACTTTATATATCTAGCAATGAAATATACTATCCAATTAAGCCTCATGAAATCCTTCTTTTCTTCGTTTATTTTATACATTTTCAGTATTTTCAATAAGAATTATGCGTAAGATATGAGCAAGATTAACTAAGAATCCACTGATAAATATGTTTCATTGATAATTTCATGATTTTTTTCCTTCCAAAACTGTATCATGTCTAACCAGTATCAATTGGAAAATAGGCTGAAAATATGTATCTTACGTGAATGTTATGATTGTTGATGGTGACACCTCGCATGATATAATATATCATATTAGGTTGCTATTTGTTACCACTTTGGACGAGCAATATCTTTGTATACGTTGAATCCAGTGCAACATCTCAATTTTATGAAGAAAAAAATTTATGTTTTACTAGTTTTTTATGTACAAATCCTTAAAGGCTCTTTTGTAGGCCCTTCATAATTGGTGTATCTGGAATTAGCGTCAAAATTACTAAAAGAGTCCGTCAAGAACAGAATTTTGTCCACCGTGACCATATACTCGAAGGACTGTGCGTTGGGGTCAGTCATCAACGTTTGTCGAGTTGGAATAAAATTATGAACGTCTCAATTATTTCACGTTCACTCATGCGCAGAGGCGGCTGAATTACTCTGATTACGATTAAATTCGTAAGACGTCAACTAAAGGCAAACTTCACCAACCTTGGGGATCTCATCAGAATTGACTAGAACATGTGCCAATTAGACGTCTGTGCTTCGCGGATTACTCAATGAGCAAAATACTTGGTGTACTTGTCGAGATGCTCTGAAGAATGCAGCTGCGTGGTGGAGCCTGATTGGCTGCAGAGTATCGGCAAATCTAATAGCTCAGCGGCCAGCAGCTTGCAGTGATGATTGCACATTTAACAAGGTAATAAACGGGACATTAGCGACGCTTTACGGCCCTCAACTAAGTCGAAGACAGCGACCAACGGCGGCTAATGGGGTATTCCCGTTTCGCCGACAGTTAAAAACGCATTTTCTTAAATCATTCTCATGAGCTTGTAAAAACGAACGTCACATAACTGGACCATCGTCATAAATTTGTTGGTTCCTATGGAGTCAAGAAGCAGTCATGTTGAGATGAGTTGTGGAAGGTCATTTGGATTATATTCATTAGTAGTGCAGTTACCAAATAATCGACCATCTCTCATGATATTAAGAGCCCTCTACAAAACGGGATTTCAACAGCGGGGGGGGGGGGGGGGGTTGATTTTTATTTTGAAGGAGAATTACCTTTTGAATATTATCCTCTTCGCCGCTTCCATGTTTCGTTTGTTCTGACGTTTTGTGGCGGATGAGGTGGGAGCTAACTTCATCAGAAAAGCGTCCTTTGCTCTCCATCCCTCAGGCAGATCTTCTTCCTCGCCATTCAAACGAGTAGCTATGGTCCGGGCTTGTTCCCCACCCAGGACTTCTTGATAGAACAGCAGCTATTTTTATTTTGAGCTTTTCCCCCATTCTCCCACCACATTCGGAGCTCCTGAGGGTCTCGATTTTTCCAACAGCATCGGAAAAAAGCATGTCGTGCCTCTGCAGGCCTTCGATGATGCCTGGAATCGAACCAAAGTTATCGACGATGTATTGGTGGTGGGATTCAAGACCAGGAAAACGTAAAGCTTCTTTCACCTTCTCGATGGCCTTACCCTGCTCAGCATCCAGTAAATCGAACACCTTCAAACAAAAGAGCAAAAGACATCCAAGTAATTGCAACAGTTTGGGAGGAGGGGGTTGATTTTTAAGTAGAGGTACCTTTTGAATATTATCCAAATTTTCCAAATTTTTAGAATAATATTGAACTGCCTCCAGCCTTGTCCCCACCGTTTGACGATGGGCCCGGGGGGCAAAGGAATCTCTGGCAGGATAGTTGGGAACAGGTCTACTCTCGCTGGTGCTTTCAAAATTACCTTCTTGGTCGATGATACTAATTTATTCGCAGCTGGGTACTCGTCTTTCACTGTCTCGGCAACGATGAAGTCCATGGCTGAAGCATATCAGGTGAACTTCCAGGTGATTTGAATTTCCGCCAGCTTTCAGAATGTAAGCAGTGAGTCTGTGATGAACGCCCTCAACCTTGCAGCTGTACCAGGAGAACCTTTCCAAAGAATTCCTGTACTGGAAAGCAATAAAAAAATTAACTCACAACAATACACTGAAACCTCCCTAACAAAATAATGTATGAAGGAAGTCTATACATCAGATGTGTAAAAATGTATACGTAGCCCATCCCGAACGCACTACCATTCGTTTGTATTCGGGATGGTGTCATCCCTACCCTCTCTGCTCTTGCAGGAGCCTTCGCTCGGATTTTCAAGGCCTAACAGACATTGAGGAAAAATGTAAAATAGGGAAAACCTCTCAATACTGTAAAAACCGCTAGAAAGGGCTAGTTCATAACGTTTATTCCGGAAAGTGCCGTTTTATGACGTTTATCCCAAAAATGGCCATTTTATGATAAAAACCTATATCTATGACGTGTATGACTTTTTCCCGTCTCTGCTTATTAGGTATCTTACTGAGCGATTTTTCAAAATCCGACAACGGGTTCAAGTCTGTTTGATAGACATTTCGACAATATGGTTTGTAGACATGTTGTTGAAGGAATAATAGTAGGAGTTTTACAGTGAACATGGATAGAATAGTGTTGTGGAAACATATGACATTGGGTTGCTAAACGCACAAAAACTTGGTTGTCCTGTTTTTGAGTTAGTGGAGTTCTGAACGAAATACAAGAGAGTTTTTTTCAGTACCATTTTTACGGCTAATAGACTAATAACTGGTGTCAGAAGTGGTGGCAGATTGACTCATAATGTAGACGATTTATTGAACACTTCACTAGCACTGTTGACGTTGCTTTGACAAAGTTTGTACCAAATACTCTTCTGTAGTTGTGGGATCAATTCCAAAATATCTAGCCGATTGGCTACAGAATACGCTCAGAAAGAGCGGGTATACTGTGACATTTCTGTAAATGACTGAATTACCGCCGGGAAATGAAATGTATTCGTCCAAAGTGATTATGAACGTCACTTCGAGATACGGATAGAGAATGCCGTTACTCAGTAGTGATTGGTATCTGCCTCAGTCGCTGTATCTCTCGGCCGGACGTTGGAGATCAAATGGATGATGCCGTCCGGCAAAGTTTGTAAGATGTCTGAATTGTGACATTTCTGAGACGCCGATTCTGCAACGTCACAGAAATGTTCAAATTTCGGTAAACAGCTCAAAAAACGGTTCTGGGGAAAATCGGACGTTTCCAGACTGACAAATACTGAATTTCGGTTAATTAATAAAAACTTTATATTTTTTCTTCAACTTAATATAATCGTATGTTACTCAAACATGCGATTGATATCGAGAAAACTAGTTGGTATTATCTCTCCCCTCCCCTCCCAACTCAGTTTTTGGCCTCCAACGTTTCTGCTCATAGTGCTCAAATGGTTGAAAATTTTTGATAATTTCGAACAGGTGCTACTCATTGAATTCACAATCCTCTCGGATGTGCAACGCCTGGGCCAGCTACACTCGAATATCACATTCTCGACTGCAAGACGTGAGTCGGGAGCTTTGAAGTGTTTACCGAGCCTTACATAACGTCGACCTCGCCGTGCATTTCCAGGCTCTTCTTATCTCTAGTTTGAAAAACAAGTCAAACGATGCACTGTCATGTCATTGTTCTCAGGTCGTCTACACCTTTGTGATTCAGATAACGTTCTGCGTCAGCCTTCTGCAACTTTAACTGATTTCCAACTGCCGAATACAAAGCGGGCACTTTTCACGTTTTAACAGAATTTCAGAACATGAAATGAACTTTATTTTCTTGCATCAAGGAAAAACAAATCGTCTGATAAGATCCCACAAGGTCTTACTAACTTTCCCCAACGTTATTTTACCGGCGCTATTACAATATAGCTCTTGTGGATATTAAGAAAACTCTGCAATTATTATAATTATCTATAATAAACCGTTGTGTTAAGAATTTGCAGTGTTTTCTTAATATCCACAAGAGCCATATCGTAATAGCCCTGGTAAAATAGAGTTGGGAGTAGTTAGACCTTGTGGGATCTTATCAGACGAAATAGGATCACAGATAATTGACGAAAAAAGTCGGCGCTATGGAAAACGAGTCGTGCATGAGCATTAAAAAAAAAAAAAAAATCACCTTTGTAGAATCTAAGAACATGAAACCTAGATTAACGTTAGGTCAACAATATTTTGACTTTTGCAGAAACCACGTTTTCAAAAATTTGTCTAGATGTGCTGTCTGTGGCGTTAGACATCTCCATTATAACTCAAGTCAGATCAGATGGTCTAATCAATAGGCTTATGAGATGAAGATAGAGATATAAAATAGGGAGATGATGTTCGTTACTTGTTAAAGTTCTTCCTAATTCAATTGTTTATCTTTTATCTGGGGGTGGAAGAGTATTGTAAATTCGTAAACCCGCAGAGAAATGAAAACTTACTGAGGCATTTGCCCTCACTATAGACCCAATATTAGACCAATTATCCGTTGGTGCTGAAATCTGGTAGGATTGGTGATTGTATTATCCCTCCTTTAAGACCTGCATCAAACTGCTTAATTCCGCATGCATTCAAGTTTTCAGAATTTGCAGTATATTGAAGATAGGGCTAGTGTGGTCTAAAAACTTAATCTTTGTGGTCACATGTAACCGTAATCTGTGACGTATAAATAATAGAGCAAATTTTAGAAGAAATAACTGGTTTTATTTAAAATCTCTCCATTTTACTGGTTTGATAACGAATTTTCGCCAAGTGACACCTCAGTTTATTGATTTTTGAACGCTGAACGCGACGGTGAAGTCATATTTGCCATATCTCATTCTGTTATCAGATTAGACCAGATGAACCGTGAAGAACATCTCAAGTAACAACCAATTTTCTTCACCTTCAAAGTAGTGCAGTTTGAGAACGAAATAAGATATCGCAATTCTGATTTCACCATCGTGTTGAGCGTAAGAAACCCCTTTAAATGAGGTGTCACTTGTTAGAATGTTTCATTTTTGGAATTCATGGGTGATTTCTCCTGCCTTAAAACTCCCCTAAGCCCCACTGAGAGTCCCCCGATTGTGTCCATCTACGAACTTAGCCTTTAGATTGGCAAGACAGATTTTTTGTGCAAATTTGAACTTTTTATCTCAATTCTATCGAGAGTTATCGTCTGGAATGACACATCCATAAACATATGATTTTGTTGTCTTTTGGCAGTGAATTCAGGATAGTCAGAAGTGGAACAACATTTATGAATTTAGAAAAAAATATAAATGAGATTCGTAAACCACGTACAAACCAACCGAATTTGATGATTGTCGCTGTGTGCATCATTTAGGTGTACCTTTAAATGCGACGTCTACATAATTCGTGCTGACAAATGGAACGGCACATGAACCACTTACTTACTGCACGTTGTCGTACCTACTACCGGAAAACTTTCTTCTTTTTCCAAAATTGTAGACAAATTGCATTTTTACTTTAAATTTTAGACACCAGAAGGAAGAGTGTATATTTTTGATATCTGTAGCCCATCAAAGAACATCCCTAGGACTGAAAACCTCGAAATGTTCGACTTTTTCTCAGTTTTTTGACAACTGCAGGAGTTTAGGGCGTTTAAATAACAAAGTTAATAACACGTTTGCGCAAGTACCCAATGTTCAATATTGTAATTTTTTAAATATACAGAAAAAGTTTTAAGGAATGTCGTGGGTCAGATTTTTTTACTTCGATATTTAGAGAAAATAAGTGGGAGTACATAGTTCTTTAGACACCCCATGCATATATTCAAACCGAGTGACTTTTGTTGGGGTGCAGTCAAAGTGAAACTGGGTTTGAAAGTTCCAACGTTCGTTTATCATTACATTTATTTGTACGTCATCAGCGTATCATAACAGATATTCAAACAGACCGTTTAATGACATTGGATTATTTTCGATTGCACATGTACATACTTACATTGCGTACATAAGAAACTTTGAAGAACAGCTCAAATCTGACGTAGATTTGGCGGAATATTCTTTTCAAATTGTGAGTTGAAACCTCTTGTTTTGAAATAACAATATCTATACTCACGTGTATTAAAAACTTTGTGGATAATTATTATCTAATAAATTTGGTGAAATCAACCGTAAATTGCAGAAGATGATAGGTTATGTAATAAGCAATTGTTTCAATAATAAAAACGTGTGGAGAGCAGTTAATTGTTAAAACTGTGGAAGTCGTTTGATAATGTGGTAAATTGGAGTGTAGATTCAGTTGGTGATCCTCTTTAATTCGTGCTGCATGACTGGAACGGTTTTGGATACCGATGGCTAAGGAGCGGCATAGTTGACCCTAATTGGCAAATTGATGAAATAGACGAGGGGAAGTGATGATGAGTGCAGCTGTCCGACTGATGCCGTACCGTGTGAAGTTGGAAGAGTCGACCTCCTGAAGAGTTGCTCTTGTCATTCGAGCCCATCAATATGGAACAAGTCACTTTGAAGAGACTGATCCGCGACTGCTTCGATTAGCGTTGTACAAGATAACATCTGACGTCGTACAAATGATGGTGGCTCTCCCGCTTCCGTCACTAGAGCGTTGATTGTGGTCGGTCTGAATCATTTGGGATGAAGTCGCGGAAACCCATTTCACGTAGAGAACTGGAGTTCATTTCCGCTAAAAACACAATACGCTGTTTTACCGGTTTCGGCGATCGAAACTTCGTCTGGTACGAATAATCATTGGGAGCACACAGAAGGGAGCTTATAAAGTGCAAAAGCGATGGACGCTGGAAGGTTCCCGTATCGCGGTAACCTATTACCTAAATAAACTAATACCACAACCTACTACCAGACGGTCGCTGTTACTCGAAACTAACTCAATATTCACTCAAATAACTTGTCAACAGTTATGCTCGCACACCTTTCACGCATTCGTTTTCCCTAACCTATTACCTGGTATTACCTGGAATAGTCCCCGCCAACTTATTATCACGGAATCCCGAACGGCCCTCAAAGGCCTTTTCCCTAAGTTCTCAAAACAATTATTCCAGTAATAGGGGTTTTCTGGTAATAGGTTATCAGGTATTAGGTTACTGGACAGTATTAGGTTATTTGAAGCGGTTACATTAAATATTCCCCACCACTATTAGGAAACACACCTGATATTACATCATTCAAACAATCATTCAACGTCTTGTAAGTTGTACCGGTTGTAGTAGGTCTCCTGTGTACGGTAAATACACTATGGGGCCAAGGACCAGTGAGTATAGAAATAACTTATTTCTATTCTCACTGCCAATGACACCGCCTTGTGGAAACCTGCATTTCATTTCCTCAGTAGAGAATACTAGTCGTCGTATTTTATTTTGCGACTTCAGAATTTGAAAGAATTGGCTCTGAAACCCCTTTGCAGTTTTTTGTGTAATCCCTGATGCCATACTTTATCAAGTCCAATAAAAAACGCCGCTGATACATTTGATATAAAAGTGTAATTTCTCTCTAAGACGCCGAAGTTTGATTATACATTCATTTTACGTCGTGTGTAGAGATCGGTTTTTTAAACATTTTATTTCAACTAGTTAACAACTTATTACCAATATTATTTTGAAATTATTAGGTAGATAGCTCAAAATTTGGCTACATCACCGAGTTCGTTCACTATGATAAGTGCTTTCACTTGACACTGCTTCACAGGTGGGCAAGCTCGTGTGGTTTGGTCCGTTTAATTCGTCTGGTAATTTCACTTGTTTCGAGAAGACTGACCACTTCCCCGTTGACGTTAGATCTTAGCGGATGAAGACGACTCATGGCCCGCTGCTTGATAGCCACATTGATTGTCTCGATTCGAAGCTCACGATGAAGTCGCTCATTCCGAAAATACCGGTGCTTTGACAACATTTCACAGCACGTTGTTCTGAAATCTTTGGACGATTTCTCGGTTCGATTGAGCAGTACAGCCCCACAGCTGAGCTCCATAAATCCAGACTGGCTGTACAAAGTATGACAGACGATTTTGAGCGTACATTCTTCTGAACTTAAGGACAAGTTCTTTCTTATTTCTCTTGACGTGGGCTTTCCACCGAAGCCTTGCATCGAGCATCATACCGAGTTATTTAGCTTCATTAGCATGTGGCATCACTTTGCCATTGAGATAAGCCGGTACATACTCAACTCTTTTGTTGGTGAAATCGACATGGTCCGACTTGGTTTTGTTCATTTTGATTATCCATTTGGTTGTCCGTTGTTGAATGCGGGATATTGATATATTGACATGGATATGTCTATTGTCTGGGGTCAGTCAAAAATTGCCGTCATCAAAACAAATTTAATTTTAAATTTAAAAAAAAGTAAAAAAAATTGTAACGTTTTTGGGACACTTCCGGTGGGTTGGAGAGGGTAGCGAGTATCATGAAAGTTTTCTAAAAAACTCTGCAAATTCTTGACACAACGGTTTATTATCTTCCTTGTGCAGATCACCCATCTGTCTATACCAGACTGTATTGCAAATCGGCACCATATTATATTCTCACCGTACTCATACCATACCATACGAATTTCTTTCCTATCATACCAAACTGTATTATACCAAATCATACATACAATAATATACCATACCATACTCATACCATGTCATACAAACCGAGTGAATATTGAAATGTCATCCATTTCTGACCTATATTTAAAATTTCAAGTATCTAGCTCATCATCAAAATTTAATTTGTTTAAACAAATAGGTATTATTTAAACAATTTTACAGACAAGAAACCGAGTGAACGTTGCATTGTGATCCAGTTCTGACCTATTTTTAAAATTTCAAGTCAATAGCTCATCATCAAAATTTAATTTGTATTATTACAAAAAGGTATTATTTAAACAATTTTACAGATGAGAAACCGAGTAAATATTGCAATGTGGTCTATCCCCGACTCACGGTTAAAATTTCTAGACTGTAGTTTACCGGGAAGATGAAAAAAGGTAGTTTTATTCTGGGCGTCTGGGGGTTGGGTCACATAACGGCCGTTTTCGACGCGAAAGTTTAGTGTTTTTCCTAGACCTTTGCGCGGTCACTGTGAACGATCGGCTGGTCGCACAAACATCCAATTGGTCTTAAAAGATTTGTAATTTTTTGGGTCATTCAAAAGTGAACTAAAAATTACACGGTTCAGTTAAATATTGGGAGATATGACATTGTCGAAATTTTAAATTTCGTTTTGAACCCCTTCCCCTTGACCTAGGGTTATGAAAAGTTTCGAGGATCATTGTGGGGCTGGTCCAAACCCAGAAACCAAATTTCGTAATTTTAGCTCAACGCTAACTGGGCAAAGTGGCGCGGACGGCGTACGGCGGACGGACGGATTTTTTTTTTATTCAATTTTCTGAATCTACGTGTCTTGAAACGTAAACCCACAAATTTTGAGGGGTGGTTAAAAAATGTTTTTCTTTGGGCGATTCCAATGGTTCATTATCGAAGATAATAAACCAAAAGTAGACGATTCCAAAAATTGGGGAAAGATTTCTGTGCGATGAACACTACGGAAGTTCCATTTCCCTACCAACGGCTTGGTTGTACGTGAAAATCATACGAATGTTTTCGTTACGGTTTTGGGTGGTTTTGGCGCAATTCCTGTAGTGGCACAGACTTGAAAATTAGCATGTAGCCGCCTTAGGATTTACACTTTAAGCAGCATAGGGCTCGAATCAGCTGAGTGGCTCATAAAGCTAATTTCTATGCTATCCACTCTGTGAAGCTGTCATTTGGTATGTAGCCTCCTTAGGAATTACAGGCCCAGGATCCGCTTAAGGGCCCTTAACGCTAAGAGACATATCCATGATCAGAGGTTTTTCCCAGTAAGGGAGAAATTTCGAGGACATAACTTGTCAGTGGAGGAAGAAGATTACAAAACTAGAGACCGCCTGATTTCAAAAGTTCAAACTACCTTGAAATCAAAACAGTGAAAGCTTTTCTTATATACCAGCCATGCATTGTTTATAGCCGTATCCAATAGCCACGTCAGTAAAGTCCAGCACCATTTCTTTCCTCTGATCGATATGCGGTATTGAAAGATGTCCTGATCCATCCTGTCAGTACCACCCATATTTTTATTGTAAGTCGCAATAAGGGCTGCTTGTGGTACATGAATATGTCTTTTCCCTTTGGAAGAATGCCTTTTGGTTTATTATCTTCGATAATGAACCATTGGAATCGCCCAAAGAAAAATTTTTTTTAACCCCCCCTCAAAATTTGTTGGTTTACGTTTCAAGATACGTAGATTCAGAAAATCGAATAAAAAAAAATCCGTCCGTCCGCCGTACGCCGTACGCCGTCCGCGCCACTTTGCCCAGTTAGCGTTGAGTTAAAATTACGAAATTTTTTTTATGGGTTTCGACCAACCCCACAATGGTCCTCGAAACTTTTCATAACCCTAGGTCAAGGGGAAGGGGTTCAAAACGAATTTTGAAATTTTGAAAATTTCATATCTCGAAAAATTCATATAGAACGGTATGTTTTTTATTTCATATTTAGATAGAGTTTGTTCCGTAGAATTTTTTAAGACCATCCGCAGCTTTGTACGACCAGCCGTTCGTTCACAATGACGGCTCAAAGATTGTGCCTCACAACACGATCGTGAGTCAAACTGTTGAAATACAGGTCCATTTTCATACTAACAAGCTCTTTGGAACATCATATGGCTTAAGTGATGTCGAGTTTGTTGTTCTGAGGTGCGTTTCGTGCTACGGAAATGAAGGTAATTTCGAATGTTTGTTGGTAGGTACTTCTTTTATAGAAAAATTATTACCGACGTAGTATTAAAAACCCCAGAATTATATCGTATTAATTAATCATAATTATTAATCAGTATTATTAATAATAAATACAAATTATTAATACCTACCTAACAATAAATTATAATAATTTTCTCTAGGTACCTACTTGATAAAATTGTTAATAATTAGTGATAATTGACAATAATAATTAATCTAACATTTAGGATCTAGACATTTAGACCTAGTGATCTAGACAGAAGGGTGATCTGTACAAAGAAGATAATGAACCGTTGTGTCAAGAATTTGCAGAGTTTTTAATTTAGCTAATGACTCCAAGTTGTTTTCCCCTATTGCCAGTACCGTCGTGTCATCTGCAAACGTGGCAGTGGTGTTCATCTCGATTTCTGGGAGATCCCTGATGTGAAGGATGTACAGGAGTGGGCCAAGTACGCTTCCATGCGCGACACCGGCAGTGATCAATTTTAGCTCTGAGAATGCATCTTTATACTGTATTATAAAATAGCGGTTGGCGAGGTGGGATGTAGCAATTCAGCATACTTTGATGGCAGGATTTTACGGAGCGTGAAGTTGAGCTCTTCTTGCCTGACTTTGTCAAACCTGAGTGGCGTCGAGAAAAATGGCAGAGCAAACTTGCTTTCTCTGTGATATGTGTTATCCGATGGACTTGGTCAATGGTTGAATGTTTCTGACGAAATCCAAACTGATGACGTGGCAACAACTCTCTTCAATAATTAGAAAACTGGATAATTATTATGGGTATAAATCTTTTTTGGATCAGTTCTTCAGTTTAGAAAATACAGTGAGAAGTGAGATTGGTGTATAGAGACCAATGGGGCTGACGTCGTATTCGTAGGGAATAGAGAACACCGCCACCCCACCACAGGACTCGTGCAACACGAAGTGGGTGGAGCCGAAGGAAATGTGTGAACCAGACCACTACGATTATCCCTGACGGTCGCAGGACTGACGGGCGAAACGGTCGTCGTGTTGATTTACCTCCGGTATTTTTCGAAACCCCTTTAAATAATCCCTCCGGAATGCCTTGAGAAAAAGGCCCGTAGTGATCCTCGCTGACGAAGGGAATTCTTCGGTCTCGGTTTCTCGAAGTTTTTGAGTCCTTTTGGTTTTTCTTCCTTAAGGAACTCGAACGGGAGAATGATGGTCATTAAGAGGAAGAGAGAAGAGTTGGGTGGGTGGCGAGAGCTGGGGGTCGTGACCGCAATTAGATCCGTGTCGCCCCGAAAACTCCTTCTCTGGGAAAAATAGCGTCACGATCACGACGCGGGTCCACGATTCCCAACGATGCATCGCCACGGCGGGGACTGAACACCCATCGACATCTCCCCACCACAACCTTCTACCAATCATTCATTCCCGATTTTTTACTTTGAAACCCAATTTTTTTTCTATTCCAACCGGCTTTTTAAATAACTGTAATGGGATGATGGGGGGGTGTTTTTGGTGGAATTGAAGGGAATTACCGCACCAGCTCAGTTGGGCGTGTCGGATTGATGAAATGTTTTTCTTTCGAATTGCTGTGGCTGGATATGCCTTGGGAACTCGTGCTGCTGGCCCTCGAAGGGATTCGTCCCTAAAAGTTCATCTTACCCTGCAAATTATAACACGTAGTCCACCGTTTTCAACCATACAAATCCTAAACTATCGGTATGACAGCCTTCAAAGGATTCCCGATATCGAAACTACGACTTATTGGACTCGAAGTTTTTTCTGTTTAAACGAATGTGACAAAACAAGTTGATTGGTGCAGAGGAGGTGCATATTGGTAATGGAGTTTTTCAGTGTGCTGAATCCAAATCTGAAACCAGTTTTTCGCTATCAGGCATACTTTTTGAGACATACAAGAAGAAGAAGAAATAAGTTTATTTGATATAAATGACAACATAAAATAACAAAAACTAGACTCAAATTGAGTATAAACATTACGGCATGGTGTAACCGTCTGCCGGAGGTTCGGGTTCTACTTTTTTGCAATAAATTAAATTGAATTTTTGGTAGATTAAATTATACAAGTAAAATTATATACTTCATGTACTTAAAGAATAATTAAATTTAGGAAGGAAATCAAATATAAACACTGTGTTAAAAATTAAACTGTTCCACAAGGAACTTGCTATACCCCCATGCAGATCTGCAGGAGTTTGTGATGCAGGGCCACCTTTCCCACCCGGCAATATGAAAATGGCCTCGTCTCGCGAAATGCTGCCACAGCCAAAAGCCTGCCACCTAAATTCACTTAGAATAGGGTAGACACAAAAGAAATGAAAAACGTCCTCACGCTCATGGAGGTTGCACAAGGAGCACTGCTCACTCAGACAGGAACTGAACATAGACCTATTCTTCCATAAAAGTTCATCTTACCCTGCAAATTATAACACGTAGTCCACCGTTTTCAACCATACAAATCCTAAACTATCGGTATGACAGCCTTCAAAGGATTCCCGATATCGAAACTACGATTTATTGGACTCAAAGTTTTTTTCTGTTTAAACAAATGTGACAAAAGAAGTTGTTTGGTGCAGAGGAGGTGCAGATTGGTAATGGGAGTTTTCAGTGTGCTGAATCCAAATCTGAAACCAGTTTTTCGCTATCAGGCATAATTTTTGAGATATAGCTCATATAGCTATTTTCTAGCTACGTGTGAGTTTTAAAAATACTACTTGAGAAGTTTTGTATTCACGTGGACGTGTCGTGAGAAATGACCAAAACATTCGTTGTGGCGTCGAGACGTCGAAACATTCTCGATCGTCTCGAAAGAACAAAGAAACTCGAAATCAAATCTTTACGACGTCGAATTTCGATGATTTCGACGGGTTTTGATCGTTGAAAACGACTCACTTTGTCTTGAACGTCCGAAACGACGGCGGACTTGCCGACCTCTTCGGGTTTCTCGTCGTCTGACATCGTTTAAATTCGAACGACTGTTTAGAGGACTCTGAAAAACACCAAAGTCCGTTCAATGAGAATTTGCGCGCGCCGAAAAAACACGAGAAAAAAAACAAGACTAGGAAGGGATATATCGATTACGATACTATTGAATATCGACACTATCGAGTATCGATATTTCGGGACCGGTATTCGATATCTCAAATTTCACCGTATTTTGTTCCCCGTATTTCCCCGTTAGATGTTCGTGTTTTGTTGAAATATTATGACATAATATTATTATGTGAACAAAATACCAGGAAATTTGAAATATCGAATACACATTGTGTTTACATATTGTTCACATATTATGATCGATTCAACAAAAAACGAGATTTTCTGAACAAAGTTAAAATTTTGATTGTTAAAAACCTGAGGTGGAAACAGAACAATCGAGAATCTAGGATCGATAGAACCAAAACGAGGAGAAAGGGTTTGAGTCAAACACACCAAAAATACACGATCATTTAATTAATAATAAAATTATTGCTGATATTGTAGTGAAAAATTCGAATTTCCGAAAGATTTTACACCAAAATTTGTTCCAGACTATTTTGAATTCTATAGGTATAAGCTAATCCTGAATTCTATAGGTATAACAGAACATAATTCTATATTATAGAATTCAGGGTAGTCATAAATATATTATATTTTTATGTATGTGTCATTCCAAACGATAACTCTCGACAAAATTGAGATAAAATGTTCAAATTTGCATAAAAAAAATAATCTGTTATGGGAAGAGTTGGGCCACTTGAAGGGGGTTTTAGAAAGGCTTTGAGGGACTAGGGGGGGGGGGGCTGATCCCAAGTATCAAATGACTATTACTTTGAAATGCACACTAAACCAGAGTGGCTACATTATGCATATCGAAGGATGCGCCCTCTTGTTACACACTGACTAAAATTCTTTCGTAAGTTCATAAAGGTGGGTATTTATGTTGTAAAAGTACCACAATTAAAAAATATACTGATTATGGGAAGATAAAATCGTTAGAAGGCGGTTATCCAGCCCTCCTGACAAGTTGAGAAAATGACATTATGGGGTGTTGCTGTGAGACCGTCGAAATGATGAAAAAATCAAACATCGCCAAAAATTTGACAATCATATAATGGGCAAACTCAAAGATAGGCAATTTTGGAAATTAGCAAGTGAGTGAAATTGGATTTTCGTGTTCAAGAAAGCTGAAAACCCGAAAATAGTACCATTTTTGGTTACTCCACAAGAAATGATTCACTAAGTGGTTCTGGATCTTCAAATTATTATATTCTTCGAATAAATTCCGTTTATTCTTCGAATTTGTGAACAACTGATCTCGTATTATACCTGAAGTTATGCTGCCCACCCATTAGGCAGATAGTTTTAGGATATTTTTACCCACACAAGGTCAATATTGGCCCAATGGCAATGACTTATCGCCTTCAAAATGAGCTGGATCAAATGGAAACCCAATAGTGATATTGACAATATTCTTGGGCTTGACGTACCTACGAGTGCGGTTGTATGTACTGTGGCCTTTGGCGAAATCACCCGAGTTGTAGTTACAACGGAATTATCTGCGAACGTGAATGCCCCGCCTTTGTGTATTCAGGCACGCAGCTGATTATTCAATCATGTTCAAGCGCAACTCGACTTGTCATTACACGTTATTCCGGCCAATCTTAGACCTAATAACGAAATTCCGTGGACTGTGCGGAGGTGTGTTTTTGGTGTCGTTAACGTTCCTTCAAATAGTTCGGATATCTGCGACGAGTCATTGAACATTTGGAAATAATATCGCTTGTTAATGAAATGAAAAGGACCTTCGAGTACCGCTCACGACATATGTGAATGTAATCTTGTAATCCTCGTCCTGTAGGTCCTAACGAATCAGTCCTCAACTACCTGACATTTGAGCGAGAGAGTGAAGGCAGTACAAATTATCATGGGGACCATCTGATGACCAAATTGCATAACCTCACGAGTGCATACCCAACAAATTATTTAATTTATATCAATTTGTCTAAATATTATTTATTACCTTAAAGCTTCGACAAAAAAAGCGAAACCCAATCGATCGACGTTGCCTCTAACGAGGAATGAAAAGAAGAGAAAAAAAAACATGAAAAAATGACGTCGTTACAAGGGCGTCTACTGGCCACTACAGACGATGTTGTGATCATTTCACGCTGAAGTATCGTGACATTGGAGTGTTTAAATTTACATTTCTACCTCACGCCGAAGCTTTGAGGCGTTGGTCATCCGGAGACGAACAGCGAAACGGACTTGTTTACACTGATATCGATGAGTTCCCTAATGTGAAACTTACGTGAATCCGTCGAGGTAACTCCTTCCAGGCGATATATTGCATTCACGTTTTCCCTCTTTCTGCGGTCGGTTGGAACCGGAAAGTGACGTCCTGAAAACGCGATTTTACGAAAACTCGTACTATTTAATCAAGACTTTGGAGACGACTGAAGTGGTACCGAATTACCTTGAAACATCGCCGCTACACAAGCTACGCTGATTGCCAAACACATGAATTACCAACATTGATCATTCCCACTTGTTCTTTATATTTATTGATATTGCTAATGCTTTGTAATTGAAACCAAGTTCAAAATATCACGTTGATTTGTGATATTTTTTAATTAAAAAAAAATAAATAAAAAATAAGAGAGAGAAAAATCAACTTTATTACACAATACTACCTACGTATCAACTTAATCAACTTCACAGTTCATAATTCACATGGCGTTTGGGCACATGTACCTACTGGCCAATGTCAGTTCTGGATCACATTAGTGGTTTTAGTACAAAAGTATTCCTGATTGACTACTAATTTTGGTACAAAACAAAGCGGTTAATGTGTTCGTCCCAAGGTGAGGACAGGAATATTGTTGAGTATCGGTTGTTACGGAACAACGTGAGCAGCGAGTCCTTACATAATCTTCTTTCGAGGCGACGGTTCCGTGGTTATTATTATTGTAATAATAATAATTGTATTACTCGCCATGGCGCATAAAACAATTCCAAAATATTGCATACGTAGGGGGTTTGGGACAACTGAAAGTTAAACATCAAAGTTCAAGGAAATGGCCACCATGATGTTGACTGGTGGATTGGTGAGTAGCTCCATAGCGACGTGTAGTCTGGGACTGTATTGTATGACGGATCATCTGACGGTTCGAATATGGTCTGATCGGGACTGATAGGGTCTGATATGGGCTGTGACATTTGAAAACTATAACGTCGTAATGAAAAACTAGAGTATTTTAAAATCGTCTATTTCCACTGAGTACGCTGTTAGACCGGTTTCGGCGATTAAACTATCGTCAGTAACAGAGCAATACTCTGATTCTACCAGAGTATTCTAACTGCAATGTGTGAGTAACTAGAATACCACATACTACCAGAGGATTGTAACTGAAATGTATGAGTAACTGGAAGTAACTAGAATATTGTTGTCGGTGTATAATCACCGAAACCGGTCTAACAGTGTACTCATATTTCAGTGGAAATAGACGATTTCTAAATACTCTTATTGGCGAATTTTCGAAGAAAAGGGAGCTATTGTTCTCGGCCCAAAAATTTTGAATTTTGAATTCCAAAATGAAACGTGATAAGTGACACCTCATTTTAAAGTTTTTTTTTAATTAGTTTGAAGATGAAGAAACGTGTCTCATTAAACAGTGCACGTGTTTTCCTTGTCCGGCCAGCTTGAAAATACCGGGGATGGTAGGAACGTCCCCAGACCCCTTTCACCTAGGCATCGACTTCCCTGAACGACCACAATAGGTTCTAAAATTGAAATAGTGATCCAAAATATTGAAAATGTGTAAAGTAAATGAACATTTTTTAAAATCACTACATTTTTTCTCAGGTTGGCGAATTAAGCTCAAGTACAGAAATGCTTCAAGAATTGATCGTCATCGGATTTTGGTTTGGACAGCGGGAGGCGTCGTTTAGAGGCTTTTGCAAGGAAAATAAATTCAATCGCTCGCAGCTGTTCACCCTGATTCTTCACGTTGTTGCTCATTCTTTTTTTTTCGGATTAGGAATCATGATTGTGCTCGAGTAGTTTCCGCCGTATGTGGTTCTGTGGTATATTAGCCAGGGGTAGTTTTTGTATATTTTTACCTCTCTCTCTCTTCATCGTTAATGCAGCTTTTTTTCCATAGATCGTATTTCAAAATTCGCACCAGTTTCTAACAAGGTACTTGTCTACTTTTTCAATGATGAAGGGCTTTGGCTTACACAGGGCAATTGTGAAAAGCCTGATCCAATCGTTTAGAGTTTCAGCTTGAAGTTTTCCCCCCTACGCTATTCTTTCGACAGCGATTTGAGGCCTTCTAAAATCGTTTTTCCCCTGTTATTGACTTGACCATCGTATCCGCCATCCAAGACAATTTCAAAAATCACTGCTAACTCATTTTCGGAAAAAATTGAGTTAACTTGTTTTTCCCCTGTAGTCTTCATAATATGAAGATATGTAATATGCAATCGTCTGTAATTCATCGGAGATTGGACGATCTGCTTCTATTATGGACAGTTCTTTGACAAAGTAGCTCTACTCATACAAATACTCAGCATTTCATCACCTCCTCTTTGCTTTTGGGTAAGAGCCGAAGTTTTTTCCTTTTGGTATTGTAGGCCAAGTTTCTTAGTTTTGTGACATCTCGGAGGGTAAGTCCCGCGGACGGACATTCTTGCTACAACCATCATCCACTTCTTTGTCAATCACAGTTAAGAAAGCCGTGCACAAAGGTACAAAGACACTGTCCATGCTTCACAGAAATCTGAGGTCATCTAGGAACGCGGTAGCGTTCCGCCCCGCCAAGCAAAGAAGTTGAGAAAACGAACGGTGCCGAGTGCATGTTTACCGGACGTCACGAAACGCGTTTTCGAGGTATCCATATCTCGGCTCCTATTTGACCGATCAACTTGAAATTTAGTGTGGGTCTTCTTTGAGTGTATATTAGAAAGCCCTGAAAGTTTCAAATCGATAGGTCTAAAGGGAGCCGAGCTACATAACTTCAAAAACCCGGTTTTTCGGCCTTAGATGGTTCTTCTCCTCCTCCTTCTTCTTCTCCTTGTTCAGACAGGCAAGGCTGGAGCCTCTCCACGTTGACCGATTGACTTGAAATTTTGCACAGAGCTTCATTTAACCTTGAGACAGAGCCTTATATAAGATTTAACCCATTATCTCAACCCAAAAAAGTTTTAGAAACAAAAGAACCGAAACCTTAGGAAAATTCTGTCCACTTTGACGAGTCTACAGCCTGGGTAAAAGGACCAATCGACTTGAATTTTTTTACATATCTTCTTTATAGCATGGCTCAGTGCCATTTGAACGAAATAAGCAATTATCTCAACCCAAAAAAAATTAGGGACAAAAAAACTGAAATTTAGGGTAATTAAGGCTAATTATGGCCATATCTCGGCTCCTAGCTGACCGACCAACTTGAAATTTGGTATGGATGTTTTTGGTGTGAATAATAGAAAGCCCTGAAAGTTTCAAGTCGCTAGGTCTGAAGGGAGCCGAGTTATATAACTTCAAAAACCAATTACCATGTTTTTCTGCGTTTTTCAGTCGGTCAAGGCTACAGCCTCTCCATCTTCGCCGATTGACTTGAAATTTTGCACGGAGCTTCGTTTCAAGTGTAGCAAGTGCCTTTTGAAAGATTCAAGTCGATATCTTTAAAGGGAGCCGAGTTATATAACTTCAAAAACCCGGTTTTTCACCCTTACCTGTTCTTCTTCTCCTTAATCAGTTAGGCATTTCCACCTTCACGGATTGACTTGAAATTTTGCACAGAGCTTCGTTTCAACATCAGACAGTGCCTTTTGAAAGGTTTAACCCATTATCTCAACCCAAAAACTTTTAGAAACAAAAAACTGAAATTTAGGCTAATTTTGGCAACTTTGACGAGTGTACAGCCTGGGTAACCGGACCAATCGACTTGAAATTTTGCATAGACCTTCTTTATAAAATGACCCACTTCAACAACAAAAAGATGTGATATCCCCCCAAAAAACACTCCGTGTAAAAATCACCCCGCCTCGCAAATATCATTCTTCAGAGGCCGGAAAAAGTTATGATATCCACTTTCCCCGCCCGCCCTTTTCCTCATTAAGGAGCTAAGTATAATGAAAAGCTTAACCACTTCACAAGCACCGTACCCCTTTCGAAATCTCCCCTTGGCGCTATTGCGAGACGTTTTTATTACTTCCACAAGCAACTAATACTTGTATAAAACGTTAACCACCATCAAGTATTAGTTGCTTGTGGAAGTAATAAAAACGTCTCGCAATAGCGCCAAAGGGAGATTTCGAAAGGGGTACGGTGCTTGTGAAGTGGTTAAGCTTTTCATTATACTTAGCTCCTTAACGAGGAAAAGGGCGGGCGGGGAAAGTGGATATCATAACTTTTTCCGGCCTCTGAAGAATGATATTTGCGAGGCGGGGTGATTTTTAAACAGAGTGTTTTTTGGGGGGATATTGAATACCAAACGCGTACTGATTGCTCAGGTTTGCCCGTTCGGTTGCGGGGACGTTTGTTCTATGCCTGTTGGAAGTTTATCAACAAAGCCGAGGAAGTTCGTAACTTTCGATATCACCGCTCGGGTCTCACTTGCACTGACACGGGGACATTCGTGCTTTTACCCGAAAATACCCGACAACCCTGAATTGAGTGGGAATGATCCATGAATGAGGAATTGGTTCGTATTTCTTGGAAAGTTCGGTTTCGTTGCGATCATGTAATGGATTGGAATTGGCGCGAACCCACCGAATTGAATAATTTGTAGTCGTATCTGTTCCTAGTGACAGGATTGATATTGAAATGCAGGTCGACCTTGCATAACAAGGACCTCACCATATTCAGGTTCGTCATTATTTAACCACATGTTTGACCAAATGGAGTCGCCGTTCAGTCAATCCTGATGGTTGGAAGGTCCAATTACGAAGGGCACACTTCACAATTATTCAACCACATGGTTCAAATTCTATGAAACATCTGGGTGAAGGCATCACAAACCACTATCGGAGACACCATTTGGTCTTCTCACCCCTCCGAATTTATGTAAATTTGCCAGGTTTACCTTCGATGACTCAGCTCTGGGCGTGCGCGGGGGCCACCGCCCGCACGTACCGAAGCCGCCGGTGGGGCTGCGGACGCGCCTCTATTTACCATTTATTTCACGGTCTGTCAAACCCGCGGCGGTAGGATGGATCCACCCGGAAACCCGTTTCCTCCTTGTGGCAGCATATTGTTTTCTACACCAGTGATTTGACTCGCCTATTGACGATCCACGTCTTCAATCTCATCAGACTGCCGACAACTCAACGGAGGCAACAAGTTGTGGAACGTGGAGGATTTCGGTACTTCAGCGCCCACAAACACGCTGCTGGAACGACTTCAAAATTTTTAGAACGTGCATTTTCGTTGACAGTTTTTTATTATTACAAAGTAAATGTGTTGTGTGATTCTACGAGAAACCATTGGCTGCAAGGGTGGAATATTAGTCGACCATTGAGGGTCTGAAGCCCCAAGTATTGATAAAATCCCACGATTTTTGAACTCGAGAACCGTCTGCTACACTCATTCAAAAGCCTATTAAATTTCCTATCGATCCTTAAACAGGCGCAACTCTGCGACAATTTTTCTGACCACCGTTCAACTTTGATGTTTTCGAAAATTATTAGATGTGGATTTTATTCGCGTATTTTTGGCAGTATTCATGTATTCACCAAATCAATCGAGATTTAGTTCAAAATCATTGAGCATATACCACTTTCGATTACTTTTTATGGCAGTTGAAAAAAAAAATGAAAAAATAATTTATTCCTTCTAATATACACAGAACCAACAGAAGAAACCTAATGAATAATTGTGGAAATACCCCACTTTTTGGAACGCAGTTCCGTGCTAAGTGGGGGAGTTGGAATATATTATATTAAAATTATATTACGTTATTATTATACTATATTAGTTATTAAACTTATATTAACATTTGTTTTACAAGTGAGTTTGTGTTATCGTTGAAAATAGCTCTAATTTTGAAGAATTGAAATTTTCTAATTTTCTCTAATTTTCAAATGTTGAAATTCTTGAAAGTTACTCTTTCCCCTCCTAATTTGGGGGAAAATGAGGGAAGAGGACAAAATGTACAAAAGGCACTTTGGAATAGTGAATTTACAGCATTTTCTCTTTAAAATTCACTAAGTTCACCTTCGTGTTACACATTATTCTTCCTAGTTTGATATGTAACATGATAGTGAATTTACAGGATTTTCTCAATAAAATTCACGTAAGTTCACTTTCGTGTTACACATTTTTCTTCCTAGGTTGATGTGTAACACGAAGGTGAAAATGGTGGGAAAACGTATTTATAGGACATTTTTTTCTATTGCAAACTCCTCTACTTAATAAAGAAAAAAATCTTCGGAAATGCAGTCGCTCACTCTTCTACTCTTCGAAAATATCAACTTTTTGCCAGTCTCCATTAAATTCCGTTCTCATGAACACTGAAAATGACTCGCGATTTTTCAATCAAGATCTCTCGCGTTTGGACTGGCGGGTTGATGTTCCATGTCCTTCTTCCGGTTGACAACCTGCATCTCCAGCATCTTGGTCGATTTGAAATCCGGCATCTCCATTTTTGAGACTACACATTTTCTTTATCTGCGACCATTTCGTATGACATTGAGGTACTGGCCAGGAGAGTACAGCTCTTGGTGAAGCTTTAGTGCGGATTCTACATCGCCGAATACGTCATCGTTGGGCAGGAATGTATGTCCAAATTGGCTATGTGTTTTAGCTTCCTGGGCCCCTCTTCCACCTTCACCCTCCACCCACACATAGAAAAAAGCCATGATTTGACCTGCCGTCGTGTATTCTGTAGTTATAAGAATGATCGGAACGCAGGGAAAACCTAAATAGATCTCACGAGTTGTGCACAGAGCGGCCTAACGACTGGAGCGGTGTCATTTGGCCGCTTTTTGCAGAACACTGACGCCCAAATATCAGACGGGGTGTTAGTTTTGCGCTTGGCCGGAGGGAAAAATTACCCACAAATTCCAAAAATGACGCAGTCTGACAGGTGTCACCTCATTTCAAAGGTTTGTTTACGCTCAAGACGATGGCGAAGTCAGAATTGCGATATCTTATTCCTTCCTTAATCTGGAGCACTTTGAAGGTGAAGAAACGTGATTGTTACTTGAAATACTCTTCACAGTTCATCTGCTCTAATCTGATAACACAATGAAATATCGCAATTCTGGCTTCACCATTATGTTCAGCGTACAATGTGGTTAAACCCGCGATAATCTGGTTGGGTGTACCTTCCCTGGAAGAAATCTCAATGGAATTCACCATGGAAAATACTCAAGTGAGATCCTAACTCACTCAAGTGACACCTGTACTCACTCACCTAAGTCCGGCTATCACTCAGACTATTAATACTAATCCCAAGTGAGGCCCTGGCCCTGATCGTCACTGACACTGACACAATCTGACTATAAAATTACACCCTGAGTGGTTCTGAAAACTTCAGATATTGAACTTGTAATCATACGACTCTCAGGATGTTCTGCAGAACGTGTGGCACGTCAGGGGCTCAAAAAAAGGCCCCAATTGAGTACGTTAATTACCTAATGTTGGGTTCCACTGCTTGAATGTACTGGTACTGTTGTCTGGTTACGAGGATTTTAATTAATCGAGTATGTAACCTTCTGTAGTATGTAACCCCCCCATGTAAATCTACTTACTTTAAACCACCACATTGATGTTGCAGCTGGTAAAATCCTTAACCGGTATACACGGGAATTCACCAGCAACACGGCCCTGGTCTTACTGAACTATAGTCCCTCGTCTTCGCGGTCCCCGAGTACACTTTGGATGTATGGTCTCCTCATTACAAACTCCATGTTGCACAGGAGGGAGTTCAGTGGAAAAAACGTGAGGTACGTTGCATTTAAGCTACACATCCCAAAGATCGTGTTGGATTGCAAAACACAATTAATTATTATTTGTTTCTCATCAAGCATTGGTTGAGTCTGAATTGTTTGGCACTGAATGTTGATAAAACCTCGTTAATCAAGTTTTTCTTTTCAAATATTAGTTTTGAGTAGTTACCTATGAGTAGAAAGTGTAAATACCTTGAGGTTTCATTTAATGATCGGTTGAAATTCAATATACATATTCATTCTTTGGTTTCTAAACTGAGAAAATTATTTCGTGTTTTTTAAGGAAGCTCGATATTTTTACGCAGATGTCTTTTACGCAGTTGAGAATTATTTACTTTCTTTTAGTTTTTTCTTTATTAAAATATGGTATCATCGTATGGCGTAGTGCTGGTAAATCTTTGCTTCGTTCTGTGCAGGTTGCACAAAATACCATTCTAAAGATCGCCCTTAGAAAGTGTTCTCGTTATCCTAATGTCCTACTTCATCGACAATTTGATGTACTCCACATGAAGCAATGGTTTTTATTTCAATATTGCTTGCACGTGTTCAAATTTGGAATTCTGCCTGAGCATAGATGCAGTATCATGCATACACGTACAGCGATGACATCTAATATTCAGTTGCCAAAATTTAGGACTGAACGCGCTAAGAGAAGTGCTTATTATGAAGCTTCATGGTTTTTTTATGCTTGCAGAATCAACCCCAGCTTTGTTAGTATTTTTGGTCATTTTAAAGAAACAATTTTGAAAAGGATTAAACATTTTGGTTTATAGAGACTTTCCATTTTGATGTGATTTTGTTTATTCTTAGTAGATTCTTTCATTAGCTAACTTATTGTACTATTGTACCTATTATTCTCGTAAATGTATAAGCTTTGGTTGTTGAGATGAGCTCCACTAGCCCCCACAAGTTCATATGAACTTATTTGGTTGGTGGACAAAAGGATATTTCTTTAACATTATTGGCTTGTAAATATGTATTCTTTCTTCTGACAATAAACAATTATTATTATTATTATGGAGGATCGCAGAGGAAGTGCCGACGACTTTCAAATTGTTGAATTCACAGTCTCACACTCTTGTCCGAGGTCAGTTTTTCCATCTGACTGTTCTACTCCAGATCGATGGCCTTCTTGCATGTACCCTTCAGTCCCACCAATTACCTCTACCACAGGCCTCTGGCTAGAAATGCCTTAATCGACCTCCACCCCGATATTGATTTCTTTTCAAGTTCCTCAACCTCTATCAAAACTAGGGATGGGTATCGAATACTCGATGTTTTAAAACGTTCGATGTTTTTCTTCCGGTGTTTACCACACATCGATGTTTTTCTTCCGATGTTTTCAGACATGATGTTTTTTCCTTTCTCACAAAGTACCTATATGTACGTTTAAACCTATTTTACGTCTCAGTGTGTAATTGGATTATTTCTGTGCCTTATTAGGATCTTTACTTACCTACTACATTATCTAAGGGGGTGTCAGGGAGTTTTAGGGGGAAAATATTACCCATAAATTTCTGACAAGTCCCAATCTGACAAGTGACACCTCATTTTAAAGATTCATTAACACTGAACACGATGGTGAAGTCATAATTGCGATATCTTGTTCAATTCTCAAACTGGAGCACCTTGAAGATGAAGAAACGTGGTTGTTACTTGAGATGTTCTTCACGGTTCATCTACTCTAATCTGATAACGGAACGAGATATCGCAATTCTGACTTCACAGTCGTGTTAAGCGTTAAAAAATCTACAAACTAAGGTGTTGCTCGGCCAAAAAAGGGTACAAGATTTGTTACAAAACCAGTAAAATACATTTTACATAAAACCAGATATTTCTTTGAAAATTTGCTCTTATAGCCATGCTGCATGACTGTGGATTATGTTGTACAGTTTTTTGGTATCCCTCCTTCCTATTCAATTTTTCCTAAATCACGACTACTCTTTGTGTAATTCTTATATATTTTCTTAGTGGGATTGTCCGTAATTCCTGTAAAATAAAATAACGAATTATGAAACTTATAATTCAAGATATAACGACGTTAAAACTTTGAACTGTGTTGCTCATTTGGGATGAAAACTGATAAGTTCATGTCGTACAGATTTAGTATAGCCTGCCCACTGTTGGTTCTTGCGCCAGATACCCCCTTTTCCCTCTTACTGAGGGCTATTAATCTTACGATTAGGAATCTTACCGTTGAAAATATTCGTTTGAACAAAACTGAATACTAGATCAAGTAATTACCTTAATTTGAGAATTCATGCCTGTAAATATGTTCTTTATTGTTTTTATTCAGCTTTGGGGATTACAAAATAATTTCTGGACAATGGCACCGTCAAATATACGTGTTTGGTGTTCTTTATGAATTTTGAAGTTATTGAACCATTTTCGAATCAACGCTCACCGGTTCCCTTCAACGGTGCCAATGATGGTGCCCTGAAATGTTCGTGGTCAGTTTCGCTAGCAAATTCCCCAAAAGCCCCCTTGAAATGGCTCAATTCTGCCCATCTAAGAACTTAGCCTTTCGATTGCCAAAACAGATTTTTTGTCGAAATTTGAACTTTTTATTTCAATTCTATCGAGAGTTATCGTCTGGAATGACATATACTTATGATTTTGTGTGTTTTTTGGTAGTGAATTCAGGATGGTCTGAAACGGATTTTGGTATAAAATCTTTTCGAAAATTCGAGTTTTAGAAATTTTGGACCGAGAACAATAGCTCCCTCTTCTTCGAAAATTCGCTAAAACACGAACAATAGTTTTACGTATCTCATATTATGAGATAAGTAAAACTACTGTTCGTGTTTTAGCGAATTTTCGAGAATATGGAATATTATGAGAAGGCGATTATGGTTTGTGTTTCTGACTCCCCAAAAATGAATAGTTACCTATTATTTATACATTTATTATACATTTATTATTTACACCGTTATGTATCATCGATAATGAACCATTGGAATCTTCGAAGGAGAAAAAAAGCCCCTTCCACAAAATTTACTGGCATACGTTTCAAGATACGTACCTTAAGGAAATAGAATTTAAAAAAAAACGTCCGTCCGACGTTGTACTAAAATTAGAAATTTGGTTTTCGGGTTCCAGCGAACCCCACAATGATCCTTGAAACATTTCATAACCCTAGGTCAGGGGGAAGGGGTTCAAAACGAATTTTGAAATTTCGTAAACGTCATATCTCGAAAAAATCAAATTATAGGTATTTTGGGAGAAAGGAACAAACATCAATCTGTGATAAACATCGGGAGAAAAACATGGATGTTTGAAGAAAAACATCGAATGATTTAAAACATCGGGTATTCGATACCCATCCTTACCGTAAAGCAAATTTCGTAATTTTAGCACTACTACTAAGGCAGTGCCACGGATGGAAAGATTTGTTTAATTTGATTTTCTGAATCTACGTATTTTGAAACCTTAACCAGCAAGTTTTTTTTTGTGGCTATTCCAATGGTTGGGTGATTCCAATAGATAAACCAAAGTTGTGGTTCGTATCTGAAAAAACAACGTTGAGGCGCTTTCCGTACGTTTGAGCGGGTGCATAGGGAAAAATTATGCCCTTTTTGAAATCTACGGAAAAAGTTATGATCCTCTTAAAAGTTTGGCGATTACGATTAAAACTTATTAATCTGGACGAACTTTGTTAACATCGATGTCTGCAGGAATGACTCATTGATGGCACTTGGGAGTTGGGGTTCGAACGACTCATAACCATGTTTTTCCCACTTTTTATCTACTGTTACAGTGAGAACTCCCATTATATTTTCACATAATTTGGTTGATTCGATAGTCTTGAACTCGCGTAACCTCATAAGCGTGAACCGCCAAACATAGCGGCGATCGCTCTTGGGCAGTTTCGAGTGAAGTCTTTCATCAAACTATTTCCCTCTTAGACAACTCTTTGAATCACGACGTAGTCCTCGTCATTAAGAAGCGCAGTGCGTAAAGGCCGTTGGAAAATACGTTGAGACGGCATTACTTACTCCTTTAGAGCGGAACCAACAATCACGGGACCAATCAGTGAGAAACCTCGTACGGCAAGCACAGAGCGTCTAATATATTCTGAACTGGAGCTTTAATGTATGCAGAAAGCCGTTTACAAAAACGGATATCCTTTCGGTTGTCTTGTAGCTGCTCATTAAAACATCAATTTGAACCTTGTAGAAGTCGGCTAGGCAGGAGCGTTCCCATGTCCTCATTGATTGAAGTTTCAAAAATAGGTAACTGATTTTTCAAAGAACAATGTGATGTGGCGGTGCCGCTCTGTACTATTCATAGGGAGGGCCACAGGAACTGATGAGCTTTGATTGACATCTCATCACCAGGCTGCCTTGGCTTTTGCCGCAAGCAGCTACGATAGAAATCCTAAAACCTTATAACACCTTATTGTTGAAGTACACGAGCAAACACCGAATTACAAATAAAATATTTACACAAACGAAACAAAATTACAAAATAAACATATCAATGACTGTTTCACTGGACACGTGTGGATGAAGAGCGTAGATGCTAACAGCAGCGTTACAACCAACTTGGTTATAAATGTACAAGTTGTGAGGTAGGTACCTACTTGTACAAGACATCGTTTTAACACCAAACTGCATTAACGAAACGCTGTAAAATTATTAAACTGTGTGTGTATTAATAAGTTATCGAAATAATTGGAATAATTAGCTGAAATATTTTCAGATCGTTTGAGGAGGTGATTAGATCTCCGCATGAAGAGATGAGGTGTGGGGGTAGTCAGGAACTTACTGAATGACGGTCTCGTCAGTTTTTCAAAACAATTTCGGGCCGACCGAATAGTAGTATGTTTATTTAAATTATGATGTTGTGGAATCACCTGTTCCACAGTATGGAAATTATCCCACAGTTTCACAGTCAGATTTATGCTCGTGTTGACAATTTTTGTACTGTTCTACCGTTCAGCTCTCTTTTTCTTGGTTGATTTTGGAAAATGGTAAAGCAACGTACGTCGAGACTGTTACACATCGATAACGGTAATGACGCCTGTGAAAATACATGTTTGGAGTATCAAATGGAACTTTTCTTTCAAATTCCAAGTGAAGTAGTATTTATTATTTGACATATTATCATCTGTCATCTCTCACACTCCCTCGCCTATAACTCATCTTCCCGGTTCCAACTACAGCTTAGAACTCACTTTCCTTTGCGAATTTCGGAATTCTGATGGTCCCAGTTTTCAAGATGGATTACCCTTAACAACCCAGGGAGACCTCAAAAATATTCTAAGTTTCAACAAATTAAATCAAACCGTTCAGCGGTGATGATGAGACTAACGGCATAGGTTCATATCGACGGAGAAAATTGGAAAAAAGCTGCCCTTCTTCTTCAATTGAAATATAACGAAAACGAAACCGAGATACTGAACAAGCCGTTCCCAACGATGGTGCCTTACGAAGACTACGAGAGGGTAATCTGTTCGTCGTAGAGTCAGACTTACCTTTCCACCATCGATGGCTACTCGTGCCTGCTGGGTTACTTAAACTGGTACATCTCATTTGACATTGAATGTCTGATTGCCCGAGCTACGACTGAGGAAGGAGACTACCCTCCGTCTTTACCACAAAGGAGTTGTGTGGAAAGTCGACTCAGATTCCGCTTGTATTCTGTGTTACACTCAGGAGCTCGAAAATATCAAGCACATTTTTTTGCAGCCGCCCTCATTTGAAAATGATATAGTTCGTTTCATTGGTTCGGCCAGGTTAAGTGAGGAATATGTGGACAACGGCTTATTGCGCTGTCTAAATAAGGACCTTGTTTTTAGACGGTATAATTTTTTTGGAAGAGTTGCTGGAAGTTTAGGTTTATTTTTGAAGTATGTAGTTTAATTTCACCTGTTTGTATACTCGTGCTTTTGTGATAAAATATTGTTGCTCACTATGTGCACGGTTGTGTCTGCAAACCCTTTTGTTGTAAGGGTCGGTGCTACCAATAACAGCAAATACAACTATATTGATTGAATTGATTGGTTGTGTATACTCTTACTAACTGTTCTTAAAGTCCTAACCAAATGATGTTTAATGTACATGTACGCGCAGTTCATGAAGATGTAAAATGTTATTCGCGGTTATGAATATTCCGACCGCGCCCAATTTCTTCGCATTTAAAAATATTTCGGTCTCCGGTTGCAACTTGAATGATCTGACAATGAAATTGGTGGGTATAAAAAACATACAAAGAGTCCTCAAGCTCCCTCACACACGTCTTGTCCGTGACAATGAGAAAGACAACTAACTCGGTTCGCTCTTCGTTCTATCTCGGAAACAGATTGCAAGCGGAACATGCGCGGGTTCGTGTGAGGTTGAACGATATAATCTTGTTTTTTTGTCCGATTGGTTTTCTCAGTTTTGAAAGAAGAAAAAAACCCCGAGAATGATTGGCAGCCCTTTTTTCTGGGTGGTTGGTCAGAAAACCAGTCTGCGAGTACATCCGGCACCACTCGAGTGGTTACCCGCACGAATTGGGCTCGAAGTCACAGGATGACTTCTGGGCAGCGGTCTCCTTTAGGCTCCAAATGGATCATTAATGAGGTGCAATCTCCTAAGAACACATTTCAGCGCGTCAAAATGAAGTGTCACCTCTCGAAACCTGCGCTCCCTGTCCAAATATTAACTCGGAGAACGCCGAGTATCGCATTTAGTTGTTTATTATGAAATATAAAACGATCATTTTCAGATCTGGCGACGAGTAAAACTGGGAAAAGTCTCTCCAAACTTGAACTTGGGGCCGAGTTTTCAGTGTAATTTATACAGATTTATCCAGCCGGTTCTGGCTGGCGTATAAATCCCCGTTTATCAATCCCCGTTCATAGCTAAATAAGCGTGTAGATTCAATGGGTTCCTGGGCGGCTTAATATGTTTTTAAACGTGGAATTATCAATTATCGCCGATGTTTTCTAACCTTTTTCTTTTAGCGAAATTTCGAAGAAAAGGTAGCTATTTTTCTCGGTCCAAAATTTTTAAATTCGAATTTCCGAAATATTTTCGTACCAAAATCCTTTTCACACCATCCTAAATTAACTGTCAGAAGACATTGAAGATTGATATAAAAATTTCAAATTTGCACAATAAATCTGTCTTGGCAATCGAAAGGTTAACTTCGTAGATGGACAGAATCGGGCCATTTTTTATAATTGAGCATGTAATTCGTCTAGGCGTGCTGTTGTCAGTGAAGTATTCCGCCATTCCAATCGATATTTTTAGTGAAACACGTTATGTCAATAGCGAAATGCCTCAGTTCGTCGTGTGGAAATAGAAACATTACGTTTCAAGACCCCAAATGGGTAATTTATAGGAGTGAAGGGAACAAGACTTTTGCAAGACCACGTCCAAAATCAGTGCCGTAACTCTCGAAAATATAAGACGTGTTTTTCTTCATTATAAGTATAATATACTATGATATAATATTATTATGTCAAATTTGTCATTTGTATAGTACATGTGATTTAAATTAAACCAAAGCTTTCTTTATCGGCTGAAGAATAGATTGTTTCCAGTATCAACAGGTCCCTACTAATTTGGTATTGATAGTAGAATTTATGAACTCCTCGTTATTTACTCAACCCCACCTTTATAAATGATTTTTTTTTTTTTTCTTACATGATTTTGTTATAATTATTCCATTCATAATTCACTGAGCTAGTTACCAGATGGTCACTTCCTCGAACGAACACAATATTTTACCTCATTATTCCGAGTATGCCGTTTAGTCGCGGAACTCACAAGGATATCGTATCTAGACAGAAAAATAATCAATAAAGGAAATCATCAACAGTTTTGAAACAATTTGCAACGTTTTTGTCAGGCATCACGCCAAATACGCGACATTTCACGTTTCTTCAGGTGATTTTCTGTGGGTTTACCGAGTAAATCCCACATTTGAGGGTATTTCTTAACCCTCTACGGCCAGATCTGGCGTATAGAGTACGCCAAGCGCAGTAAAATGTCCAGGAATCCTTTTCCACCCATCTAACCTTCGACCAAACTAACACGCACGTTATCATGTCAAGTACAACTTCCGAGAACCAGTCGGTTCTACAAGAGCTCAGCAAAGACGACGGTTCCAACGATTATTTGTGAACAGGATAACGTGATCTTCAGTAACCATCAATCCGATTCAGAAATTGATGGTGATGAATAGATTCCTCCAGAGGACGTTGACAACTATGATCCCCCGACGGCGGTCGACGATGACGAATCCGTTGTCGCACTTTTATTGTACTAAACCAAATTTTAAACACTAAGTCTTATGTGACTGACTCATACACATTTTATGACTGAGAGATATTTTTGTGATTTTCGATTTTTTCCTTGAAATAAACGGTTGTTCAAATTTATTGAAATTATTCTCCCCGTAATAATTTTCACAACATCTGATTGAGCTCTTGCGGCGAGAAAATCATCTAGGGATCTTCTAAGATAGTGAATAAGGTTGGAGAATGCATTAAGGTTCGAAAAAATAGGGTGGCGTACTGGCGGTCTGGCCCAAGTATGACGCCCGGACCACCTGGCCCAAGTATGACGCCCGGACCACCTGGCCGTAGAGGGTGAAATGGAAAAACATAAATCGTGAAAAGCCGATTTTTGTACTCGATTTGAATATTTTGGTCAAATTTGGGTTGTAAGATGTAGGACAGCTATGCGATTGGGAGGACACCCTTTCAACGGAGTGAAAAAAACGAGTAAAACCTCATACTCGTCCCATTTTGAGTAAATGCTTGCGTCGGAGTGAATAAAAATAAGGCTTTACTTGTCCGAAAGTAAACACTAGCATTTCGCAGTTCAGCAAGGTCAGCGTGAAAAAAAGAGGCAATACTTCACTTGGTGTGAATACAAACTAGTATTTACTAAAGGCAACGAGTAAACTCTTGAATTTCCGTAGCTGGTGGTACCCCGCGAGAGAAACTTGCTCGGATTCAAATGTTTGAGGAGGCCAGGAGGCTAATTTAAGGGTTGTGTTTTTCCTTCTTTTAGTATTGCTATGTCACAGCTCGTAAAGATTCGGTCGGTTAAGCTTTATCGTGATAGGAGAGATATAGAGCAGGATATTATGAAGAAACTTCTAGGATTTGAAAATGCGATTGTGGACTTTTTGACGGAGGCGTTTCTTCCTCCAACGGACGATAAATCACGTGGGGGGGGGGGGGGGGTTTGCTTTTCTCGTAGGAAAATTATGGAGGTATTTCTCCGGTATTTAAGTGACCCTGGGTTTCAGATTGACGTGGCAAATGACTTCGGAATCGACAGAACCACAGTGTAAGATTTGTTGGATTTTTGTCCGATAGAATAGTGGAAAAAGCCTTTCATTGGAGAACGCCATGGATAAAGCTGAAAATTTTTGGCAGTCCAAGTACCATATTCCAACCGTGATAGGTGCATTAGACTGTACCCACATTGTAATTAAAAACCAGAACAATTCGGTAATGAGTACATAAACATGAAAAATCAACCATCAATCAATGTTCGAATGACCTGCGACGCTTCAGAAAAAATCACAAGCGTTGACGTGGAGTGGCCAGGAAGTGTACACGACAGTAGAATTTGGCGCGCAAGTTCCATATTCTTCAGGAATTTGAGGGGCGAACTTCTTTACTGGCTGACTCTGGATACGGCTTTTCCCCCTTGTTGCTTACCCCTTTCAGGCGACCCCAAACAGATTCTGAGAAAGGATATAACACTCTACATTGCAAGGAGAGATTCGTCATAGAACGCATTTTTGGCTAGTTGAACCAGCGGTCCCAATATAATACTCGCCAACCGAAATCAAACAAGCTACTCGGTACACGCACAAAAGCCGACGTCGCGCGAACGGGATTAACAAAAATAGCTACCTACAGCTGTTAGGGCGGGAGCATGGTGAACAGCTGTTTTATTGGGGGAATTCATAATCTAAACAATAAACTAGTAGACAATTTCGCAAGGTCAGCACAATTTCAACGAGGCATGCCTTGCGAGTAATCCCTTGTTTTCATTCACCCCAAATTCGAGCATTTGCTAAGACTCGCGAGTAAATACTTTACTTGCTAGGCAACTCTCACAAGGCAATACTACTTTTTATTCACTCCAATGAATATAGACGTAGTATAAATTCATGTAGAAAAAACATCTGTCCTCCGTTTCTCAATCGGGAACAAGGATTTTCCATCGGACTTTGGAGTTAAGTTCCACTTAACTTTTTCTTGTCTGAGGAATGATGCCAATTGTAATTGTATTTTGCTTCCATATAGTGACGATTGTAAATATTTGGGGGTAAAAATTGATAACCACTTGAGCTATAAGCAGCATATTGATGCACTTATAATAAGATTGCGTAAGCTGTTTTATGTATTTAAAGAGACACGTAAGTTCCTTTCAAAAAGCCAACTTAAAACTATTTATTATGGTTTGGCCTTTTCTATAATCAAATACGGGATAGTACTTTGGGGTTCCGCGTCTAAGTCAGCTGTTAAGAAAGTGCAAATCGTGCAAAACAAATTATTACGAATTATATTACCTAAATAAAAACTCTAGATATTCTTCCTCACTTTTGTTTAAATCTTTTGAAGTTAAAAATATTAATCAAATTTATCATTTTCAATCTTGCATACATCTTTTTGGCACTAAAATTGATCCACGTCATCATTTATCTTCTACTGAGTTCTACAGGAGAAATGCTTATGTAACTGCCCTCAGAACTCTATACCAAAAAGAAATAAATATTTTTTCGTTTTCCAGCCTGTCAAATTTAAAAAAACTATTAAATAGCTGTTTATAATTCTGCATTGTTAAGTCTTCGTAATGTTTTCTTGTTTATAAATTAATTATTTAATTTTCGTATTGTCTTGTTCTTTACATTGTTACTATGATAAATTTTTGTTGTTGTTAATTAACGTTTATGTCTTAGGTTATTGCATCACCTGTGTGCTGCTGTTATAATATTGATACATGAACTCCTCCAAAGAGCACAAGTTCTCTTGAACTTATTCTTCGGTGGGCAACAAGTTGTTGAAATGATACCGATTGAATTATATACTTACCTATTTTGCCAATAAAGAAATACAACACAATACAATACAATGTTGTGAAAATTTCGAAGCAGCCTCTTTTATTTGAAAATTTGCTGGAGCTTTAAAAGAAGTGCATCAACGGTGAATGTGTTGCGGTGAGGATGGCAATAAGGCTGCAGGACCGAGAGGCTTGAAGCAAAGAATGATTTTATTAGGCTGGTCACTGAAACATCGTCGCCGTTAAGGACGTCTAATCAGAGGAATAAATTTCTTTCTCGTTTTATTTGGGATCAGGGGCCCCTCAAGTTTACAACCGTCGTATAGTAGAGGTGTGACGTACGGGGTCGCGGGGCGGGAGAAGCGGAGGGAGAAGATGGTCATGGAGACAAATAAAAATAAATAATCAAAATAAAAACAAGCGAAAAAATACAGAATGGATTAAGTGGGAGTGGAAAGAATTTACAAGTGTTCCGTGTGGGTGCGTGAACTCACGGAGCCGTCCCTTAGTGTGTACTCTCCAGTCACACGGTAGCGGACAATTAATTCCTGACTCCTTTTTTATCCCAACAGTCCGGAGTAAGAAAAAAAGGTTTGAGCCCAGAAAGAAGAAGAAAAAGAAGTCCTGTTCGTTTTTTCTTCGTCCAGCTCTTTCCAGTTGATCCATTCCCTATGCAAATGGAACGGGGAGATGTGGCATTCGAACAAGTCAAACGGCTTTGATATCAGGGCACACGAAACAGACGGCCGCTTGATATCAAATCGAACCCTTTAGTGAGCTGCACATTATCACGCTTTCATTCGCTTCGAGTAAAGTCGTCCGTTGAGGTGAATTTGTTGGTCGAATAAACGATTCTTGACCAGTGAATAGTAATCGTGAGGATACAGTCCAACAAAAATACGTTATTCCCAAGTGGGAGTTAGAAAAACTGAGCCTCAGCAACTTGCAGCTCCCGAGCGAATCAATATGAAGTGTCGTAGTTATTATCTCGTATTATAGATGACAACATTGAGGTCTAACAATCATACAGCTTTTGTTAATAAAAGATTGAAAAATGCAATAGGATTTTCTTTTACATCAGCTGTTTTGTGGACGTTAAGATATTTTGATATTTGTTATGAAATAAGGCTAGTTTAATATGCGTGGGTTTAATCTGTGTTGCAATATGGCAGTCTGGTGTGTGCGTGTGGGTGGAGCTCAGGCGTCTCATTCAAAACTCTGCAAACACAACGGTTTATTATCTTCTTTGTGCAGATCGCCCTTCTGTCTAATCCACAAAATAATACAACTCTAGCTCATCATCCGAATTTGATTTGTTTAAACAAATCGGTACTGTTTAAACAATTTTACAGACAAGAAACGTAGTGAATATTGCCTAGTCACTCGGTTTCCTGAATGTAAAATTGTTTGATCAATACCTATTTCTTTAAACACATTAAATATGAATGATGAGCTAGCGTCTTGAAATGTTAAGATAGGTCGAGGATGGATGACAATTTAATATTCAATCAATTTCTAGTCTGTGAAATTTCGACATCCTAAAATGGAGATATTGCGACTGAAAACTCATTTAATTCGTTACTAGGGAGGTCTGGGTACGTCACCATTCGATTCAACGTGAAAATGTGCCTGAAACATGCCTGAAAATACACGTTTTTTCGCATATAAACTCAATTTTCTCAAAAACGTTCCCCCTAAAAAATAAAACAATTAATTGTACCGTTGGAAAGAAGAAATTCTGGGTAAGTTTTTCCTAAGGAGTGCCCGCCGAATGACCTCCGTAATAACTAAGCGAACAACTAAATAAAAAACGGTGATTTAAAAACAAAATCTTCAAATGTTCAAATTTCGCCATTTTTTTACCAGTAAGGCCCGACTAAAAAAATCGAATTTTGTATCAAAGAGATAGGAAATTTAACGCTCTTTCCAACGGTATCCTCAGATTTTATTTTACATAATAATTTAAGGGATTTAGATCCGTTTTACAGCGACAAGGTCGAGAAGACGAAAAAAATCTTTAAAGTGAAAAAAGTCGGATTTTTAGTTGAGTAAGAAAAAAACTTTACTAGGCATTTTGTTGTTGCAAATTATCTGTAGAATCGATTCCTTGAGTTTGTCACATAGTTACACTAGACACCCTGTATAAATAAGGGAGGGAATTCATGAAGGGACTTTCCCTTCTAGGGGTCTCCATAACACAAAATTATCCCAAAGTTGTCAGTTCTTAGGATCACAAACAGTAATTATTTTTTGAAGAATATAATTTTTTTTTAATCTCATTCTTTTCTTCAAAATGTTTAAATTCTTTGCGAGCCGCAAATATTGGCCAGGTTTCCGACTCCTGCTCTAGAACGATGGAAAACGTTTAATGACGACATTCAGGCGCAATGGCCCCCAATTTTATTCTTCCCTGTATGCAATCACTTCTATTGCGTTTTCGGCTGTGATAGAGTCCATTTCTTCCTTGTTTGAGTACTTCACCGGATTCTACTTCTTAAGAGGTACATAATATGTTTTGTTCAGTTTTGAATTGAGGTGGACCATATTATGGTCTACCTCAATTCAAAACTGAACAAAAAAATGGAGCAGCCTCTTTCTTCCCTGAACCCTTTTATGCACTCTTGATCTTCAAATTTACAAATTCCTCATGTGGTTGTATAGTTCTATAGTTAACAAATTTGTCTGAAATGGCAGTTTGGGTTTTGCATTGAAGACTTGGATGAATAATAATATTGTGATATTGTCTGGCAATCTTTTTGTCGGTCGTCGTTAAAAATCGACATTTCCGCCGCATCACGTAAGTCGTAACAGAAAATGCAAACGATGAAAGCTCAAAACCATCTTTGCATTGCACATTCTTACACATATAATTGCTGCAGTAAAAACCTGGACGCGTTGCGAAATTTCTGTCAATAAATTCCTCCGCACAATTAAGTTTTAATGTGGAACGAATTCAAATCGATACTCGGAACCTTAACCACTTCATTTTGTTTGTTATTTGTTTGAGAACGAACGTCTGGCGAAGGAAAAATGGGATACGTGACTGATACGGCTTTATGACGAGACGTGTATCCCCGTTCACCGCGAACATAAAACATCAACTTGGCCTCAACACAACGGAAGGGTAGAGCCCGCTCATTGTCAACATTTTATAAACCCTTGTCACAAGAAATATTTTATAGCTGCAGACAAGAATAAAACGAAAAATAACTCGATGAAATCCAGATGATTTTTTCTTTTTCAAACTGTTTTTGTCGTTCTCTCAAAGGGCGAAAGGGTCGTGGGTGTTTGTGACAGACGGTTTTTAGAGCCTCGTATTCCATCAAGGAAGGACATAAACTGGTTGTTATACATGTGACCTAAAATACAGCCGTATTTTCATGTCTACGAAATCATGACATGGGGAGACTCCATTGAACGTTAACTGATATACGAGTATAATGTGGCGGTACACAAACGTACATTTTCCTTCCTCGCTCCGACACGCGTGGAGGTTTGTCACGCTTTTCGATAAGAACTGTACATAATTCCTGTACATAAGTTTTACTCACTTTGACCTTTCGAATTTCTCCTCGATATACGGAAGAAAGAAAGATCAGGAGAGAAATTAGAACCAACAAAATAGGAGTCTACACCCTCTAGATCCTCTTACTTCAGATCACTAGGAGATCACCAGACCACAAGAAATTGTGAATTGACTAAACGGTTTTCTCAAATATTTTTTTACATTTTATTTTGTTTAACAAAAATTAGTATCATGTAGTATCAAATGTTGGACATCCCTCAACATTATTCTTACTGACGGTCAACAAATCACACACACTGATAATCCTAATAAGGGTCACCGGAAAGTTTTACGTATCTTTGAAATTTACTAGGAAGTTAAGGAGAAAAAATTACTATCCTTGTCCTGTAGCTTACAACTTGTCATGATTCTGAGCAATATCGTTGTTTCATTTTTTTAGGTAAAAGACTACTTAAAAAGTCATTAAAAGCTGATTCTGTATTACTTCCATGCGAATGCTACTCATTTAGTTGAAATTACTAAAGATACAGTTAGTTCGTGAGATAATGTTCCGTTATCAAACTTGACCCATGTCATGAAGAAACACAAGATTATTTGAAAAATCGTCTATTTCCACTGAAATATGATTGCATTGTTGGAATTGGTTATAAAACTACCGTCGTAACAAAACAATACTGAAGGTGCATTACAGAGAGGTTAACTTACATGTGGACCCCAAAAGTGAAAGGTCGAATGGGATTGGTTTTATATACAAGTGAAAGGAGAAATTGATTTTGTCTCATGAGGAGAAGGGGCTACAAAGAGAAAGGTCTAATGGGATTGGTTGTAATCAAGTGAAAGGAAAACAATCTGAACCCCCTTTCATCCAAACGGCCAATCAGAAGCTACTCTCGAATTCTCTTGTTTTTCTTTATATCGAAGTATATTGTCTCACATACATCGAAAACTGTAGTAGTAAGTCGGTATGACAGGGCGTGGGGAGTCCAATTTAGTGCAGGAGAGACCGGTTCCCGTACGTAAATTTCGAAGAAGTATTAAATACTGGGATTTCCTCACCTATCAAAACCCATCAAAAGACAGAAAGAGCAAATTAAAAAATGTCATGTAGCATGACCAAAGCCTGTTACACGATGTAATCACAATCCCCCCAAAAAACACTCCGTGTAAAAATCACCCCGCCTCGCAAATATCATTCTTCAGAGGCCGGAAAAAGTTATGATATCCACTTTCCCCGCCCGCCCTTTTCCTCATTAAGGAGCTAAGTATGATGAAAAGCTTAACCACTTCACAAGCACCGTACCCCTTTCGAAATCTCCCCTTGGCGCTATTGCGAGACGTTTTTATTACTTCCACAAGCAACTAATACTTGTATAAAACGTTAACCACCATCAAGTATTAGTAGCTTGTGGAAGTAATAAAAACGTCTCGCAATAGCGCCAAGGGGAGATTTCGAAAGGGGTACGGTGCTTGTGAAGTGGTTAAGCTTTTCATTATACTTAGCTCCTTAATGAGGAAAAGGGCGGGCGGGGAATGTGGATATCATAACTTTTTCCGGCCTCTGAAGAATGATATTTGCGAGGCGGGGTGATTTTTACACGGAGTGTTTTTTGGGGGGATATCACATCTTTTTGTTGTTGAAGTGGGTCATTTTATAAAGAAGGTCTATGCAAAATTTCAAGTCGATTGGTCCGGTTACCCAGGCTGTAGACTCGTCAAAGTTGCCAAAATTAGCCTAAATTTCAGGTTTTTTGTTTTCTAAAAGTTTTTTGGGTTGAGATAATGGGTTAAACTTTCAAAAGGCACTGGCTGATGTTGAAACGAAGCTCTGTGCAAAATTTCAAGTCAATCCGTGAAGGTGGAAAGGCCTAACAGGTAAGGGTGAAAAACCGGATTTTTGAAGTTATATAACTCGGCTCCCTTTAAAGATATCGACTTGAATCTTTCAAAAGGCACTTGCTACACTTGAAACGAAGCTCTGTGCAAAATTTCAAGTCAATCGGCGAAGGTGGAGAGGCTGTAGCCTTGACCGACTGAAAAAAGTAGAAAAACATGGTAATTGGTTTTTGATGTTATATAACTCGGCTCCCTTCAGACCTAGCGACTTGAAACTTTCAGGGCTTTCTCTTATCCACACCAAAAAGATCCAAACCAAATTTCAAGTTGATCGGTCAACTAGGAGCCGAGATATGGCCAAAATTAGCCTAAATTACCCTAAATTTTAGTTTTTTGTCCCTAATTTTTTTTTTTTGGTTGAGATAATGGGTTATTTCGTTCAAATAGCACTGAGACATGCTATAAAGAAGGTATGTAAAAAAATTCAAGTCGATTGGTCCTTTTACCCAGGCTGTAGACTCGTCAAAGTGGACAGAATTTTCCTAAAGTTTCTGGTTTTTTGTTTCTAAAACTTTTTTGGGTTGAGATAATGGGTTAAATTTTATATAAGGCTCTGTCTCAAGGTTAAATGAAGCTCTGTGCAAAATTTCAAGTCAATCGGTGAACGTGGAGAGGCTCCAGCCTTGCCTGTCTGAACAAGGAGAAGAAGAAGGAGAAGGAGAAGAAGGAGAAGAACAATCTAAGGCCGAAAAACCAGGTTTTTGAAGTTATGTAGCTCGGCTCCCTTTAGACCTATCGATTTGAAACTTTCAGGGCTGTCTAATATACACTCAAAGAAGACCCACACTAATTTTCAAGTTGATCGGTCAAATAGGAGCCGAGATATGGATACCTCGAAAACGCGTTTCGTGACGTCCGGTAAACATACACTCGACAGCGTTCGTTTTCTCAACTTCTTTGCTTGGCGGGGCGGAACGCTACCGCGTTCCTAGATTAGAAACATTTTCAGTCATTATGCATGAATTGATGAGCGAATTTATAGAGTAACGCATCAGCTCAATCCGCCCGTCTGTTAACTACATTATCAAACATATTCCACTCTTTTCAATCGTAAAACGCAACAATGTCCGATTATCATCGATATTCCGATTCAATTCATGGGTTCTTATTTATAACAGCCTACGTCGGCAATAATTTGTAGCAAGTGATCCATACCAACAGTCATTCAAAATTATCTTCTTTCAGTAAACACAAAAATTACGAGTGTCCGAAAAAAGGAAATTCGATATCACAAAAACCATCGACTGTTTCAATTCGATATTAATTGGCCAGTAACGGGTTGGTAAATGAAAATACGAACGGGTTGGTTAATGAAAAAGAAGATATAAAAATCTCTGGAACAGTTACGAAAGTAATGAGCTACGTGAATCTACCTTAATTATGAAAGAAGTAAAGAACCTATGACAATGAATTTTAACCTGAATTTGAGGAAGATACAACTGTTTAAAGTTTGTTAGAGTAAACTGACGATTACATAACTGCCTTTTCAGCCTTCCCCATGTCGATATGATTAATTATTTTTGCATTAAAACTCATTTTCCGACATTTCCGAACAAACTAACATTAATTTATTTCGTTATTAAGGGCTCCCTCGCCTCCGTGGTAATATCTAATATCTGCATTTATAAATGAGTTCAGTTTATGATATAGATCGTTTTCTCCAATCCTCATTCCTCTCCTATTGTAATTACCAGGATCTATCGCCTCTAAATACCTTACTGGAACCAATCAGATATGTCATATCCTGCATGATGCATTCCCATCTCCTTCCCATCCGTAATTCCTTCTTCATTCCTACCACATAATAGGTACGCATAGGGTTTCTTCTCTCCTATCAGCCTAATTTGTCATAACATTCGCTCGCCGAACGGGGAAAGGTTTTCAAAAAGCAAGAATATAGACGAGGAAAATAAGAATTGCTCCAGTTTGAGTTAAAAAATCTTTCAAATTTTTTAAAATCTTTCACCATCGTGTTCAGTGTAATAAAAAAGAACCTTTAAAATGAGGTGTCACTTGTCTGGCTCTTTCATTTTTGGAATTTATGGGTAATTTTTCCCCATTAAAATTCCCCTAATTCCTCCTTAGAGTTGCCCGATTCTGCACATCCAAGTACTCAGCCTTTCGACAGCCAGGACCAATTTTTTTAAAAACAAATTTGAACTTTATATCTCAAAAGTATTTTAGTCACAAGGAAAAAATTTTCTCAATTAGTGGATGAGTGCTTTCAGGTGCTACAAAATACGCGATTTGTCAGCTTTCATTTTCGCTTCGACATTTCAACGAGGGGTACACCGAACACATTTAATGTCGAGTTGATTTCACTCATCTGGCATGAGCTTCAGGAAACGGCTCGGTTGATATTTGATGCACTCCGACAACTGGAATATTGAAAACCAGTCATTGCAATAATATCATCTCTATACATCGTTTTCATGTGATACTGTAATTAGACAAAGTTTAAACTCGTGTTCGGGTAATTCACACTGGCGAATCGCCAAGCCAGAGAGGGTTTCATCCTACGGATTGAATAATTTCAATTAGTGTTACGGAGTTGTTGCAGAAAGAGTTTTTTGTTGCCAACCCGTGTAATAACCTGCATAGAAGTCCTCACAAAAGGCCAAAGTGGAAAACAACTTTTATCGATTGAAGAAGGTGAGCCACCTGCTCAATCCTGCTGGGTACGAACGTTTTTACCTTGGATCCGACCTATAAAAAGGGAGAGGAAAAAAATTAAAAATAAAATACAATTTATCAACAGATAAAATGAAAGAGACCATCAAGTTTTCTTACGGCCAATCTCACCGTGACCTATAAGCGTTCGTTTGTTGGGGCAATCCATTTCCAAATATAATTCAATGTTCCGCATTTCTTTTTGGATCTCCTTACGTCCACAAGTTCGTCCTTATGATAGTTCAACCTTCCATAATTAGAGCGACCAGAGGTCCTACTCTTGACGTCATGGTCCTGGTACCACAAAAATCCTCCTAAGGACTCAAAAAGGTTCTGCTTTCTCCATCAAATTTCTTTCTTTTTTTTACAATTTGTATTATTTTTTTCATCAAATTTTGTTTCCATCTTTTTTGATTAGTTTTTACTTTTCACTGTGAAGTATCCGAGATTTTGTCCGAGTTTTCGAAAAAAGATACCTACATGATGTTGATTGACCTCATAAGATGTTATAAAGTATTTAATGTGGTTCTAATATTTTCCAATAATACCTAGTTCTTTCTAGTCATGATTTTTTTTTCTTCAAATTAGCTGGGCCAGTATGAACATAGACCCAACAGTCTACCTCACGATTCACCCTCACGTTGGCGACCTTTGATCTGCTCCAACTTTGAGCCCTCATTGTGAACGAACGGCTGGTCGTTTTTTTTGTAGATTTTAATTTTTGTTTGAGTCCGTTAATGACCGAGGGTGAAGTGGCAACACGGCCTAACTCAAATAGTGCAGAATAACATGGCCTAACTCAGATAGGGCTGGTCAACAAGCCTACCTCAAATAGTGCAAGATAACATGGCCTAACTGACATTTTGGGCATATCATCCCGTAAGTTGTCTGTATAGTATATTGGCACCCGAAAGTGTCTATAGTTGCAAACATTCACGTATATGTTCCCAAATTTTAGAAATAAACAGTTTTTCGTGTCTCCTGTACATAAAAAAAAAAAAACAAACACTTAGGTCATGTTGTACAGCACCATTTGAGTTAGACCATGTTGACCAGCCCTATCTCAGGTAGGCCATGTTGTTCAGCCCCACTTGTTGCCACTTCACCCTCGTAATACAACATTTCTTAATGATTCGTAGTAGTTTTGTTAATCACATTAATTTGTGATAATAACTTATAGTTATAAAGGAGGTGAATAACAACTATTTATGTAACTGCCCAATAAATCATTGGTGTGCACTGATGTTCACGATGTGACGCGGCCGTACCAAACGCTGTACCTCCGGTCGTCTAAAGCTTTCAGTGACTTCTGGGTTGGTAAGTTCTATGTTTTGATGAACAAACATTGTCATGTGTGGTTTTACGATTTCAGTAGGTGTTTCCAAACAAAAATCCTTATAAAAAGTTTCATTTCTGACAAAATCAGGCGTGTGAACCACTCTCTTTTGTAAGATGACATTTTGTTATTGTTCCACTCTTTGGAACTGGGATCGGAAACATTTGCCCCATATGTTTATGGCGTAGGTCCATATTGGTACAATAAGGGTTTCGTACATAATTATTTTATCATGAACTAAAACATTCCGTCTGTCTAACAGCGGTTTCAGATCGGACACTCTGTTTCGCACTCTACTGATCAGCTCTGTGATGTGATGGTTGAACGTCAGTCGTTTGTCAATGTAAACACCAAGGTATTTGTGTCCCGTGGCTTTCGGTATGGACTGGTCAGCATGAAATAAAGGTGGCTCTTCATACTTCGGATTGTACGTGAACGTGACAACACAGGACTTCCATCTTTTGCACCACTGGCCCAACACCTCAAGAAGTTCCTGCAGTCGCCGTGCAGCTTCTGTCAAATTTTCGTGCCACACAGCATAAACCAGGTCATCAGCATACATCCCTGCAAAGTCTTGATCTGCTGGTAGTGGGATGTCGTGGCAATACAACGAATAGAGGCACGGAGCTCACATACTCCCTTGCGGAACGCACGCTTTCATCATTCGTCTCGTTGAATGCTCATTTTGAACTAGGGTTGGGCAATCGAAGCCAAAAGTCGATTTTCGAATAATCGACTTTTCGATTGCTCGTATTTCGATGCCATGTCGAAAATCGTCGAAATCTTTCGATTTCCATCGATTATAATCGAAACATCGAACTTTTTTCTAAAAAAAAAGCCTTAAATCTTTTGACCATTACTGATAATTGATTCAATAAATAAAATACACAGTTTATCTCACGAGAAAGTTCTGTATTTCTGTAGTCCAGGTACATGCGGAACTGAATGGGCAGTCCACCCGCAGTGTCTTGACCAGCTCTCTGTATAGTATGCTCCTCAGCCTCCTTATCAAAATCACCCCAGAAATCGTCAGAGCTTGCTTGGGTGGAAAGCTGGTTCTCAACGACTTTCGTTGCTTTATCTTGAGGGTTTGGGCCATTTTTTCAAGAAAACTGCTACCTTCCCGGTACGATCGAAAATCGACGATTAATTTCGAAAAGATCGAAATATTCGAACGCTCATTTCGATATCGATTATCCAAAAAGTCGAACCCCATTTTTCGATACAATCGAAATTTCGACTTCGATCTTTCCAACCCTATTTTGAACCGTCATTACTCGTCGTACAGACCTCCGGGTGGTCATAAACTATTCTACAAACTTAACGCTTCTAAAATATGAACTAAAAACTATACCGTTCCGTTTGAATTTTTCCCCACCACCGCGGTGCACCGTGGGGATTATTATTATTAAGATAATAAACCAAAAATCGTGATAAATGTATTGCTATATTGTAAAAGTATATAATCTCATCAAAGCAATACAGATGGTCGTAGGATAAATGTCCTAGAGTTTTGAGGAAAGAATTAGTTTTACAATTTCACAAAACAAGATGTTGGGGTAATAATTACCCCAACATCTTGTTCGGACCCCCCCACCTGGTATTCGGAGGGTTATACGTCATACTGCAGTAGGTATGCAGTAGGTACAGTAATTTATGTGTTGTCAATGTTGAATAATTTTTCATCGCCCTTCTGGGTCACTGTTCCATCTGACGTCTTCCGTAGCGGGAAATCTTATTTCCGGGTCAGATATGAAGGGCGTGGGTGCGTTACACCTAATTCACGACCGCCTTTTGCCAAAGAGTAACAGGTGGAACTCCAAACAGAGCGGTAGACGTCGTGTTAGTACCCACAGGGCTGTGACCTACTAAAAGGACAATGAACTCTTCCATTACGCTAATTTCCCTCTTCATGATACACATTACAATGATCCGGAAGGGAGGCAGGTGCACCCTCGAAAACTCCGTAGGATGATGACCCTCCTGAGGCGGTCCCAGGTGGGCGTGCAGCCCCATCAGGTCGCCTTTTTTCGCGGTCTATTGTTTCTTGGCACACGAACCGCACGCAACCCTCAAGACCTTGTTCGTGAATTGTGAAGCGCCACTCGTTGGTTTCAAAACCTCACAAAGTCGATTAGTTTGGGTTTTTGCAACTTCAAAGTCGACGAAAAATGATAAGGCGGTAAGTGAAGGGCTTACTATAGGTAAGAAAGAGGCGCCGAATATTTTCAGATAGTTATCCCCATGATAGTAGGGTTATCCCCAAGTTAGCCCCAAGTTAGCTTCAGAATCATAATCGAAAACTTTGGTACCTATTGCATTTCCAGATTGAATTTAACACTTTTCAACATGAAATAAACACTTTACAAAATGAAATAAACAATTTTCAAAATTAAATAAACAATCTACAACTAGTTGAACAATTGGAGAGAATAAGGGAAAGAATATGTACCACAGTTTACCACCCCTAATCTCTCGGTGTGTTGTCAATCTTCCACGTAAGAACCGGTTGGCAATACCTTCTCTGTGAACTCGGTAATCTCTTCTATCCCTCCGTATTAGTCAACATCGTTCTTTGGAAGTTCGAGAGTTAGCACATTCTTTGAACATGAATTTAGAATTTTTGTCACCGTACTCCCCAATGCTGAACCCAGTAGAATACGCCTTCTCCAAAATAAATTAATGTTGTGCAATGCAGCCCCTTCATTAATTTTGGAAAGCCATCTTATTTGGTTCATTTGGTAACGGTCTAATTCATTTTGAAAATTGAAGACCGTCTTTGTTACATTTTTGAAATTTTACAGGAGAGCTAAAAAAACAATTGAGAAACCTTTCGATCCGAGAATCGGTGGCTCTAATGTAACATAGACTTCTTTTCGCCAATTAAATTCCAATCCAACCAAAACGGTAAAATATTCTTTCAATCATTACAGAGCTATATTAAATTAGTAACCTTATTAGATATTATTACACAACGGCTTATGGATATCTGTGCTGCAAATTATTACACAACGGCTTATAATACTTGGCCGTGCTGTATAAGAATAGTTTTTTATAGGTATGTAACTGTATTATTTTCCTCCCACCAATGCTAAGCTAGTCAAATATCATAGAAAATATCATAGAAAAATAAAAAGACGAATATTACACGAAAATGGGCGTTGATTTTATTTCCAGGTACCTACCTACCTTTAAAGGAAGCTCCTGGAGAAAAATACTTCTGGTCCTAACCAATTTAAAGTTGATGGTACGTGACTTCGATTTATTCAGTCTATCCACATCATTGTCCGATAGTTTCAATGAGGAATCCATTTTTTCACGAATCCGCGCACAGAAATCCGGAATTTCACACACAACGAATCGTTTGATGCCAAAAACTCATTTTCAAACAAAATGTAACATAGACGGTTTCTCGGCCGCGGTCTTCAATTGTTTATTTCATTTTGAAAAGTGTTTGATTCAATCTGAAAATACTATACATTGCCTTGACTCGAAGGTTTATTACTTATTCAAAAATCATTGTTCCTAGGATTCACATAGGGAAAAATGTACCAGTACCTGACACTGCTCCAGTGCTGACAGGTTCATTGAAAAACTGAATTAATAAGGATCCACGCCCTCGATAATCACTGTTTTCTAAATTGGCGGCTTCGCTTGGCATTCCGTTGTCGTTTGGTGGTTTTGCCTGCTTCAATTTGGGTGTTAATAGTGCCTAACATCACAATTTGTTCGGTTAGTTCGTTACAGTCGGTGGGTAGTGTTTCCATATTGGACAAGGACTCAGGAGTAAGTTTTTCTTCTTAGCTATCCATTGATGTTGTTTGTTGCGTGTTTTATGATATTATCAACACCAGGGTGTAGGATATATATATATTGTGTTCCATGCGTTGTAACCTTCGTTTCTCAATTTACTTGGAGGATTTAACGGATGTCAGGCACTGGTACATGAAATCGGCATTAATCCAGTAGTTGACAGGCCCTGTCAGAAACTGGTACATCCGACAGTTTTCTTCAAACCTTCCTATTTCTTATTTTATCATTCTTGGTAGCTGCACCGGGTATGCCAATAAAACTGATTTTTGACACATATTTCATTTTTCAGTGCCTGACGGGGGTGTCAGGTACTTACTTTGAGATTGTTGGAATTAAATAGTGACTCGTTGTGTATTTTGGCGGTTAATCTTTGAATTCTCTGTCGAATGACCAGTAGCAAGGCGCACATCTGAGCCTTCAAACAGACTGATTTGTCCTCGTATCTAAGCCCCTCAGATACCCCAGATCAACCGAACGAACGGCCAACTTGATTGGGGAAGAAAACACATGCCCCTGATGTCGACTCCGATGCGTGTTTGCAATCGGCCAAAGACGGATGTTCCACCATTTTTTATTCAGAAACTGTTTTCAACACAAAATAACCGGAAATCCTAAATATCAGTCGGGAAACGACGTTACTTTGGGGATATCGTTTGGCAATCGATTACGAAGTCGTTGAGATGTTGGCGGGGAGATGAGTAGGTACCTCCGATCGCCGATAGCTGATTAATTGGACTGAACGCTCGCAGCTTCCTCGAGGAAGGAAGTGAGAAGAAATTTGTCTCACGAAAGCGGAGTCTCCTATCGTCAGTTTGATATCTACAGGACCCCCTTAATTTTCGTTTAATTGAATTAGACGGAGGACAGCTTGACCTCTACATCAGTATTCAAATTGATTCAGTCAAAACTATAAAACGCCTGACACCCGCCAGTGAACTGCTTTCAAATTATGAGCGCCCAGTTTTACAATTTTAAAGTGTTACAGAACGAATAGCCTCTAAATTATCTCATAATATACATGTTTGGACGTTCACGAAACTTTGTACAAAATATTTTCATTTCAATAGAATCGATGATTTTTTAATCAAACACATACATACGCCTTTTACCAAATTTTACAGGAGAGCAAAAAAAACTATTTTATGCCTGTTGTTCTAAACGTTTTGGAAGTTATATATTTTTTTACATGGAACTGCTCTACTTAGTTACAAGCATAAAAAACCTTATTTGAAGACAGCAATTGTACCCAAAACCATAGAGTAAATACTAATTGGACCTAAAAACCCCTATTCGTAGATTTTTATTGCATCCAAAATTTTATGTGAAGACATTAATTTGACCCTAAACCCCTATTCTTACACACTGGTTGGTCCCAAACCCTCATTTCTAGACACTTATTTGACCTCAAACCCCTATTTAACATTTCTTATCCATGAAAACGATCCTCACGTATGGCACTAGCCCAATTATTTTTTGGGCTAACGTCTCTCTTATAGATAACACCTCCTAGTGGTGGCATACATTTTGAGGGGGGGTTAAAAAAAGGTTTTCTATGGGCGATTCGAATGGTTCATTATCGAAGATAATAAACCAACATGAAATTTTACCAGCACTACCTATCTTTTAATTTTAGTTAATTCGAGTGTTTTCCGTATTCCTGCACAATTTGATCTGTTCACCCAGTGGCGGATACAGACGGCAGATTCATCTGTCCATGAAAGTAGCCAGGAAGGTATTTTTAAGCATATTAGAATGCATCAAATCCTGATGTATTCGAAAACCGATTAATCAGTGATAATGATCGATTAATAAAAATAATCTGGCAGCTAAACATCGATTAAAATCAGGGATGGGTCGTTCCAACTGGAACCGTTCCGCGGAACCTTTCCACCCCCGGAACGGAACAGTGACAACTTTTGCAAATAGAATAGAATAGACCTTTATTGGCATATACATTTACAATAGGCCTCTAGGGGTAATACAAAAAAATTACAAAATAAATAAAATCATGGCCTTTAAGAATTACATAAATTACAGAGTAAATGGCAAAGATAAAAATTAAAAGAAAAAAAAATACAGCAACAAATTTGGTGGAAAGGGTCTGGATCTCAAAAACATATCCAAGGGGGCCGGAACACTTGTGTTGGCTCACACACTGATTTGTTTGTCACATACAGATTATTTCAGTCACCCAAACTGAAAGAATTCATAAGGTGGTAGGTACTTGGCTACCAGTCAAAAACGCCGACAAAGCCGAAACTGCCATGCACAGAAAACAGAACCTTCATCCACGACGAGAATATTAAATACTATTTAATATTCTCGTCGTGGATGAAGGTTCTTAAATATTATTCTTGTAAAAATTGTATAAGCCTAAGATTAGGTAATGGTTGGAACAGTGGAACTGTTCTTTGGAGCCGCTCCGGTCCTGGAGCTGGAGTCCTTGGAACAGTTCTGGAATTTTTCAGGAACGACCCAACCCTACTGTACTTATTTCCGCTATATCTGTACAAACATTTTCTCAATTAATTCATACAAATTTTCTCATGACGGGCCATTTTCTCACAACGAAAAAGTCACGAATTCGAGCTATTTTTTGTGTGATTAGAGGGCGTGCGAATTTGTGCGACTTTTCCGCCACCTGGTGGCGACTTTCGGTAGCACGGGTCTGGCAACACTGCGCAGCGGGCGTCAGACGTCAAGCTCAATGAGCCCCAATCTCGCCATCTTGCATTTCGCATCAAGGCTCCCACGTTGCTCCCTCCTGTCTTTTCCCTGTGGAACCCAGTAATTTGCTCGTGAGTCGAGACGTTAGTCGCTTTTGGTTTATTTTGTTTGATCATTCATAAGTTAAATTTACATAATGACTCAAAGGGTAGTCCAAAGCCAATTTAACGAGCTCGTGTTTGAGACGATGAGCGAGTTCAACATGGAATTCGATGAGGCGGTTGAGTTTTCCATCACGCAGTTGGATTCACAGGTATGTATAATTTCTCCGTTTACGTTTTCCTCATCGGAATTTTTAGTCTTCTTTTCTTCTCGTTTGAACCCGAATTTGGCTCAACGCCGGTGTTGCGGTCAAATCAAGTTCTCGCTTTTGGTATCGGTTGGGAATTTGTCTAACCTCTACAGCGAAGCTGGGCATTGCCACGGCTCAAGTTAATTTACCACTTCTACTCGCCGAAATTAGGTCTGATGTTGGTCACGCGGCAGCCAGGTAAATGTGAAAAAGACCCAACTTCCGTGTCGGCGTCGGTCACCAGTCGGGTAGATGTGAAACACGCGTTACACACTTGCTGTGTTTTCTCCGGGCGACTTCTAATTCAGATTCGTTGTTGAAAATTGCATTTACTTAAACGACGAAGAAAAAACCACATTCACAACCTCAGAATTTTTTTTCCTTGAATATATTTTATTGCGCCAAGTATATAAAAGTAAACCTATAAGCAATATTCGTATGATGAATTTTGAATTAAATGTTCAAAACTAAAGTACATCACTTAGTCTTATATTGTTCTGACGTTTTCACATTAGTTAAGCAAGCTCATGCGGTTTGGTACGTTTCAATCTTCGGAGTAGATCATCTGTGTCTAGGAGTCGGACAACATCGTCGTTGACGTGATCTTGTAGCCTCATTAAGTGGTTGATGGCTTGGTTGCGTATGACCTCATTGACCGATTCCACTTGAAGCTCGTAGTGTGATCGGTCGTTACGAAAGTATCTCTATTCATCTGTGCATAAACGCAGAACATTATTCTGGAATCGCTGAATAATGTTGCGATTGCTAGGTGCGGTGCATCTCCACAATTGTGCACCATAAGTCCATACGGGTCTCAGGACTTGTTTGTGCAGAATGAGCTTGTTATGAATAGACATTTTTGACCGCCTACCCATAAGCCAGTAGGTACATTTTTCTGAATTTTACTTTGAGCTCGGTTTTTTTCTTCTTTACATACTCTTTCCATCTCAGTTTGGCATCAAGTGTCATTCCCAGATATTTTGCTTCGTTAGCATGTGGGATTGTCTGTCCATTGAGGTAAGCAGGCACATAGTTGCATTTCTTATCCTCAGAAATAATCATCTAACTCACTGACTGACGGAGGTAGTGGATTCATGGGCAAGGGAAGTAGGATCTAAGCTACTGCGGGGTTTGTATATCGAGGGTTTTGATCAGGTGAAGCATGCAAGAAGGGTTTAGCGTGGTGACAGTGTGGAAAAAAGCTTGAGATGTTCTTCATGGTCATCAAGTCCTTCAATAGAGACATTTTACATAAAACCAGTTATTTCTTCGAAAATTCGCTCTTATAGTCATGTTTCATGACTGGATTTTTCAATAGTCGGGAAATCTATTTGACAATAACAAACCACTGAGCACCAAACAGAACAAAAAGGTTGCCAAGCTCTCTGGATAATAAAAAATTAAAAAAACACACCTCCACACCACAGATCGCATTCATATAGATTAGTTGGACAGAGAGATTTCATTAACTTTATTTAATTTTATATTTATTAACTTGAATTTGTGGCCCTGGCGAGTACCCTCATTCAGAAGTACCCTTGGCCCTAAAGCGCTCCACCCTTTGGCCCTCACGTGCTGCGCTCTTTTCGACGGTGAAGCTTTTCGATCTTTAAACGTGGAGATACAAGGATTCACCACTTCACCGTCGTTTTCGTTGAATTAAAGATGCCATAGTCACACGACCGATTGAAACAGTCAAGTGGGACGAATCTCCCACTTTATATTGCCACTAGTTTTTGTATCTTATAAGTTTGTTGTTGTCTGGTGAATATCAATATCAATTGGATGATTTCAGGGAGTGGTCACAAGTATGTTACTAAGGGATGCTGAGATTATCCGTGGAGAGGATCCTATTACGAAATTCTCCATCAATTACTGTGACTTGAAAGAAGACGAACCGTTCGACGTCACTCAGTTGATTGACGACATAAACTGCATTTCTACGCTCGTTTCGAGCGACATCAAAATGAAAATATTTGCAGGCCAAAAGAAAATCCACCATATGCTTATAGCCATTTGCAAGATTCACCCCGGAGGCGGCCAGGATGTGCTCAAGCTCACATTAACATGCTTGAAAAACTTGATTTCAGGTAATACGTTTCCCATTTCCACTCTTCAATAGGTAGTTGATATAGTTAGGTAGAGGTGATTTTGTTGGTCTTTGTATAAAATTATATTTTGAAATCCGCGGTAAAACATAAGTGAAGGTCTCAGTTTCACTCTTCACCATCCAAAATTGTATACTACATAATTACGATATTCCAAATTTTCAACATCTTCGATGATTACCTCGAGGAATAATTCTACATGAAGCTGTTGGAAATGTGTAATATCCTGATTGTGTAGTGTACAATTTTAGAAGATGAAGAGTGAAAAAGAGACCTTCGCCTATGTTTTAACGGGAATTTTGCAATGGTGAATCAATTTTTGAATTCCATAACATGCTTCCCATTCATTACTGATGACGTTTCCAAAAACCATCCTTTCCTGGACATTTGATGTACTCTATTCTAAAGAAGTACTTCTCCTTAGTCATCACTAATATGATATCCTCATCCAATGGTTAATGTGTTACAGGTTACCCTGACTTAATTAATAAAGAAATTATGGATTACCTAATTGAGTTAGATGAGAGATCGGATGAAGTATCTAAACCGATAATACGCAGCTTGTTTTCGGAGTCAATAAAGCTACATGAACAGAACAAGGCGGTAAGTGTTGAATTGTGAAACTGAATTACACCAATTGAGTATGACAGAACACAGGTGCAGTTGGTTCATTCTCGCCAAACGCACATGTGACTGATTAACAAATCTGCTAAGACAATCATTCCATGTTGTGTTAAACATTGAAACCCAATTTCTATCGTTTCTAGAACAACATGGTGTATTTTTTCAACTTTCTGGTTGTTGAATTTGGGGAGTATTTCCGCAAAAATAGGCAGTCAAATAGATGTATGTAAACTTATGGAAATTTCTTGCGCATAAGTTCCCTGTGCACAATTTAGGCGTATGTCGAAGGATTTAACTTCAGGGTGCAATAAACAATACTGTCATTGTCTCTCAATTCATCTTATTTTTTTTCGTCAAGGTTAGTTATTTTACAGTTGACTAATTTTTTGACCTTGTTACACAGCAAATTTCAAAAGGAAAATATTTCTTCAATTCCATCCTGATATTTTATTCGTACTCATAAGTAACTGTACTTAGTCAAGGGTTTTGTTCTTGAACCCTGTTATTCATGCCAAGTTGTTTTCCACATGACTCAATTAGGGTTTCCTCTTTCTACGTGTGGCCTTAGGGGTTCGATTCAGCAGTTTCCAGAGACTGCAACTCTTTAATCAGTGAATCAAGTTTCTCTTCATTTTGGACAGTTCCGAATATTTCGAAAATATAGTCCCTTCAGGTAGTTAGTATGAATGTTATGTGTATGACGTGATCATAACCGTACAAAAGAATAATGAGATGGGCAGAAGTTTAGAAGGTATGGCAGGTTCGGGTCCAGTTATGCCATTGCAATAACGTCTTGATCTGAAATTGAGAGGGCAAGGGTATGCTCGGGTTGGTGTCCTGATGGCGTCATATGGAATTTATAAACTTTTCGCTCTCATTTTCGTATGTGTAGTTTTTCCTAGCTGAAAAATATAACGACCTTCAATTTGTTGGGTGGATTCGGGTTAGGCCCCGAGTGATTGCATAAAACAATTCTAAACTTTTTGTATGCGTCTGCACAAACTTGTATTGCTCATGACGCATATAACTGTATGAAAAGAAGATATCATTCTCACTATATCTCACAGATTTTGCTGCTCGACTCATTGAATCCTTCCCCATGGACAACTGGTGGATGGATGTCATGAAAAGTTTAGTTTGTTTGGGTGTTGAATAAAAGATAGTATCTACTGTTTATTTTTAAATTCACAAGTTCAACGACTCGCGAGTTGTTTTTCCGCCGCTCTTAGCAGATATCAAACGGAAAGCAGTGTAAAATAGATGAACGAATAATTAGCATTAGCAACAGATGAAATAGGTGTAATGATAGATAATGTCTGAAAGCTACCCTAGTGACAGTCTCAAACTTGTTGTCAACCCAGCAGCAAAGTCCTCAAGCCACTGAAGCCTGGGCCATGATGGGAAAACTTGAAACACTTAAGGCGGGTTCATATTGGAGAGGAAAGTCCGGATTGCGTGTTGCTCTGTGATTGGTCAAGGCCATGGAACTACACTCCCATCCTTCGACGCTGACCAATCACAGAGTAATACGCAATCCGCACTTTCCGCTCCATGTGAATCCGCCTTCCGAATTTACATACCTACCTATTAGGCAGTATCTCCAAAACTTTGCCGAAGTACCTTTTGGGGTACACTGTCTGAGGAAGAAACGAATGTTCCTCAGAAACATTGTAGAGCTTATTTTTCTGTGGATATGGTATGTTACGCAATTATAATATCCATGATAATATATATTATGTATCCATGACTAGATATTATCAACTTACTTTTACGTCAGATAGAAATTATATCCCTATTGTTTGAATACCTGTTAATTTTTATTTTTGTTCACAGTTCTTTTTCCAGCACCCACATGCATTCACAATCATCAAGTCATGCTTCAACGACATCAATAATTGATTATTCGAGTGATTATCTCGTTGGTTGTCACATCATCTATAGTTTGTGTTGTAATGATGACGCCCGGGATCAATTGTCCGACTCCTACACCAGAGCCAGATCCATGGCTGATCTGTTCTTGCTACAGATGTATCAAGGCCTTAAGAGTAAGTACAAAAATAACCCGTTCCCTGTTCATCATCTTTACTTTTCCATTCCACTGTTGTGCTCAGCTCTACTCCCACCCAAACTTACATAGGAGGAGTCGTATACCTACCAGTATACAAAAACCTCAAAATGTATTGACCTCAATGGCGATTGTGTTGAGAAATAATGACATGTTTTGACACGTATCTTATAAATTTATAATCATATAACTACTAATGTGGCAGCCTACGCGTGAATATAGGGGGGGGGGGGGGCAGAAAGTTGAGTTACAACATGTGCTAAAAATTGAAAAATGAATATATTATATTAGGTATATTCATTTTTCAATTTTTAGTACATGTTGTATTGATATCTAACTATTCGATTTGGGGTGACTAAGCTTAACTTTGTAATATTTAACTGTGATATTTTTACATCCCGATTCCGATGGCTAATAGAAAAGTATACCAATCGGCCTGGTGAAAATATTAAATATTGGAACTCATCCTGGATCTGATCTTGAGTCTACTCATATGACCCATAGGGGCACTCGGGGAGCAGCAGAATGGTGCCATTGGTGACACCTGACAAAGAAACACGTGTGTAGTATTGTTCTTTATGCATTTTGGAGTGCTGAATTGTTGTTCGAACTAACATACCTCAACATGGTTATGACGGCAATGGTGCCTGTGAAAGTTCTGTTTTGGTGCAGTCCCTTGAATTTGGAATGCAGGGTTAATCGTTAACTTACACATGATCGTTACTTATGAGTTTTTGAACCACCATATATGTTGAGTTGGTTTTGACACCGTCACTGGTGCTACTGGTGCCTGCAAAACCTGTGCTTGTTATTATACCTACTTATTGGATCTTGGAATGCTGAATTGATTTTCATACTAACATAAGTCATGTTGGTTATGGCATGAATGCATGTTTGTTCTTGTCGTTCTTTATGTATTTTGGAGTGCAGTATTAATTTTCTAACTCAATCAAATATGCCGATTTCGTTATCTTGTCAGTTCAACTTGGAATTTTCTCGGGGCGGTACTGTTAAATTATAGAATCAGAACGCCTTAGGCTGCTGACCTAGCAGCAGCCGAGAGTATATAAGCCTCGGAGCCGAGCCCCTCGAGTTTCCAGTTTGTCTCGCTGTGCGTAAGACACGAGGTCCCATTGTTCGTTTGTCCAATAACCTATGTTCGCGTTATTCTTTGTGTCCGAAAGTTTGTGAATAAAATCATGGTTTTTAAAAAAACTGAGTCTCAATCCGAGATCAAAACTACAATACAAATCATCTATAATAACAAACAAAAAAAAAAAAAAACGTTTAGAGGGCAATTAGTTATGCTATGTTTATAAAAACGGGAATACTTTGTATAATGACTGAAATTGAGAAGGTGGATTACTGGATTTATTTATTATTATTTATGCTGCATGTCTGGTATTTGTTTCAATGTTCTGCTATCCATCCATCTGTTATTAATCCAGATTTTTTGTATTTTCGATTTTTTTTTAGCAAAGCACAACAGTGACAGAACTGGCGCCATGCTACAGGCTGTTGCAGCCATGGTTGTTTCAAACGAACTAGTGGCTGTTCACAGAAGGAGGACCCAACCTTCCTTATAATCCACGAAATAATCGATGGATTCAGGAGCCATCAAGTAAATTATTACATATTCATATTACATATTCATTTGTCTGGTTGGCATATCAAATGATTAGTTATGAGGGCAGTTCTTGGAGAAATATTCATTTTATACGGATATGTTGATTTTAATTTATATAGTTGCTTTCGTGAGTTTTGCTATCTAAAACTGAAGACTGTGTATGGTCGAAATTTCTACTCTATGACCCAGGTTAACAATCTAATGGATACAAGTTTGTTTCTGTAAACTGTAGAACTGTCAAATACGAAAGTTCTATCGCCTGGTTACTGGTCTTAGTGAGAAAGATCTCACAAAGAAAGCAGCAGCGTACTGACTGGTTACAAAGTAGTCAACTGTGCCTGGTCTGGGGCTCTCAAACTCAGTCGGTTTCTTGAAAAGTTGCAAACTGAAAATTAGAAGGAGGCTAATGCAGTCGGTGCCAATAAAAACCAAAGAGAGGACAATCCTGCTATTTATATAATTGCTTCATCTTCTCGTTATCCTCATTGTGATAAAGAGGCGTTGGCTCCTTGTGGTTGATAGTGTTGATCATTTCTTTATGAAAATAGGTGCCCTTTTGACAAGTGTAAGCAAACATGTGCAAGGCAAAACCTAAGAAACTCCAGCCAGAAGCCGGAATAGTAGCAAGCTTGAACCTAAAGTAACTCTTGTAAAGAACCTAAAGTAAGTCTTGTGTTCAGAGTTCCTTTAGGTTCTTATGACAGTTGGGAGGACGTTCGCGTCATTCCAGCCAGTTTCTAATGTGGATGGTATGTGAGGTTCAGCAACTGAGCGTACCTTTGTATTTTTGCTTCAATGTGATATCAATCTATCAACTGTTTAAACCTGCATTGGTGTCAAATTTTGTTATTTCTGTATTCAACTACAAAGGAACATTTTTAAAATCCACCTCGTCATACATCCATCCTAATCTATAACTTGACTTTCAACTCAGATTTCTGTCCATTACCACTGAGTAACCACTTTTATGTAGCTCAATTATTCAACTGCTCAGAACTGAGTATCTTGATCTCCTGACATTATGTGTTCTAGGAGATCCTATTGCATGTAGCAAAACTGATGGCGTCCCTCGGCCGCAACGAAGATTGCAGGAATGGCTTGACATCAATGATTCCCCTGATCATTCGTACGATGGATGAAAACATAGTAAGCAGTGTCCCTTCTTTAATACAAAGCTCTTTGTTATGAAACAATAGCCGAGAGATCATAAATAATTTTACGATCATCAAGCTATCAGAACACTTGATTGGCTTGACGTGTGTTACGTTGTTCAATAAGCCAGTTCGTGCGAAGTGGACTTGTTGTTTATTAATAAATCATCAATAATATCTATCTTGTAGTTTGCAATTGTTTGGGATATCCTTAACAATCTCAGTATTGTCCATATTTCAACTTGTCTAGGGAAGTTGGGACTCTGACCCTCACTCAGCCCTCCACGAACCTCTTAGTTCATTCTTTTAGATAACACTGCTCTACAGAAAAATATATTATATTCTGCAATTATACTGACAGCTCAAGACCAACTCATCTTATTCAGATTATACCATTCAATGTTGTTGATTTATGGCATTCACTTTTTTGTTTATTATTGATTTTACTTTCTATTCTGCTTCAGGGGTATCCCGACTTGCAGAAAACATTATTCCGAGCCACTTGCATTATCGCTCTGCGGAATTGGAAGAATGCAACCGCTTTTGTGGAATTGCATGCTGTAGAAAAAATAGTGCAGGCCATGAAGACGCACAATCATGTCATGGTACGTGCCCTATGAAGAAATATCGTGTATGTGTGGTCTGTTGTTGAGGTATTCGAGATTGCACGAAAACCTCCTGACAGTAAGAGTAGTAGTGCAGCTGGCCGTTCATTATCATGAGCAGTGACATGCTAAGATGGAGAGCAGGACCATCTTTTTCATGTCTAGACGTTCATAGACGTGTGGATGAGATACTGGCTTGACTGAGGTTTTCAATATCTTGGACAGGTCTTTGTTGGATTGTAGTGTACTCACGGTTCAATCAGAAAGGTTAGCATTACGAACTGAGCATTAAAACGTGGAAACGTTGATTAAGTATTGTAACAAAATCGTGTCATTCAAACAGTCCTGTATGTCCTTTTTGAACCAACTTTTTAACAACAATCCAAATTTTAACAATCTATTCAACAACTTCCAAACTTCAACTCAACACATGTGTCAACATGCTTGACAACAATCCACTACTCGAGTCATTATAGTATAGATTCGTTCTCTGTGCGGCTTTCCCGTTGGTGGATGTGAAGCCATTTCTGTGACGTGGAACTATGAAATGGCTCTTTGTCAGGATGTATTGATGACGTCTCTCTTTGTCCAACACACCAAGATATGACTACGAGACTTCTCAGAATTTAGAATAACCGAACAGGAATTGTGTGAATACTCCTGTTAATCTGTGCTCCAGGACTGGCCCCCTCCAGTATTGAAATAGTAGGTCCCCACGTGGCAATGATGAAATCTCTCTGCTAATAGCGGGAAATACTCGAAATCTCATTAAAACTCCGTGACTAAAAGGATGCTGTCCACAACGGTTTATTATTTTCTGTATAGATTGTCTTTTTGAGTCCCACAACAATACGAAACGGTTGGAATAATGGAAGAAAATATTAATGGTAATTTTTGAGTGAGTAGTGTGACGGAAGCTTGTAACTAGCTTTATAATGGAATGTGGGCTTAGACCAGGCGGAGGATGATTGTCGAAACTTTTCATAACACTAAGTTAAAATGAAGGTACATCTGTACACTAAGTAAATTTGTAAAGTTTGAATGAGAGAGTATAGTTTTCAATACAAATGCAATATATTCTGATTCATAGAAATTCTGAAAACCGCCTGTAGACCAGATATTGAGGGCTCCGTGGTAGTACCGAGAAAATAGCATGACTGACTCATATATTGGAACCTGAGCCAACTTTCATACTCGGGAACAGCTTTTTCAGAAAAACACGCACCAAGTGTCATCCTACGTCTGTGGATATTGATTGAGAACTTTTTATAAGCAATATTCTTATTTTGGTCTACTAAGAAAAGTGTTAGTTTTATCATAAGCTTTATCCACTAATATTCATTTCATTTCAGTTGAGGAAGTGGGGATTGATGGCTCTCCGGAGTTTGGCATCAAGCAACCAACCAAAAGTTTTCTTGGACGCGGGAGTGGAGGAATTCGTCAACTCCCTAATGGATCCTGACTCGGAGCTGATCCAGCAATGCAGAGGCGTTCTTATTGCACTGAGCGCTCAGAGAAACCGATCACGCGCATCTCTAACCGAGAAACCGATCAGTGGGTACGTCGTGTTTTGGTATACCCATCATAACCGGGTGGTTTCAATCAGAATCCAAACTTGTAGAAGAATTTGTTGCTTATCCAGAATATTCTTTAAATATGTAGGCAGTACCAAATAAGGCGTTGTTGGGAGATTGTCTCTGAACTTACACTTGGATATTATGATAATATCCAATATTATGACCTCATATCATGGTACTACCTCCAACTGATGATTGGAGGTAGTGCCTACATTTAATTGGTTATCACTTGTGTTCCCTTCAAGGGAAATCATGTTAGACCTTTTTCATTAGGTTTCTCTGTTTGTTGTTACTTGACGTGAGGCTCATAGTCCCATTTTGTGTGAGAGCTTTTTTTCAAATTGTCAAGCTGGAATCTTTTGAATTCACTTGGTTACATTCAGAATCCCAGGTTGGGGCTAGGATTAGTCTAGCTGTCAGTCTAAAGGCCATCTCAGAGCGTCCAGAAGTAGAGATGCAAATAAATAATCGATTAGTTGACCCTACTGATGACTAGTCGTTGCTGTAGTAATCCTGCTTAGTACGAGAGGAACCGCAGGTTCGGACATTTGGTACACGCACTCGGTCGACAGGCCGGTGGTGCTATGCTACCATCTGTGGGATTAAGCCTGAACGTCTCTAAGGCCGAATCCCGACTATTGGCAACGATAAAGCTTCGAGTCCCGTGAGTTGAAAGGCTCAAGTCAATGTGACTTTACTAGGCGTGCACAGTGCTGTGTCGTCGCACGAGCCCTGTGGACCAATCACCCTCGTGTGGTCGGGCGTCGGTACACTCCGATCGTCCCGTCCCGGTTATTGTTCGTAACAGTGCATCCCTTCGGGGAGTTCGATGTCGAGACTCTGAATCGTCTGTAGACGACTTTCTTGCTGGGCGGGGTGTTGTACTCGGTAGAGCAGTTGCTCCGCTGCGATCGATGTTTAGCTGCTGATTATTTTTATTAATCGATTATTATTACTGATTAATCGGTTTTCGAATGCATCAGGATTTGATGATGCAGTCTAATATGCTTATAAAACTGCTTTTGATACACAGACTGGAGCAGAAAATAATACTTTCAGACCTACTGGTGTGTCAATGTCCCCACTATTTGGTTTTCTGTCTCTTTACTAATGTCTTGTATCTTCTGTTGTTTCAGGGAGAAATGAAAATCGTCACTAACTCTGACTGACGAAGAACTTCCTTTGTGTTCATATTTTTTTCTTCGTCTTGAGTCGTTCAATTTGTTCAATTTTATACTTACATTATACTAATAGTTTTGGTAATTCTAATTTTTCTGCTGATGTAATGCTACTGAAGTTAATAAATTAACTTACCTATTTCAATCTAGTTTTTTCTGGCATGTTACTCCCGAGTAGAGTATTACCTACTATTCATACCATTTTAGAAGAATACCCAGTCCTTCAAATTTGTATTAGATTCTTCAAGTAAATTTAACAAGGGTGTATTCTAACATGACCTCCATGTTGGTTTGATGAATGATTCTGAAGTAGTGGATTTATTAATTACAAAAACATTTTACGGTGGTTCAAGTCAGTGAATTGACATCTTGATCATCCTTTTATTCTATCGATCTGGAGGTTTGCAGAATCGTGTAGTTTGATTATTTCGGCTGATGGATTTGACTTGTTATTATGTATTGGCTTTCTAGTGCCTCGAAGCCTCATTCACTATTGGGAAGGTTCCTTCCCCTCCATAGGGAAGGTTCCCCAGCATTTCGCCTGAGTGACTGCCAAGGACGTTGAAACTTCCGCTTTGCACCCACCGACTCTTTCTGTCACTCAGTCGCAGCCAAATTTTAGGGAGTTTCCTTGGCGGGAACAACTGGAGAAATCTTGGCAGAAACACTGAAGAAATGGAATCACCTCCAGACGTCAATTCGGAAATGGAATCATTCTGGCCCCTTTGCAACCAGTAGGTGCCTATGCTAAAGTTTTATCTTTGCATCAGAGGGCAATGGCTACTTCGACCCATTAGGTGGTGAAGGCACTGTCCTGCGGTGTCCATCACCAATCGCCTGTCCTTGTGCAGTACCTCGTTGTTCACCTCTGGAACCCATAGTCCGTGTTCATACTGGCTAGAGGCACCAGGAACCTAGATGCTGCTGACCTCGATGTACTTATTGCTAACCAACCCAAAGGAAATAACGCCAATAGCGAATCGTCCACCCAGACGAAATTCATTCTGGGTGAAGTGAGGGGAGTTTGTCGGTAGGTAACTAGCTCAGTGATGGTGCCGATACATGGGGAGAAAAAATATGGATTTGGCTGTAGGTTAGATGGGATAATTATCTGAAAATACAACGCATATGTTTTGCAGAAACTAAAAATAACTGAAAACCGAAGGTTCACTCTCCAGCTGACAGAAAAATAGCGCTCCCTCTGTTTTTGCCTCCCGACTTATTTGTGTATATCAAATTCTTTGTTAGCTCAAAGTGAAAACCCGTTTTCTAGTCTCCACAAAAGTGTCTGATGTCAACATCTGATTGAAATGGTTTATTTTACCGTCAGGACAGGTTAGAGCCATAAGGAGGCCCTCTCTTCCACTTACTGTTACATGCTCTCCTCAGATATTTAATTACAAATTATTGTAAACCTGTTAAAAAGTGAGAATAAAAAAAATAAAAATGCAATCCTTGCAAACATGTTCGTATGATGCCTATAGCCATCAGAAGCACTTTGTTCCTTCTGAGGGTGTCAAGCTCCGTAGGAAGTCGAACTTCTCGTAGGCGTAGTGTAGACGGTGGCTAGAATTCTGAACACCAGGGTAGTCATCAAGAGTCTCCGGGGGGGAGAGGGGCTTACCCATCAAGTCTTTCCAAGTAAATTGTTGTTCACAATCAACATTTGTTTGTAAAATGTTTCAATGTTCAGTTGTAAAAAAGATCGCCAATAATTTTGCTCCTACTTATTTTCAAAGATCTGCGGAAATGTGTTCATAAATACCCCATAGTCTTCTCGATATCGTGGATTTATGAACAGTGGTTATCATATGTTTTGTGGCACTTTGAATGACTGGTATATTGAACGTAGGTACATAATGATAATTATTACAATCATGTCTTACGACGAATAACAACTAATAAGATTTGTGTGTGTATGGAGTTGACCAAGTGGAGAAACAAACCCAAGAGGAATTGATAATTATGAAAAATATGAGGGAACCCTCAAAAGGAGGCAATAAGAAGAAGGTGGGAGTTGAAGGGTTCGAAGTTGTTGTTGCTTGTTTGCTTCTTCGTCATTATCTATGTGCACAACCGGTGGCACAACCTGCAATTTGGCAGAATTACCGGCAGTTTTTCAAAAAATGTCCGAACTTTGTATTGGAAGGCAAATTACAAACCTAGCTCATTAGAAGAAAACTAGAGAAGGAACAGAAAGAGGTAAGTCTACTCGCACATATAAAGTTACGAGTATGATATCCACTTTCCACGTCTCAATTCTCATTAATTGGCTATTCAAACTCTCATTTTTAGTCAGACTTTCGTATAACGAAATATTAAAATTTAATAGTTAGTTTTCGTTATAATTTTAATTGATTTACAATTAATTTAGGCTGCGCGGGCGAACTAATAGGAACTATTTTAATTTTGTAACTATTTTAATTAATTTTGTAACGGTTTTAATATAATTTAAAACTAATATAATTTTGTAGTTTGGCGTACTTATCAGTGGAGAATGTCTTTTCTACTGCTGGTGATGCGAAGCGATGAACTCTCGTATCAGATGTTGTTTCTTATTCCGTGCAACAGTCACCGACATATCTATACTATATAATAAAATCGTGTCTGTCTGTTTGTTTGTCTCATCATCAATTGAGAACGGCTGAACGTAGAAAGTTGCGGCTGGTACCATTTGACGCAGAATTTATCTGGGAAGGTTTATGAAAAATCCGCGTTTAAATCTGTCCATCCGTTGAAACGCTATGAATGAAATACTACTAAAAAACGTGTTATAATCACTTCTATGGGGACGTTTATGCTTATAACTTTTGAACGGTTGAACGTAAATCCGATTGTAAGTAGTCTCTGGATTCAGCTCGACGAGTACTTTCATGTGGTACTTCAATCAGGATGTTAGTGAGAGAGAGGGGGCGGGTGGGGGGTCTACAGGCATTCAAAACTACTTGACCAGTTGGAGTGCAACTTTGGGAATTTGTTGTGTAAACATTGAGGAATGTTTCTAAACAGGTAGGGTGTGTCAATAGTATGGGGGGGGGGGGTTAAGGGCAGTTATGGGAGGGGGGGGGGTATTACCGGGATTTCAAGACTACTTGACCGATCTGAATGAAACTTCGGGAAGGTTTCTGACCAATTTAGGAGGGGGCGGGGTGCAGGTTGTGTGAGGGGGGGGGGGGTTACCTGTAATCCAAAAACTACTTGACGAATAGGAGTGAAACTTTGAAATTGTTTGTGTGAACATTGGGGAAGGTTACTGACCAGGTAGAATAGAATAGAATAACTTTATTTATGTATCTGTACAACATCGGGCTAGGTAGCCCGCTCTTCCTGTCATACAGAAGATTCCAGGTTTTACATCTAGATTCGTCAAGCTTCGCTCTTTCAACTAATTGATAACATAATTAAAATAAAGGTAACATAAAGGTAAATAAAGGTAACAACTCCTTGGAAAAAGAAAGAAAAACATCAAGAACTAGAATAACTTATTACTTATTCATTCTCCAATAACATTTTGACATAATTATTTTTAAATTGATTCACCGTTTTCGATTCAAGAAAAATTTTAGAATGCTTATTGTACAATTTACTTTCAAAAATTAAGAATGACTTGGCATAGATCTCTGTCGTATGCTTAGGTATTTCTAGTGTTACTTCTTTATTTCTTGTATTCATGTGTTCTGACCTTATCTTTTTTAATTTGTCATATAAATACCGGGGTTGCCTATTCATTAGCGTCTTGTATACCATTATTGCAATTCTATACTCTCTTCTTTGCTTAATTTTATACCATTTCAGTTTTTTGTACAAAGGAGTCACATGTTCATCTATTCTAGTGTTCATCACATACCTAAGGGCTGCATTTTGCGCTCTCTGTAATTTAACATTTAGTCTTTCAGACATATCAGAAAAACATGTTGAGGCATATTCGAAGTTCGGAAAAATTAGCGATTGCACTAATTGTTTTTTTACGTATGATGGAAAATGTGACCCTAATTTCCTCAGCTGATAAATTGCACGAAAAGTTTTATTACAAGTTTCAACTACCTGCGGTTCCGAACTTAAAGTGTCATCTATTATCACCCCTAAATTTTTAACTTGGCTTACATAATCAATTTCCATATCGTTAATCTTAATTTTTAGGGAGAGTCCTTAGTAAGTTTGGGGGGAGGGGGGGGGGGGGGATGGCGTGTTGAAGGGATTTAAAACTACTTGACCGATCTGAATGAAGTTCCATCAGAATTACCTATTCGAGTTTTGAAATTTTCAAAATTTCGAAATTCGTTTTGAACCCCTTCTCCCTGACCTAGGATTATGAAAAGTTTCAAGGATCATTGTGGGGTTGGTCCGATCCCGTAAAAAATTTCGTAATTTTAGGTCATCGCTAACTAGGCAAAGTGCCGCAGACGGCGTACGGATGGACGGATTTTTTTTAATTCGATTTTCTGAATCTACGTATCATGAAACGTCAACCAAAAAAGTTGGGGGGGGGGGGGGGGGGATCGAAGATAATGAACCAAAATATATTTTTAAGAACATTAAATCTCATCATGTGGAAACCATGAAGTTCAACAGGTGTTTTACTGGAGTGATTGTTCTAAGACTGAAACTTGATATCCATATACTTTCCTCTGACCCTTCACTTCAATAACTTCGTATAGTTATCGCGGTACGAGTATGTATGGGGTTTTACAACTTTTGGTTGTTGACAATTTGGACAGTTCATTCAGTCGGTGCTGATCAGTCTGTAGTTCGCAAGTACCCACTAACAACGTTAGTGACGAAATATGATCTCAGAGCGTGTAATCCGTTCTCAGCTTTGGTGAAACGAACACCACAATCACGACAACTCGAAACGAGCACCCAACGGAATAGCACGCTATCACAAAGAGTGGCAGTTTCCTTCTAAATCAATTCCCAACAGCTCTCTGGTCTCCAACCTTAACCCTCACCCCACTAATCTGTAATCCGGACATGACCACTTCTCAATCGAGCCCGGTAATTTACTAATCAGCCGTAAATTGACCACCTATTTGTAGGTATAACACGGCACATTCGGTGGAAGTAAGTCGTCACTACCGAAGGTAACGAGCATCATATCGTCCTTCGAAATCGACATTACAACTCACGTATTGCGTTTTAGACGTGGAATACATTTCATTACGTCCATCCGTCAGCATTCGATTCCTTCTTACCTCAATATTTCAACAGAAGAACAATCCAAAAGAGCTAAAATTAGGAGCAAATATGAGGACTAGAGTAATATACTACTATATAATAGGTATACCTACTATAATATAATATATAGGCCATGATAGATCTTAAGCGAAACGGAGACTTTCAGGAACAACAAAAACCGATTTGCAACTACATCTATCATGATAATGTATTTTTTTATCAATGCGTATTAGTATAAACTCTCTGTAAAGATGTTTACACAATGTTTCTTTGGAAACTGTTTCTATAAACAACTGTTTAGGCCATGATTAGGGTTGTTCCGATATCGGGGTTCTTCCGATATATGATATCGATAACGATATTCAACGTCGATATCGATACAGCGATTTTATCGCAACAAAATATCGATATCGACAATATCGAATGATATATTGCGAAATTTGTAAGATTACTCATAATTTTATGACAATGCGTTTTTTAAACAAGTGAATTTCATCTGATTTCATCTTTATATTGCAGATCATTTATATGAATTTTCATCACGTAGAAGAAAATTTGGTTGAAAAATACACTTTTGAGGTCATTCAAAAAAAACTTGTGTCATGTAATTTTTGAGATCGCTATTAAATAGCTTAAAATTTTCAAGCTACTAAAACAGTCACACAATTGATTTTCAGTACCAAAACAGAAATAATCATTTGTGCAGTATGGTTCTTGTTTTTTTTTTTTTTTTTTTTTTTTTTTTACTGCCTAAATGTGATTTTTGGAATAATTAAAACACAAACCTTTCCATTGAAAGATAAAATATATCGGAATACGGATATTTTTTTTATTTACATACGGGTAAGCCCAATTACACTTATGACAGTATCAATGGCAGTTCTCAAGATTACTTGAACAATATTGGTTACAAAATAATTCCAGAAAAAGAAAAATTGAAAGGAAATACACAATAAGATAATAAATGAAAATGTACACTGGGTGCTATTAAACAGAATTAAACGGGGAAGAGACAATCAGCTTTTTGAGAGAGGGGAGGGAATGGTGAAAAGATAAATATGATAGATGATAGATTAATAACTACAATTTGACTGAAACATTACAATAAAACAAACAACATTTTTAATAGGAAATATAGTATATTCTGATATTATATATATATATATTTTATGGCCTAATAAGATATGAATATCGATATCATATTATGGCCAAATAAGATAGGAGATCATAAGAATATCATAGACATATCGGGATCAAAAACCGTATTTTTGTAAAAATAATTAACTTATAAAAATACATCGATATAGAAATACATTTCCGATATCGATATAATATCGGAAATATCGAAACAAGAATATCGATATTCATTGATATCGATAATATCGGAACATCCCTAGCCATGATAGCGGGAAATCAAATGATTTGAGATAAGCCTTTTTCTTATATATAAAACAAAATATTAAAAAAAAAAAAAAAAAGCCTTTTTCTTCTTCGCCTTTTTCTCTGGTTTCTAGTTGAAGTGTCCCAAAACCAGTGGTACCTACCAACGCATGGGGAATTGGAAAATGTATTAAAAAAACCAGTTCAAACTCGAAACCTCATTTTTTGAGACAGGCCATGATAGAACTTAAACGACGATATTGTAAGGAATAACGGCAATGGGTTAGGAAAACACACGAACTATATTTTCGAAACAATCACACAACTTTTTCGGGGAAATCACAAACAGAATGAACACAATGAAGGATGATAGCTTAGTGCAAAATTTCCCTACTCAATTAGGCACATAGTCTTGTAGATATGCTGGTGGTGTTCTATTTCTTGCGGGCCGAGGAAGATCAGTCAGTTGGATCCTTCCAGGATCAGGAAGCTGTGGATTGTTTTCTGAAGTTTGGCATTGTGGCTGAGGTTCTCTGGTAGGCCATGTTGGGACACTGAATGTGACTGCTGGTCTTCTCCGCTCAGGATTCTGCGTCACAGGCTCTATTGGACATGGTACCTCAGTTGAGCACAACTGGTTTATATGGCGTTTATTTAGCACTCGTCCACTATCGAGAGCAACTGTGTAGTGACGCGTACCAAGGCTTTCTGTGATGACACCAAAGTCCCATAACTCCTTGTTTTCACGATAAATTCGAGCTTGCACTCTCTCGCCAACCTTTAGCGTTCGACCCGATGGTAATGGTGGTGTACCAGCGTTGGACCGCTTTGGAGGATCAGGAAACAGGGCATCCAGCTTAATGCGTATCTTCCTGCCCAAGTACAACTCTGCAGGAGTCTGTCCACAGGCGAGGGGGGGGGGGGTAGCTCGGTATCTAAACAAGATTGTCTGGAGTTTCTGAGTGATGGTCCCAGGTTGGTTCTCGAGGGATTTGATACGATGCTTGAATGTTTGTACATATCTCTCCGCAAGACCATTGGTGGCAGGGTGCCCAGGCGCTATGAACCTCTGGGAAATGCCGTTTCCAAGGCAATACTGGCGAAACTGGTCACTCGTGAAAACCGTAGCATTATCAGATACCAATATCTTTGGGAACCCATGGAATGAAAATATGTCATTTAAGAGACAAATTGTGGACTGAGTTGTTGGTGCATCTCGGAGGGCTCTCACTTCCACCCATTTCGACTTAGCATCAACGCACACAAGGTAGTGACAATTATCCAGAGTTGTTCGTTCAAGTTCGGTTTCTCCCATTATGTCTGTCAAAGGGGTTTTACACCTCTTTCATACCTGAATTACCTCCCGATTTCAACGCTCCGGCGTTTCCCGCACATGGTAATCGCTTCAATTGTCGCATTCAAAACGGGGAAATACACAAGTTTTCATTTTGTCGGTTTGTAAAATGACTATGGAAAAAATTTCAAACGATACGGAGACTCCCGACGCCAAAATGGAGGACGAGGTGTTCAGAGCGGACAGCGACGATGACGTCACGGCGGCGGAACCTTTGACGTCAGGTACAGACCGAAATTTCGTCAAGGGAAGTCATCTCACTTTGAAAGAACAAGCGCACCAGTTGGTCATAAACGTTAGAGAATATTTTCGAAGGGAAAGTGACCATAGGGGTCCTCTCGTAAATCCGGATCCCATCCTCGTCGCCAATTGACGTGACAAAAAGGTATGTAATAACGCATGGCTCTGTGGCTCTTCTCACTTCAGGATCCCTTAAGCCTCGGGAGAAGTGGTACACTCCATGGCGTTCAATATCCAAAACGGAATTACGAGCAAGGGTGCGGATCGCTTGATGAAATTTGCGGATGTCTTCATCTGCTTGCTGATTGCGGGTATTCAGAAGGGTCAAATACTTTTGCGACTGGTGCTGTACCCCATACCTTTCCTTCAAAGCGGCTATCAACCGCCCGTATGTCCTAGGCGGAGCAACATCACTAAGGAGTGCTAATGCAGGTCCAGACAACGCTGAGGCGAGTGCTACCGCCTCGCCCTCATCATTCCAGCCATTTGCAACTGCTACTGTATCAAATTGAATTTGATATGACTCCTATTCAGCAGAGCCATCAAAAGACCTCACCTTCCTAGGTGCTGCAGACCCAATACCAGGTTTCGGAGGTGACGATGAGGCTAAAGGCCGAGATTGGGAGCCGTTTAGATGGGATCCGGCCGTTGCCATAAAATCATGGTACGGGCGCAACACGTCCCTCACTTCTAACATGATGTCATTCCCTCAATGTTCTTTGAAATTCTCTAAATGAATTGCTACCTGGTCCATCATGCTGGGCTCAACTGGGGGCCGCCATCTTGTACCTAGAGTCAGTATGCAACCCGTCGCCAATAAAAATATAAAACATAATTTCCACTTTATAAACATCAAGAAACATAATGTTTGTGAACGAGACATATTGTTTGGTCGAACTAGTAATATGAAATCAAAGGTTTGAACCGCAAGTGAACAAAATAAATCAGAAGATCTTTGCAGATTCCCACGTCAATTTTATGTTAATCGGATACTCCGTGTATAGAATGTTACAGTAGCAATATATACAGATATAAAACACCGCTCAGGCTTGTTAAATACTCTTCCAAAGAATTCTAAATAAAGTTATTAATAACTTTATTTAGAATTCTTTTCTTCAACAGTCTTTATTTTAAACAACACAATAAAGCGAATTGGAACGAACTGACTTCGGTAAAACAGTTAGTTACCTATTTATTTAAATTTTCCTCGTCGGTTTTTGATGAAATCAGCACAAAGAAATTAATTAAAATTAGTTGACTCGAAAGTAATATCAAAGACTTAGTTGGATAAAATATCACAGTCCACGTGAAAATGGTGGTAATGGTAGTTAATTGGTACCTCGGGCTACACCTGGACCAACGTCTGACTTGGGCAGTCCACATAAAATACCTGGTAGGCAAAGTCCGACAAAGAATTAGAACCTCCAGACACCTCCTGGACCACAGATCGACTCTACCTCTCTCATAAAAAAGACAGATTTACCCAACACTCATTCGACCAATATGGGCCTATGCTTGCGGAATCTGGGGAGCCGCTGCTACTACACACATAAAAAAGATACAGGTAACTCAGAACAGGATGCTTCGAATAATCACGTCAGCACCATGGTATGTGCGAGACAGTACCCTACATTATCAGTATGATACTGATCTTAACATTCCCTATGTAGCCGAAATCATCTAACACAACTATAACAACCTTCATCACACAAATCCGCTAATTACCAGCCTGGTCAACAATCCACCGGATCCAAGCCTCAGAAGACGGCTCAAGAGAAAGAGACCCCAAGATTCCTTACCACCCAGCGTAACATGATCAAGTAGCACAGCAAACACTTCTTCTGATTCGACACCTTCGCAACCCACACCCAACAGAGAGGCCAGTTGATGGACTGCACCCTCTCATCACGTCACACGCCTATTAGAGGACTCCTCTACTAGAGGACTATACTGCCGTAAAAAGGAAGAACGCCTTATCTCACAAAATTACAATTTTTCAGGAGAGCGCTTCAAAGATTTGCACTGTTACTCTGTCCTAACTTCACTCCTATTTGTGATAAATTCAAAATTCCTTCGCACCACGGTTAATCGATGTTTAGTGATTACCTTGATACCAAAATGTCGATAAAATAATCGATTCTAGTCGTTGAAAACTGCTCATGAGGCGTTTTATTAGATTTCGACAGAGTTTTCGCCGCGGGAGTTCGAGGAAAAACGCCTTCTAAATACCACATTTGAATGTAATTTTTAAATTTTTCGTTTGTAAACAGAAATTTTAACCCCCTTTTTTAACCTATTTCATTGTACTATCTCTTATTTATATAATTGATATTTTAATGACCTTCCTTTTTTTATTCAATGTTCATTGTCAATCGAAGTTGCAAAATAGTTTAAAGACTTAGGGACCTAATTTAATTACCTATAATTATTGTTGATCAAGTTTTTTCTACCAAGTCTGAAAAATTATATTTCGACTTATCATTAATTGTGAACTTCGGAAACTTGTCATTGTTACGAACTGCTTGAAAAAAACGTGAAAATAACTTCAGATATAAATTTATTGCCACTGAATAGGAACAAAAGTAAGGTTGAAAAACTGACAGAACGCGACCTATTTTAGATTAACCTTGGATATAATACACATGATATTGTCACAATCGATCTTTTAGGTCTCAGTGAAGGGGCTCGCCCCATCCCTCGAAAGGAAAAAAAAAAAAAAAAAAAAAAACATGATATGGTAGGTAATATTCTTATGTGCACCCAGCTTCAGTTTCTTCATCTTCATCAATTAGGTCTCTGGAATCTTTGTCCACAGGAAGTGACACCCAAAAGTGTTTCCTGTTTTCTGGTATCAAACGGAGGAGCTGTTTTAATATGTCCTTTTTTTTCTCAACCGGAACGCCTCACATTTTTGTTCTTTGAGTAGGCAGTGTGGCATATTCAATTTTTTTTTGGAGGAAATCGAGTTGGTCGAATGAATCAGTTAAATTGTGATGACATTTCTTTTGGCACGTTACACGTGTAATCGTCGATTAGGGAAAACAAAATGGGAAACAAATTTATATCCTTAAACAACTTTACAAAACACTGCAACTCCGGAAAAAAGATTAGGTAAATCACTCGGAAATATTATTCACGACAGAAAACAGACGAAACTGTTTCAGCTTTCACAACAATGAAGAAAATGGTGAGCAGAACGCCTTATGTGTGCTCAGCTGTTATAACAATTCGGAGGAAGAACGCCTCGTGCAATTGGATGAAAATGCCTCAACCCAATAATGCGGCCAGCGTGTCCAAGGTAAAACGCCTTATCTCGATTTTCACAGAGTTGAGGTGTTTATCCTCAGAATGTGAAGTATGATTAAATGAGATGAGTCGTTTTTGAAGCCGCACATGAGGCGTTTATTCTTTGATCTGTTTGAGATGAGGCGTTCTACCTTGGAACACCACAATTTTTGATTTTTCCGATTGGAAATTTCACCATTTTCCAATATGAATTTTGAAATTTTGACTTCACCACTGGAAAGAGCGCATGAAAATTAGGGGGGGGGGGATGAAAAAAAAACGATTTTCGAACATTTTCGAGATAAGGCGTTCTTCCTTTTTACGGCAGTATACCCCATTATCACAACTGAAATGTGCACAACAGAACAATAAAGTTATTTACTTACTGAAAAAAAAAAAAAAAAAAAATCAATAAGTCAGATACAGGGTGTCTAGTGTAACTATGTGGCAAACTCAGGGAATCGATTCTACAGGTAATTTGCAACAAAAAATGCCTCGTAGAGTTATTTTCTTACTCAACTAAAAATCCGACTTTTTTCACTTTTAAGATTTTTTTCGTCTTCTTTACCTTGTCGCTGTAAAACGGACCTAAATCCCTTAAATTATTATGTAAAATAAAATCTGAGGATACCGTTGGAAAGAGCGTTGAATTTCCTATCCCTTTGATACGAAATTCGATTGTTTTAGTCCGGCCTAACAGGTAAAAAAAAATGGCGAAATTTAAATATTTGAAGATTTTCTTAAAATCGCCGTTTTGGTTTATTATCTTCGATAATGAACCATTGGAATCGCCCAAAGAAAAAAATTTTTTAACCCCCCCTCAAAATTTGTTGGTTTACGTTTCAAGATACGTAGATTCAGAAAATCGAATAAAAAAAAATCCGTCCGTCCGCCGTACGCCGTACACCGTACGCCGTCCGTGGCACTTTGCCCAGTTAGCGTTGAGCTAAAATTACGAAATTTGGTTTCTGGGTTTGGACCAGCCCCACAATGATCCTCGAAACTTTTCATAACCCTAGGTCAAGGGGAAGGAGTTCAAAACGAAATTTAAAATTTCGACGATGTCATATCTCCAAATATTCAACTGAACCGTGTAATTTTTAGTTCACTTTTGAATGACCTGAAAAATTACCAATCATTTAAGACCAATTGGATTTTTGTGCGACCAGCCGTTCGTTCACAGTGAGCGCGCAAAGGTTTAGGAAAAACACTAAACTTTCGCGTCGAAAACGGCCGTTATGTGACCCAACCTCCAGACGCCCAGAATAAAACTACGTTTTTCATCTTCCCGGTAAACTACAGTCTAGAAATTTTAACCGTGAGTCGGGGATAGACCACATTGCAATATTCACTCGGTTTCTCATCTGTAAAATTGTTTAAATAATACCTTTTTGTAATAATACAAATTAAATTTTGATGATGAGCTGTTGACTTGAAATTTTAAAAATAGTTCAGAACTGGATCACAATGCAATATTCACTCGGTTTCTTGTCTGTAAAATTGTTTAAATAATACCTATTTGTTTAAACAAATTAAATTTTGATGATGAGCTAGATACTTGAAATTTTAAATATAGGTCAGAAATGGATGACATTTCAATATTCACTCGGTTTGTATGACATGGTATGAGTATGGTATGGTATATTATTGTATGTACTCGTATGATTTGGTATAGTACAGTATGGTATGATAGGAAAGAAATTCGTATGGTATGGTATGAGTACGGTGAGAATATGGTATGGTGCCGATTTGCAACACAGTCTGGTATAGACAGAAGGGTGATCTGCACAAGGAAGATAATAAACCGTTGTGTCAAGAATTTGCAGAGTTTTTTCTTTAGTAGTTCGCTTTGTTATTACTGAGGTCATTCGGCGGGGACTCATTAAGAAAAACTTGCCCAGAACCTCAGCTTTCCAACGGTATAAGAAAAAAACTATTCACAGTGGAATTTGGCGGAGAAAATGACGCTTGAGAACTGAAAAACGCGAGGTTTTAGGCGAAAATCAACGTTTTCCACCAAAAGCCGACTTGCTCCATAAAAATTAGTCCACTACTGTTTTCAGAGATATGGGACGGTTGTAAATGACCTGAGAGTGTCACCATTCGATTCAGCGTAAAAGTGTGCATGAATTGCGATAATATCAATCGTGAAGTAGTGAAAATGGTGATTTTGCGATAATATCAATCATGAAGTAGTGAAAATGGTGATGAATATTTGACTATTTACGAAATTGAAAATTAGATTCGGTAGGTACGAGTACGTTACTTCGGAAACTCCGTCATTAATTCCTGCTGCCCAACTGGGACTCTTTTCTTCCTATAAAATTTATAATATTCCTATAATATTGCTTTATTGACGTAACATGTGTGAATGTCCGTAGCCTTTGTGATAATATCCGCGCCAAGGTTTCCATAATACTGTTGCTCCCCACGTCCGACCCCCTCCCATCTACCAAGGCCTTGCACATCCCCAGACAAAGGACATTTTCCCAAGTTGGTGTATGGTGGCTAATATGCTTTTTTCCCCTCATTCTCCTCAGTCTCGCCCGGGCAGCCCGGTACTAGCCCGAGAAGGATTTTATTATTAAACCGCTTGACACGGTTCGTCCAAGGCCACTTTCCTGCAACAATAGTCAAATGCAATGCCGTATCTTCCCTTCCCGCTCTATTCAGCCTTCGAAGGAACCTTTACACCGATTTTTCTCATTCGTTTCCCTCCGCAAAAAAAAGAAGGAAAATGATCCCCGAGATGAAGATTATCGTGAAATATAAGTTCTGACGTGACGACGTTCGAACCCATCGAACCAAGTTCCCACCGTTTCGAATCGGCTCGCTGGAATCAGTTATATTATTGTACAGTTTTACCACCAAGAGTTGAAGTGAGGGTTATAATTAATTCGGACCAAACGGAAAAAATGCGTTTCACCACCTCCAGTTTGGTGTAACTCCTACTTTAGTCCCTCCCGTAACTCTCACATTTTAGTCCGGGCTATTTCGGAGGGTTATCACGCTAACTGCTAGTGTTAGCGCCTGTTATCACACATCATGAGGTTTATCGTTGTACAACTTTTCTTCAACTATTTACAGTGGTACATACAGAGTGTACCTCAACATTGCTCGTATCTCGAAGCACATTTCCTCATAGAATTCAATCGAACTGCCAGTAATCCGTTCCAGCCCCTAATATCGACAGTGAAGAATTGAATCGTATCTCCATTCTGGTCAAAAAGGATTTTGTTTAGTACCTAGTAGGTAAGTTCTTTGGATTTTACCGATTTTAGCGCTCAATTAGATGGATTTTTGAATTATATGGGCTCAAAAGTGAAACATAGTGGTGAAAAGGAAATTGACGGAATAATTAAGAAATAAGGACGTTTTTTCGCTCTCTGTAAAGTACGCAAAATGTGAGATACGAGATCTCAATTCTTCACCGTCGATATGTTACGTGTTTCTGAATAAGTAATAAAATTTGTATTTATAAATGACGAATATTTATTGTACAAAAACAAAAAAGAGAATGTAAAGAAATAAAGCTCCGATGCACGATCTACCGGCCGACCAGCTAAGCCGATTGCTCGTATCTCAAACCGAAAAATCGCTCGCTCGCCAAATCGCATCTCGAAAAACTCGTATACATCTCGACATGTCGAGACACCACTGTATTTAGGCTATTGTTCAATGACGACGATGATGAGATTGGAATAAGAACATTATGATCAGAACATTTTCTGATCGATCGAATGTTTTGGAAATATACGATGATGTCGATTTTTGCGAAAGATTTCGTCGCTAGAAGGCTACGTTCAGATTGGTATTGGGATGGATATAGAGAGAAATATCTCCTCCTTCGACAAGGTTAGTAAGATATTTTATTATTTTTCGAAAAGTGGTCAGCTTTCCAGGTCACCGCGTCTATTTTATTGTTCTCAATTATTTTTTGGTACGCACACACCAGTACTACGAGAAGATCCTCCTCGCCTTTACTACAAATTTTCCCACTATGACGTTTCCCATCTCCCGACATGGCGAATAATCAGACGAATCAGATAACAAAATAACGGTTTGAAACCACGACAACGGAAGAAACAATAACGAAATGAACGAACGAAACAGTAACGAAATAAACGGTAACAAATCAAATCAACACAAGATAAAAGTTTAGCTGGTTTTAAATGAGAAAAACTCTCTATCTAAAGCAAATGACAGGTCAGTTGCGTATGAACATGGCTGTTGTTATCACCAGTATCAGTGTCTTCAAGCGGGAAAAGCTGTCAAGAACTACACACAGGGAGCTAAATCAAATTGAAGCCTCACCCAAAAAGTTGTGGTGAAACCGAAGCGATCGTTAACTCCTAGTTGCTAAATAACTCCTAGTTAGTAAGTCTTCACTTTAACTCGAACATGGTGAAACTGGGACTAAGATGAAGACTAAATAAGCGTGCTGATAGCGTGTGTGCACATCCAGTGCGATTGTACATCCAATTACTTCAGGAGATGTGAGCAGATATGAGCGAGGCATACGAGCTTATGTAACTCTTGTGCTCCCGTTCGTTAAGTTAGCAACAAAAAGAGGATAACGGAGCCGGATCTCCTCTGGAGACTGCGGAAGAACTTTTCACACGAGAGTACTAAATGATTAACCACCATTTCCAACGTCACTATCATTTTGCTTCCTCAGCCAGAAAATAATACCTAATAATAATAAAAAACCATTCATTGCACAAAGGCCTATTTGGTAAACAAGAATGACAAAGAATGGAAAATTACATAAAATTAATTTGAAAGTTTGCAAAAAGAAATGATGAATAAAAATAAGATATTATTTTACGAACAAAATTTAAAAAAAAAAATCCGTTCATATCTATTTTGCCCGCCACCCACGTTGCTTCGCACCTCGCTGTTGATTGTGCATATTGAAACCTGATCCTCCTACCCCTTGTTTTCTCAAAGCTGTGGGATCGCTGGTCCGGTGAACGCATTTTATACATGCCAGAGGGTTTTCTCCTGAAACAAAACCAAAACATTACAGATACCTATTGTTCTCGGTCGATTCCAATGGTTCATCATCGAAGATTGTAAACCAATGTATAGTTTGAAGAGACCAATAAATACGACCGAAACCCAATAATATTGTGTTGTACTACAAAAGTTGTGGGTCATCACGAGAAGGATGATCATGATCATGATCATTTGAATGATCATGATCATTTAACCATCTCAACTCAAAGAAGTCGAGAAAACTCAAATGACTTCACACACAAAATATGAAAGAACCTCATTCATATTATTGGCATCATTCAAAGAATTACGATGATTCACAAAAAAACTCATAAACGACCTATTTATTGTCAGGCTATTATTCTGCCTGTCTTTCATCATGCCTGGAGTAAACGCTTTGATTTCCTTGTTTTTGAATCATAAAAGTACTGGAGTTCAAAATAATTCAAACCGTTACCAAATGAAAATGATGAGTACAATGGGTACCTACCATTATTATATTCAGGTTTTGCAAAACTCCAAACCGATTCTATCCGGATTTCGGCTTCATCTTCTTCGTCTTCTTCTTCATCTTCCTCCAAGGCGTTGTGCTCAGATCCAGAAATGAAACTCCATTCAGACTTCACAATGATTTCATCTCCATCAGACTCCTCTCCGTCAAGCCATCGTCATTCCTCATAGTCAAGCCATCTTCTTGCCGGTCAGTGTTACTAGCATCCTCTTCTGTCAATCACAAACAGAACAACTTGATTCAATTTATGATAAATTGGGTCAATCGGTATGAATATTTAACGTTGGTTAGGGGATCAAATGCCAATATAGATAATAATTTACGGCTTGGTGTACCACTGCAAACGTGATTCAAACGGTGCTGATGGAACGGGGGAACATATTATGTGCCACATACACCTCAGCACCTCTTTGTTGACGTTTGAAAAGGAAAGAAATCTTAAGGCAAGTTGCACACACACCGATTTTTTATCAGCCGTCCTCAGTGATGGGCGATGGGTGGGCGGTGTATGGAAATATATCGATATAAATCATTTGATACATAAAAAAGGCAAAAATCGTATCAGTGGATAACATTAAGAGTAACAATTATCTCATTACATACAAAAATTAAAAAAAAAAAAAAAAATGCCCCAAATGTAGAAATCACATCTAGCGACGCGGGAGCGTCCCGCCCGCCAAGAAAACCGAAGCTCTGAAAAAGCGACTGAGACACTGATTACATAACGGGACAAGTTGGGTTTGTCACCCCCCTCCCCCCCCCCACACACATACACATAGCACGGTCACCTGGGTGTCTCGGGGGAGTGAGAGAGGGGATTGTAATCTCAGCCCAAGCGAGGTGGACGAGGGCCAGAATGTCTTACCTAAATGTAAACTCAGCCCAGCCCTCTAATCGCTCATCGATGCGACTTGTGATCAGTTTCTTGAAGTGAACGGTTACCCAATCTACGAGTATGTCATGAGCGAATGTTATTATGAGCCAGCGTGGTTTCGTTCAAATCAACGTGGATATGTTCAAATTTAGAAAACTCCGGGATTTGAAACCAGTTGGAGGTTAATAAAACTTAGTGGAATGAACGGCTACTTTTAACTGGTACCTTGGGTTTATCCCCCAATCAACTGATTAGTACCATATAGATTAGTAACTGTTGGACATACAGATCAAGTGGACGGGGTTGGGCAAGTAGAAAGGATTGGGCTCAGTTTACATCGGCTACGCTGGATTTGGGCTCAGATTTTTTGTACACCAACTCTCCAGGTGCCTCTCAGGACGTGAACCAAATTTCAACTCTCGGGACCATCAGGTTTCGGGGGTAAAATCGCTATTTTTCACGTTTTTCGTGTTCTTCTTGTCCTTGTCGTTTTTGTTCACTGACGGGGCTACAGCCCAGCAGACAAAACGGATTGAGCTGAAATTTTACACACAGGTTTGTTATTATCCAAGGGAGTGGTTTTTGTATACTTTATCCCCTCCCCTCCCCTCCACCCATTTCCCAATTAGGGGGGAAAGCGTAGTTTTCAGGAATTTCAAATGGTCATTACTTCTTCAAACTATTTCAAATTTTCTTTTTTAGTTTTATCTAGGAACGCGGTAGCGTTCCGCCCCGCCAAGCAAAGAAGTTGAGAAAACGAACGCTGTCGAGTGTATATTTACCGGACGTCACGAAACGCGTTTTCGAGGTATCCATATCTCGGCTCCTATTTGACCGATCATCTTGAAAATTAGTGTGGGTCTTCTTTGAGTGTATATTAGAAAGCCCTGAAAGTTTCAAATCGATAGGTCTAAAGGGAGCCGAGCTACATAACTTCAAAAACCCGGTTTTTCGGCCTTAGATTGTTCTTCTCCTTCTCCTTCTCCTTGTTCAGACAGGCAAGGCTGGAGCCTCTCCACGTTGACCGATTGACTTGAAATTTTGCACAGAGCTTCATTTAACCTTGAGACAGAGCCTTATATAAAATTTAACCCATTATCTCAAACCAAAAAAGTTTTAGAAACAAAAAACCAGAAACTTTAGGAAAATTCTGTCCACTTTGACGAGTCTACAGCCTGGGTAAAAGGACCAATCGACTTGAATTTTTTTTACATACCTTCTTTATAGCATGTCTCAGTGCCATTTGAACGAAATAACCCATTATCTCAACCAAAAAAAAAAAAAATTAGGGACAAAAAACTAAAATTTAGGCTAATTTTGGCCATATCTCGGCTCCTAGTTGACCGATCAACTTGAAATTTGGTTTGGATCTTTTTTGGTGTGGATAAGAGAAAGCCCTGAAAGTTTCAAGTCGCTAGGTCTGAAGGGAGCCGGGTTATATAACTTCAAAAACCAATTACCATGTTTTTCTACTTTTTTCAGTCGGTCAAGGCTACAGCCTCTCCACCTTCGCCGATTGACTTGAAATTTTGCACGGAGCTTCGTTTCAAGTGTAGCAAGTGCCTTTTGAAAGATTTAAGTCGATATCTTTAAAGGGAGCCGAGTTATATAACTTCAAAAACCCGGTTTTTCACCCTTACCTGTTCTTCTTCTCCTTAATCAGTTAGGCCTTTCCACCTTCACGGATTGACTTGAAATTTTGCACAGAGCTTCGTTTCAACATCAGCCAGTGCCTTTTGAAAGTTTAACCCATTATCTCAACCCAAAAAACTTTTAGAAACAAAAAACCTGAAATTTAGGCTAATTTTGGCAACTTTGACGAGTCTACAGCCTGGGTAAAAGGACCAATCGACTTGAAATTTCGCATAGACCTTCTTTATAAAATGACCCACTTCAACAACAAAAAGATGTGATATCCCCCCAAATAACACTCCGTGTAAAAATCACCCCGCCTCGCAAATATCATTCTTCAGAGGCCGGAAAAAGTTATGATATCCACTTTCCCCGCCCGCCCTTTTCCTCATTAAGGAGCTAAGTATAATGAAAAGCTTAACCACTTCACAAGCACCGTACCCCTTTCGAAATCTCCCCTTGGCGCTATTGCGAGACGTTTTTTTACTTCCACTAGGAACTAATACTTGTATAAAAAGTTTGTATTTGTAGTATTGTTATTACTTTCACTACCTCCAAACCTGATCCTCCTTCCCCTAACCACCACCATCAAGTATTAGTTGCTTGTGGAAGTAATAAAAACGTCTCGCCAAGGGGAGATTTCGAAAGGGGTACGGTGCTTGTGAAGTGGTTAAGCTTTTCATTATACTTAGCTCCTTAATGAGGAAAAGGGCGGGCGGGGAAAGTGGATATCATAACTTTTTCCGGCCTCTGAAGAATGATATTTGCGAGGCGGGGTGATTTTTACACGGAGTGTTTTTTGGGGGGATTCAGCTTACTGAACTCATCAATTTGAAATAAAAATCAGCTTCCTAAGGAGAAAAACAAAGGAGTTAACAACTATATTATGATGGTTTTCCTATTTTCAACAATAATTGCCGTAAAAATTAATCCCTCGAAAAAAGCTCCAGCCAACAGCATTGGATGAAGCAAAAAGTTCCCTGTAGGTGCAACTGATGAAACAGAGGAAGGTGAAAGGGGAGTTGTGGGAAGAAGACAGGGAACTGGAAAACATTGGTGCTGGTGGTTAGGGGTAGGAGGATCCGGTTTCTATATGCACACTCAATAACGAGGTGCGAAACCAGTTTTTACTACGGATTTGTTTTTTGGGGAATATAAATGCCCCAAGGTAGTTGATGTGAAGACAGGTTTTTAAATCAACGGAAAGTGCAGCAGCCAATAGTGTTAAAAATAAAATACATAGCAGAAACTTCCATTATTAGTGACGCAGAAGACAAGACTGTTCCTCATGGCCCTAATGACAACAAAGAACTCCGAACCTTCACGTTTGATACATTTAACTACGAACCTTTTTGCTGTCATAATAGAACAGGAAGGCTAGCGTTACGGCGCCTAATGCGTCGATAGAGTAACCACACAGCTACAACTCGTTTAGGGTTCATATTATGAACGTTATTAACGAACAATCTCCTATCAGGATACAAAAGAAATTGAATTGTTTGAAATCCCGTATGTGTGCAAGGCGGCTGGCACCGATAAAACACCGGCAGATTTTTTACCGGCCGTCCAAAATAGGTGTGTGTGTAACTATAGGTCGGCCACAGTAACTTTGCGTCCGTGTGGCGCCCTATAGGTAGCGGATTTGTGAACTATAGCGATCGAGTCTACCTTCACACGGAAATTGGAGCGGTGTGAAATTTGATGTTTGTGTAGGGGCTGCGCTGTGATCTAAAAGTCCTGACATGTAGGGTGGTCGCAAGGTGGCGGGGGGGGGGGGAAGGTCTTTAAGAAAACGGTGTTCTTTTTGATATACCATTCGAAATACAAAATGAAATCTGTTAAAATTATCTACGAATTTCAGTCCATACGTTTTGTAACGATGCCCAACCGTTTCCGAGATATTAACACTCAAAAACCGATAATTTTCAAAAATCGGCTTTTTACCCCTCGTTTTTTGTCAAACGTTGCTCTGTTCCTTTAAAACCGTTCATCTGAGAAGGAAGTGGTGAGAGAAGAAGTTGTAGGAGGTTAAATTACCTTTAAGAATATATAGCTGAATGCCGATTTATCTGGAACAGGTTGTAAGTTAGAGCAATTTCAAGAATCCCATCCAATTTCAACCTACAAATCCACTTTCATTTCTCTCGTCAGTTTTGACCAAAATCCTTCAATTTACTGCTAAATACCTATAGTGTATTTTGTGCATATAGTCACTGCATACTCATGTACTCCTGTTTATATACGCACATGTTACATGTACATAATATTTTATACATATAAATTTTACCAATTAACCTACGTTTCTCCTTTGCTTTGACTTCAAAATGGCTAATAGTCTGCCTTGGCAGTCACTAGGTACTCCAACCTGGTGTAATTTAGGTATTGTACTTAAAGAGAAATAGAATTTCACTATAAACACGAATTTTTTAAACATTGAAATCATTTATCGGCCCTGCCATGGGCTCCGTAATAGGCTGGAGTTCAGGAACCGATGGTTGGAAGGAGGGTGGTAATTCCTGCAGTAGAGGATACATGTCGTCTTCATCACCTTCCTCTTCCAGGAGGGGAACTCCATTAAGGCATCCGCCCTGGCAGTGGAGGCAGGCACCAGAAGAAAATTGGCATTCAGCTATATACTCTTAAAGGTAATTTAACCTTCTACAACTTCTTCTCTCACCACTTTTTTCTCCGATGAACAGTTTTAAAGGAACATAGCAATGTTTGACAGAAAAACGAGGAGTAAAAAGAAGATTTTTGAGTGTTAATATCTCAGAAACGGTTGGGAATTGTTACGAAACGTATGGACTGAAATTTATAGATAATTTTACCAGATTTCATTTTGTATTTCGAACGGTATATCAAAAAGTACACCATTTTCCTTATATAAGCGAAAAACTGAAAAATTGGACCTTTAAGGAACCCCCCCCCTTGCACCCACCCACCATGTCATGACATTTAGTATGTTCAATACCTAGTCTAAATGAACACATTTTCGAAGGAATGCAGATTCTCCTCTTCAACGCACTCTATAATTCTTTATTTAACCGCAATAACAGATCAAGAAATAAAAAGGTTAAAAAAAGTGTAGTTGGCAACAAAGTTTCGAGGACCACTACTCTTCCGAAAAAAAAAAAAAAAAAAATCCTGCAAGCTACCGAATCTCAAAAAAGTTGTGAAATTTAAATACCTTTCCAACAGTATACTCAAAACTGCAGTTATCTCTCAATTTCGGAATGCAGTTGGAATGGGAAAAAATGCTTATTTTGTTGGATCTCATCACCAATACATTTAATTCTTATTGACTATTTCTTTACCTTATCGCTCTCATTATTCGTCTGCCTATTTTGTGTTGTAAATAATAAATTAGTGTCAGTATCGTGCAAATCTTCAGAATATTAATTGAGTTTCGATTCGAGTTCAAGAAGTACAATGCCATATTAATACACAACTGAGGAGTACGTTGATACGGTTTTTGCATATGAGGCTGCAAGAGGCAATGGTCTTCGAGCACATTGCAGAATACCGCAGTATGTTCCACAATCGGCAAAGATATCCAGACCGAAGAACTATTGACAACGCTTATCGCATCATGAAGATTCGCACGATACTGACAATTATTAATAATTAGGAACAACACAAAATAGGCACCCACAAATCCCAAAAATGAAACAGTGTGACAAGTGACGGCTCATTCTAAAGGTTTTCTTACGCTGGACATGATGGTAAAGTGAGAATGGCGATATCTGATTCCGTTCTCAAACTGGAGCACTTTGAAGATGAAGAAACTTGGTTAATAGTTGAGATGTTCCGCATGGTTAGTCTGCTCTAATCTGGTAACGTAATAAGATATCGCGATTCTGACATCACCATCGTATTCTGCGTTGGAAAATCTATAAACTGAGGCGTTACTCTGCAGAAAATGGTTGAATGAGATGTTCCAAACATCACATTTCACATGAAACCAGTTATTCCTTCGAAAATTTGCTCTTATAGCCATGCTGCATCACTGTGGATTTTTCATTCTTTTTTTATATTTTAGTCGAGTTTTTCGAGTAGAGGATCTTAATCAAACACACAATGATTGAGTGTACTCTATAGTGATGCTAAGTATGCTAAATAAAATCTCATCGAGCTGCTAAGTTAAAATGATGAATACAATGGGTAGGTACCTACCGTTATTTTGGTTTCTCGTAAGAACAACAACCGTACATAATCAGATTTTACAAAGATTTCGTCTTCATCTCTCAATCAAATCATCATCATAGTCAAGCCGTCATCTTGTCGGTCAGTGTTACTGGCCTCCTCGTCTGAAATCACAAACCAAACAACTTGAATGAATTCATGATACATTGGGACAATCGGTATGAATATTCTACGTTGGGCAGGGGATCAAATGCCAATATAGATAATAATTTACGGCTTGGTGTAACACAGCAATAGGACCTGATTTATTCAGTAATTAATTAAAATTTAATCAATTTAATTTAAATTAAAAGATTTATTAATTTAATAAACAATTCGCGATTGCGTTGCGTGGAACGACTAGAGTACGCATACCACAGCCAGACTTCATAGTGCTCACAGTACGGATGCAACATCGGAACCAAATAATCGATTACAACATCAAAATTTGATGTTGTAATCGATTAAATTGTTACCTATTGTTAAATTACAACGCTAATGAAGATAAGGAATGCCTAAACGAATAAAATTGCATAAAATAGTTTTTTATTACTATAAATTGAGAGTAGGTACCTATTTATTTTTTTCTCAAGACCTAAAAATAAGAACAAACTGATCTATAACAATAATACGAAGTAACCCAATACTCGTATAACAGCATCAGTACAGATACACAATACTGACCTCTTTTATTATCACTTGAGGGTATCGCAAATTTGTGGTGCTACCTACAGTCTTCAAAACATTGGAACAAGTTTTACATGCTGCCGACTTTTTGTCGTCACTTCTTGTGAAACAGCTCCACCATTTAGTATCAATATCAACGCAGGGGTTTGTCTTAATTAGTATTAATCGATTATTATTACTGATTAATCGGTTTTCGAACAGATCTGGATTTTTAAAGCACTTTTTAAGGATATTAGAATGCATCAAATCCTGATCTATTCGAAGATCGATTAATCAGTAATAATAACCGATCAATGCAAAATAATCGGCAGCTAAACATCGATTAAAATTAATCGATTAATCGGGGTCAAATAATTGATTATCCGGTCAATCGATTACATATTTGCATCCCTACCTCACAGTGGTGGTACATTTGTGAGGTTTCAGGGAAGTCCAGCAGACGAACATCCAGACTTTCTGGAACCTTGAATATCTCGATTCAACGAGATCCAACGTATCACCCTGGTGGATCCCACTGGGAGATAAAATCTCCGATGACCCTCCCCTAAAGAGAGAAAAAGGAGAATAAAATAAAAGTATGATTTTTGGAGAAAAAAAATTATTAAAAATAAATGTACTTTCTTATACTGGTCCTTCGTAAGGAGACGAAAAATAAGAATTGGAAAAAGGGGGAAAAAATAATGCTCGACCTCGAGGAGAAAAGTAGCGGGGGTATAATAAAACGTTTGCACGCCACTTAAATGGAGTAAAAGGAAAAAACAAACAGGCAACTGTCCCAGGACACTGGATTACATAGAAGTTTTGAATGGTCTCACCGTCTTTGGATTGGGAGGGTAGCCACGACAAGAGTAGGCTACCCTCCCTAATTATATCCGCAGGGCACTCTCGGAAGAGAAAAATCGAGAATGGACAAAAATTGGACAAAACCTCGGACAAGGGCACAGCGGGAAACTCCACTCGCGAGATATACCTATTCACGGACTGGTGAAAACTGTCCACGTGCTGGTTTTACTGTCCATATCGGTCCGGAGCAAGGTGGGGACGATGCCCGGTTGAATCAGGCCCTTCTGATAAGGGTCCGTGAGCATGACAAACCATAAGTTAGAAGTGGAGATGGGTAGTTCCTGAACGAACTAGTTCAGAGCGATCTTTGTTTACGTGGACTTATAGTTCAGAGGGTGAACTTTATCTCTTTTAGTTCAAGTGAACTCACCTTTCTTTTAATTCAGTGAGTGAACTATACCGCCGCTTAAGCACGATCATGACAAAATTCTTTCCCAAAACTTGAAGAAGTGTGTAACAAACGTTTGAAAGAGATAAGCGATAGGCTTATATCCCGAGAAGACGATATCATCCCTGAATCTATGATGGTTTATAAATCCCAGATTCAAGAAATCTGCGTTTGAAAACCTAAGGAAATTCGAAGCAGTTTACGATCGCTTAGTAAGGGAAATTCAAAATGCAATTACTTTAGAAGAAAGTAGAGCCCCTCCCTATCCCCAGCCGCAAAGTTCATCTGGGACCACCGCCATCATCTCGAGCTCCTCTAAACTTTGAGAAAAATTTGACAGGCACGCTGTCACCCTAACTGCAAAGCAAAACCCAAAAGCAGCTAGAATCGTGGAAGTGGATGAAGTATTTGGCTGAGCCGCTCTTACCTCGACTCTCTGATCCTTTAATTTGGGTTTAATCAAAGGAAATTGATGTATCCCCATATTCATCAATTAGCCAGCTCAGTTTCGTGTGAACGGATTTTTTCCAAAGTTGGGCAAGTAATGACGGAAAAGAGAAATCGTTTGAAATCAAGCAAGTTGTCACAAAGACTTTTTGTCAGTTTAATGCTGAATAGGTAATTTAAAAATGCAACCATTATAAAATGGGTAAATGTGGGAAACATTTGAATCGATTTTTTTTTAAAAGGGCGTAAGTCCACAAAAATGCAATTTTCGTTTTTTTTTTTTTTTTTTTTTTGGTTTATTATCTTTGATAATGAACCATTGGAATCGCCCAAAGAAAAAATTTTTTTAACCCCCCCTCAAAATTTGTTGGTTTACGTTTCAAGATACGTAGATTCAGAAAATCGAATAAAAAAAAATCCGTCCGTCACCCGTACGCCGTCCGCCGTCCGTGCCACTTTGCCCAGTTAGCGTTGAGCTAAAATTACAAAATTTGTTTTCTGGGTTTGGACCAGCCCCACAATGATCCTCGAAACTTTTCATAACCCTAGGTCAAGGGGAAGGGGTTCAAAACGAAATTTAAAATTTCGACAATGTCATATCTCCAAATATTTAACTGAATCGTGAAATGTTTAGTTCACTTTTGAATGACCTGAAAAATTACGAATCTTTTAAGACCAATTGGATTTTTTTGCGACCAGCCGTTCGTTCACAGTAACCGCGCAAAGGTTTAGGAAAAACACTAAACTTTCGCGTCGAAAACGGCCGTTATGTGACCAAACCCCCAGACGCCCAGAATAAAACTACCTTTTTTCATCTTCCCGGTAAACTACAGTCTAGAAATTTTAACCGTGAGTCGGGGATAGACCACATTGCAATATTCACTCGGTTTCTCATCTGTAAAATTGTTTAAATAATACCTTTTTGTAATAATACAAATTAAATTTTGATGATGAGCTATTGACTTGAAATTTTAAAAATAGGTCAGAACTGGATCACAATGCAATATTCACTCGGTTTCTTGTCTGTAAAATTGTTTAAATAATACCTATTTGTTTAAACAAATTAAATTTTGATGATGAGCTAGATACTTGAAATTTTAAATATAGGTCAGAAATGGATGACATTTCAATATTCACTCGGTTTGTAGGACATGGTAAGAGTATGGTATGGTATATTATTGTATGTATGATTTGGTATAATACAGTATGGTATGATAGGAAAGAAATTCGTATGGTATGGTATGAGTACGGTGAGAATATGGTATGGTGCCGATTTGCAATACAGTCTGGTATAGACAGAAGGGTGATCTGCACAAGGAAGATAATAAACCGTTGTGTCAAGAATTTGCAGAGTTTTTTTTTCCAGTTTCACAACCTTTGGCGCATCGCTTGTAATTAAAAGGACATGCGAACGCGGTCTCTAACATGGTTGAAATCGCTCTTGAAAATCTAGGTATCTTTTAAAAAGGCGTAGGTCCGGACTTACGCCCCCTTTAAAAGAAAAGTGGAACTGCAATCTGTCGATTCTTCCGAATTTATCAAGGAAAAAGTTTCAGTCATGCAGCATGGCTATAACAGCGAATTTTCGAAGAAATAACCGCTTTTATGTAAAATGTGATGTTTGGAACATCTCATTCAAATATAGGGAATCTTGAACTTATTTTATTTTGTAATTATAGGTATTTGAGTATGAAGCTATTCGGTATACATCAGGTGTGGTGCTCTCTGAATATAGATCGGTAGGTACTACCAATTCCCCCCCCCCCCCTCATACCTAAAATTCCAAAAAACCCACCATCGTGTTCAGCATTAAAAAAAAACCTTTAAATTGAGATGTCAATTGTCATACTGTTTCATTTTGGGAATTGATGGGTAGGTAATGCCCCTCCCCCCCCCCCCCATAACTCCCCAAAACCCCCCTCAGGATATAGCTTTTTCAAAACTGAACACGATGATGAAGTCAGAATTGTGATATCTCTTTCCGGTATCAGATTAGAGCAGATGAACCGCGAAAAGGATCTCAAGTAAAACCACGTTTCTTCAACTTCAAAATGCTCCAGTTTGGAAATGAAAATGAGATATCGCTATTATGACTTCACCCTCGTGTTCAGCATGAAAAACCCTTTAAAATGAGGTGTCACATGTCAGACTGTTTCAAATTTGGACTTCATGGGTAATTTTCCCCCCCTTAAAACTCCCCTACACCCCCTTTAGAGTGGCCCGATTCTGCCCATCTTCGAACTTAGCCTGTCGATTGCCAAGACAGATTTTGTGTGCAAATTTGAACTTTTTATCTCAATTCTATCGAGAGTTATCGTCTGGAATGACACATACATAAATACATAAATACATAACTTGATGAGAAGTATTGTCCTTCTCGAGGGTGTTGAGGTTCGGTCGAATGAAAACGTCGGCAAAAACGTCGAATGAAACGTCGGCAAAATTTCATTTTCATTCGACCGAACCTCAACACCCTCGAGAAGGACAATACTTCTCATCAACTAATCTAAATACATAAATATATACATATGATTTTTTGCGTCTTTTGGCAGTGAATTCAGGATGGTCTGAAACGGATTTTGGTATACAAATTTTGCGGAATTTCGAGTTTTAAAAATTTTGCACCGAGAACAATAGCTTCCTTTTCTTCGAAAATTCGCTAAAAAGTCGTCGGCAAGAGTGAAACAGCTGGGAAACCAATGAAGGATCGAATATTGTTTTCCTTGTCAAAGTTCTTCCAGTTTGAGTTTCTCGCTAATCATTCTGGAATGGTTGTGGCAGGACAAACAAAACACACGTTCTCTATGAAGAAAACTGTCCCCAGCCTACCCCAGCGGAAAAGTCCCGATCAATAGAAACAAGATTGATGACATTGAGAAGATCGTGCAGCATATTACTGAGGAGCATGCTGCATTCTACGCTGGAGTGACCAATTGGTCAACAAATGATAGTGCTGATCGCAGCGATGATGTTTTTTTGAAGAATGACCAACAAAACAAGCTTTGGTGAAAAATATTGTTTAAAAGTATATTCAGTGTTGTGGTTCTTCAAACGTTTCAAAAATCTTCTAAGTTTTTTCAATTTCATCGCAACTGTGTCCCTTAATCTCACAAAGGGTTGCCAAAGCTAAGTGGAGTAATTTATCATGATTTCCAAACAGCAGCAATTCAAAAAAAGTGGGGTAATAACGGTTTTGGTTTATTATCTTCGATAATGAACCATTGGAAATTTTTTAAATTTTATTATCAAATCCATGAGATGGATCTGCTAATTTTGATCCATAGGTAGAGGTATAAAAATTTGGAAAAATAAATGCAACATGTCAAATTGATTGCTGTTGCAGGGAAAAATGTTTTACCACAATTTTATCAAGAGCAGCACACAAGAAGTTTTTTTCCCCCGAAAGTTTAATTGCAAGGACTTACGCCCTTTCAAAAAAATCGATTCATTTGAAGTAATTTCAAGTAAAAAAAAAAAAAAAATTGTAAGCTTACTCCAATCTGTATCAAATAGGTAATTATAATGTAAAAAGTGAATATTTTATGATATTATTTTCAATAAATTTTTATTTATAAATTACCTACTTCACTTAGCGCATTAGCACTTTAGGGTAAATATACCAGTGGCTGACATGTTAAGGGAAATTTTTCGAATTTCAAGGCTGACCAGTTTATTATTGGTCCAATCGATGCGATCTTGAATTTTTCTGGTAAAACAACTTTACAACTTGCTAACTAGCTCATTACATTTTTAAAAATCCGTGAATTTCATAGGTTTTTTTTTAAATTTTCGATCCAACTTTTTTGTAACATTAGTTGACACCCTCGGAGAGCGAATGCCCCAATAGGTGACACGGGGACGCCCATTAGCTAACATGAAGTGGCCAAACTTAAAACATGTCTATAAGAGCGAATTTTCGAAGAAATAACTGGTTTTATGTAAAATCTCTCCACTGGAGAACATGATGTCTATGAAGAACAAGTATCAACTGACTGTTTCGTTTTGGGAATTTATGGGTAATTTCTCCCCCTCCCCCGCTTTAAACTCCCGTAATCCCTCTCAGCTTATAGATTTTTCAACGCTGAACACGATAGTAAAGTCAAAATTGCGATATCTCATTCCGTTATCAGATTACTGGAACTAACCATGAAGAACATCTCAAGTATCAACCACGTTTCTTCATCTTCAAAGTGCTCAAGATTGAAACGGAATGAGATATCGCAAACCTGATCTCACCATCGTGTTGGGCGTAAAAAAAAAAACCTTTAAAATAATTTATCACTTGTTACACTTTTTCATTTTGGGAATTTATTGGTAATTTTTCCCCCTTAACTCCCCAAAAGTGGCCCTTGGAGTGGCCTGATTCTGCCCATCTACGAACTTAGCCTTCCGACTGCTAGGACGGATTTTTTGTACAAATTTGAACTTTTTATCTCAATTCTACCAAGAAAAACATTTGAACATTTTAAAACATTTGACCGAGAACAATAAATTTTCTTCAAAAGTCATCAAGAGCTGTTTGCATAATATTTCAATATTTCATAATATGCAAACAGCTCTTGATGACGTTTGAAGAAAATTTATTGTTCTCGGTCTTCTGTAGCATGTATACTTGAACATCTTGGCAGCCGATGAAGCCGTAGAAAATATTCGAGGAAGAAAAAGGGTAGCTGATGTTCCAGTAGCTGACATGTGTCGATTCAGTACCTGTCACCCCGTGACAACCCCCAGAAATTATTGACCTCAAGACCTGATTTTCTTCGCAGCGTTCCTAAAGATGAGGCCACTTTCAATTCGCATCCCAATACCTCTTTATTAGGTACCGCTTGACGGTGAGCCTATACAAAGGACGAAAGGAGGCGTCTATACGTCGTCTCAACGAAAATACTACCGCGATGTGGGAGTCCTGATGAATCGGTCTCTTCAATGAGACGGCAGTCGGTACTGCAGTCATTATTCCTCCTCCAATGAGTCGTTTGCCCTCGCAAAGAGATCCGGCCTCTTCGCGCCAGCACGCATCAACCATTTGAGACGTCCGAGAAAATTACAGGTGAGGAAACCGTCCGTTCAATTGCGAAAATGGTTTCGAATAATGGGTTTTAACACGCGCGTTACATTTCAGCGTCCTGAACTTGGTTTGTGTTAAAGTTCAATGTATTTCTAGATGATAGTGATTTCGTTTAGAATGGCGAGCTAATGTTGAATCTGTCCGAGGGAGCCATGAAATTTCCATTATACTATCAAAATGTTAGAGATAGAAAGTAACACCTGCCTAGATGCTTCTTCGAATTCGAAAGATAATCATATAACCATTAGGATCATATCAGGTGGCTTAGGTCGAAAACCAACATTATCGAATTTTTATGACATTTAGATGGTGTTACTCAGACAGCAAATGATCCCTCCGAATTTGATAGAACTTGGACTGATAGAACCAAAGTTGTACGCCTTCTGGGGTCCACGTACCCTAACCAGGTGGCCAAAGGCGAACTTCCGCATACTCACAGTGATATTCTACACAGAACATTGACCTATACAAAGGACGATAATAAACCAATGTGGTAATGTTAGGGAGAATCTATCCATCCCAAATTAATAGCTCTTTTTCGATCAAAATTGTATTTTTTTTTCGTCTACTTCGAATCGAATCGTCTTTTATTAATTAATATCTATATTCTTGTCCTCGTTCTTTTGTTTCAACAGCCTTCTTAAGTCAGCACACCAGCCGACCCGCTCCAACCTTTCAGGGGTTTAAATAATCACACTCTGTTTTCTGAATGTACATTTCTTTATCTGGCTCTAGAGTGAACTAAAATTGATCCTAGCGCCTTGAAACTTGACTTTGAATTTGACGAGAGCTTGACCAGGATAGTGAATGTTTCTAAGTATGTACTCCCACTCCTCCCTCGACCTGTTAGAAGTTGCAGCAAAGGATAGCGAATGGATAGCATACCACCTTCCTCGAATCATGATTCAGAAATGATAACACAAATAAATATTTAGAGGATAGCAGTAGTGAACACAGAATGTGAATTTGATGTAAATCATTCGGAGGCAGTGACAATTCGGTAAGATGAACACTTATTGGTTTATTATCTTCGATAATGAACCATTGGAATCGCCCAAAGAAAAAAAAATTTTAACCCCCCCTCAAAATTTGTTGGTTTACGTTTCAAGATACGTAGATTCAGAAAATCGAATAAAAAAAAAATCCGTCTGTCCGCCGTCCGCGCCACTTTGCCCAGTTAGCGTTGAGCTAAAATTACGAAATTTGGTTTCTGGGTTTGGACCAGCCCCACAATGATCCTCGAAACTTTTCATAACCCTAGGTCAAGGGGAAGGGGTTAAAAACGAATTTTGAAATTTTGAAAATTCCATATCTCGAAACATTCATATAGAACGGTATGTTTTTTATTTCATATTCAGATAGAGTTTGTTCCGTAGAATGTTTTAAGACCATCCGCAGCTTTGTACGACCAGCCGTTCGTTCACAATGACGGCTCAAAGATTGTGCCTCACAACACGATCGTGAATCAAACTGTTGAAATACAGGTCCATTTTCATACTAACAAGCTCTTTGGAACATCATGTGGCTTAAGTGATGTCGAGTTTGTTGTTCTGAGGTGCGTTTCGTGCTACGGAAATGAAAGTAATTTCGAATGTTTGTTGGTAGGTACTTCTTTTATAGAAAAATTATTACCGATGTAGTAATTAAAACCCCAGAATTATATCGTATTAATTAAGCCTAATTAATAATAATAATTAATAATAATAACTACAAATTATTAATACCTAACAATAAATTATAATAATTTTCACTAGGTACTTGATAAAATTGATAATAACAATTAATCTAACATTTAGGATCTAGACATTTAGACCTAGTGTTTCATCTTCCAGGTAAACTACAGTCTAGAAATTTTAACCGTCAGTCGGGGATAGACCACATTGCAATATTCACTCGGTTTCTCATCTGTAAAATTGTTTAAATAATACCTTTTTGTAATAATACAAATTAAATTTTGATGCTGAGCTATTGACTTGAAATTTTAAAAATAGGTCAGAACTGGATCACAATGCAATATTCACTCGGTTTCTTGTCTGTAAAATTGTTTAAATAATACCTATTTGTTTAAACAAATTAAATTTTGATGATGAGCTAGATACTTGAAATTTTAAATATAGGTCAGAAATGGATGACATTTCAATATTCACTCGGTTTTTTTCTCATTGCAAACCTGTTCATTGTGTACCCAAGATCCTTCCCTAAAAGGCCTGGCAGCGGGAAATATTATTCAACATGGTTTGAAAAGGGAAAAACAAGTTTTGTAAAAAATCCCAATGCTCTAGGTAGTAGTCGATACCAGTGACCAACATTTTCTTCAGCAGTCGACATGGTTTTGCACTAGTAGTCGACCTACATGTGTTAGAAGTCGACAGTATCACTTGAGTCAGTAATCGACAGGTTTCGTCATTCCATCGTTTTCGAATTTTACGACATCTAAATAAAATACATTCAACTGTGAATCGGAACTTGAAAATAGATTAATAAGATGTAATACAGTAGTTATCAGGCTTTTTATTTGCAAACAGCTCATTATCAGTCTCAAATTGCAATAAGTACTTAAGTAAAAAGGTATGAAAACTATAGTCGAAAACTATATGAAAACTATAGGTACCTATTTACACATTTGTTTGACATCTTCATGTCTTTGCTTTGGCACATAAACTGAAACGGGAAAAATTTGTTCGCTTGATTCACCCTTTCCCTCAGATCACGTCAGAACACAAGCGACCGGCGGGCCATTACGTCAGAGCCTATGACGCACGAGCGTATGACGTAAGACGGCTGGCAGGAGACCAACAAGTGCGTCAGAGCCTATGACGCACGAGCGTATGACGTAAGACGGCTGGCAGGAGGCCTACAAGTACGTCAGAGCCTATGACGCACGAGCGTATGACGTAATACGGCTGGCAAGTGGCCAACAAGTACGTCAGAGCCTATGACGCACGAGCGTATGACGTAAGACGGCTGGCAGGAGACCAACAAGTGCGTCAGAGCCTATGACGCACGAGCGTATGACGTAAGACGGCTGGCAGGTGGCCAACTAGTGCGTCAGAGCCTATTAAGCACGAGCGTATGACGTAAGACGGCTGGCAGGAGGCTAACTAGTGCGTCAGAGCCTATGACGCACAAGCGTATGACGTAAGACGGCTGGCAGGTGGCCAACAAGTACGTCAGAGCCTATGACGCACGAGCGTATGACGTAAGACGGCTGGCAGGAGACCAACAAGTGCGTCAGAGCCTATGACGTAAGACGGCTGGCAGGAGGCCTACAAGTACGTCAGAGCCTATGACGCACGAGCGTATGACGTAATACGGCTGGCAAGTGGCCAACAAGTACGTCAGAGCCTATGACGCACGAGCGTATGACGTAAGACGGCTGGCAGGAGACCAACAAGTGCGTCAGAGCCTATGACGCACGAGCGTATGACGTAAGACGGCTGGCAGGAGGCCTACAAGTACGTCAGAGCCTATGACGCACGAGCTTATGACGTAATACGGCTGGCAGGAGGCCAACTAGTGCGTCATACGACGAGACCTTTTATGTCTCTGCGCCCCCTCCCACACCGCGTACCTCGTACTTCATTTTGGTTTATTATCTTCGATAATGAACCGTTGGAATCGCCCAAAGAAAAAAAAATTGTAACCCCCCTCAAAATTTGTTGGTTTACGTTTCAAGATATGTAGATTCAGAAAATCGAATAAAAAAAAATCCGTCCGTCCGCCGTACGCCGCACTTTGCCCAGTTAGCGTTGAGTTAAAATTGCGAAATTTTTTTTATGGGTTTCGACCAACCCCACAATGGTCCTCGAAACTTTTCATAACCCTAGGTCAAGGGGAAGGGGTTCAAAACGAATTTTGAAAATTTGAAAATCTCATATCTCGAAAAATTCATATAGAACGGTATGTTTTTTATTTCATATTTAGATAGAGTTTGTTCCGTAGAATTTTTTAAGACCATCCGCAGGTTTGTACGACCAGCCGTTCGTTTACAATGACGGCTCACAACACGATCGTGAATCAAACTGTTGAAATACAGGTCCATTTTCATACTAACAAGCTCTTTGGAACATCATATGGCTTAAGTGATTTCGAGTTTATTGTTCTGAGGTGCGTTTCGTGCTACGGAAATGAAGGTAATTTCGAATGTTTGTTGGTAGGTACTTCTTTTATAAAAAAATTATTACCGACGTAGTATTAAAAACCCCAGAATTATATCGTATTAATTAATCATAATTAATAATAATTATTATTAATAGTAAATACGAATTATTAATACCTAACAATAAATTATAATAATTTTCACTAGGTACTTGATAAAATTGTTAATAATTAGTGATAATTGATAATAATAATTAATCTAACATTTAGGATCTAGACATTTAGACCTAGTGATCTAGACAGAAGGGTGATCTGTACAAAGAAGATAATGAACCGTTGTGTCAAGAATTTGCAGAGTTTTTTCCCTGTAGTGACCGTTGTCCTCAAGGACGCCTCCGACCGCATCCTGCACTCCCACTCGCATTCAAATTGGCTGCGAATTTTCGGTTGTCGAAAGTGTCGGTGGTACACTTGTCAGGGACAAAGGGTTGAGCAGATAGTGTATTGGAAAAAAAAATATAGAGACGGAAACAATACCTACTTGTATCTTTGTATATGCAGAGTTTCAATACGAAAAATAACAACTGAAATCCATTGAAAAATCGATTCCAATCCTCATGCCATACGCTAAGTGTAAAATGGAGAAACACTCGAGCTTGAAATGTCAAAAATGAATATGACAGGTTGGTGAATTTTGATCATTTACAGACGTAACTATGATTGCATTGATATACCTTATATCTAGGATCGCAGAAGCGTTCCGCCCTGCCAAGCCAATAAGTCACTTACCGGACGTCACGAAACGTATTTTACAGGTGTCCATATGTCGGCTGCTATTTGACCGATCAACTTGAAGTTTGGTGTGGATCTTCTTGGTGTGAATAATAGTTTCAAGTCGCTAGGTCTAAAGGGAGCGGAGTAATATAACTTCAAAACCCCTGTTTTTCGGCCTCAGCTTCTTTTTACTCTCCTTGTTCAGTCAGGCAAGGTTACAGCCTCTCCACCTTCACCGATTGACTTGAATATTTGCTCAGAGCTTCGTTTCAGCTTGAGACAGAGTCTTGTGACCCATTATCTCAACCTACAAGACTTTTAGGAAAAAAGAAAAAAAAGTGGGCTAACATTGTCCACTTTGACGAGTCTAGAGCCTTGGTAACAGGACCAAACAACTTGAAATTTTGTACAGACCTTCTTTATAACATGGCCCAGTGCCATTTGAAAAAAAAAAGCCCTGAAATTTTCAAGTCGCCTTTCCATGTTCTTCTTATTCATTTACGCAAGGCTACAGCCTATCTTTTATTCATGCTTAATACATGTATTTTATTAATTTATAAATGTACACATTATAAATAAATAATTTATAATTTTATTAATTTGCTGATTTTATTCTTACATATTGCCTCTACAGGGCTTTTCAACTTCGACAACAAAAAGATCTGATGTCTCCCAAAAAAAAACCCTCCGAGTTTTACCGCCTCGCAATCATCATTTCACAGCAGCCGCAAAAAGTTATGATATTCAATTTCCCCGCCCGCCATTTTCCTATCCGTTTCGAATTTTTTTTTTTTTTTTTTTTTTTACATTACAAGACTGTTGCCGCTCCCGTTCAAGGAGCATCTTTGTCCTCAACACCTTCTCCACATATTCTGATGTGAGGGTCCAATGCTGCTCACTCTGCAACATCTTGCCAACTAATAGTTCTGGGGTCATATTGGGAGACGTGGTGCCCAGTGCTTCTTTGAGCCAGCTCCTTTCCTCTGCCCATCTCGCGCATCCTAAGAACGTGTGGAGCGCATCATCCTCCACATCATGACAGCAGCGGCACAATGGAGTATCCACCTTTCCCATTCTGTGCAAGTATCTGTGCAATACATCGTCTTACCATGGCCCCAAGGGGAGATTTCGAAACGAGTGCGGTGGTGAAGTGGTTAGGATATCCCTTTAGTTGGAAGGATTTCGTGCAAAGTAAAATGACAAAAGACAATGGGTTCTTGGAAGTTAAATACGAAATTAAAAACTTGAAATAATTATTTACTTATCATCAGCATTGCTTTCTAACGCTTTAACAACGATTGAAATTATTTCACTCCGAACTTTCAGTTTTTGGATGTTTTTCATCCTCCGAAAATGTGGCATCAGCGATTTCATGAACATCATATCTTCGTCCTCTTTTTCTTCTGATTCCTTCACCATCATCTGCATTTTTTCGCTCTTCATTTTTAGTAGAATCTTCTCGAACGCTGTCATTTGATGCCTGTCTCCTTCCTGCTTCCTGTAGTATGCAACGTTCAGCGCATCTGCCCAAACCTCTGCCCCATACAGCAAGATTGAATGTACCACTGACATCATCAGGCGCCGCTTACAAGGCCTAGGCCCGTTTGTATTTCTCATTAGGCGGCTCAGAGCAGAGGTCCTCTGTGCAGCCCTATCCGTGGCTTGTCTGATGTGGCTCCAGAAGGTAATCTTAGTGTCCAGCATGACTCCCAAATATCTCCCAGCTGGCTTGCTCCAGACTTCTGCACCTTCAATTCTTATTGGTAGGATGGTGGGTATGCGCTTTCTGGTAAAGACAACTACCTCTGTCTTGGCTGCCGCTAGTGTCAGGCAATGATCGTTCATCCAACTGGTGATCAGTCCCATGATCTGGGTATGTTTTATCTGCTGCTCCTGCTTCTCAGCTGCTCCTGGGGGATGGATCTGTCCACCTGGTTAATGCTAACAAGTAGGGGTTTCCAAGGCTTCACAGGACCCCTAACCTTGAAACCCTTCTCCTGCAAAGCAGCAGAGAGGACCACACCCTCCTCTTAGTTCCTAGGCACCAGCAACAGCTTGTCCTTCCTCACTGCGCAAAACAAATACGCTCGAACGCTCCGATGTTTCCTCGGCGAAGGTTTAACGACAAATCTCCCCTTGGCACCATGGATTAGATGTGTAGTAATACAACGTCTTACCATGGCCCCAAGGGGAGATTTCGAAACGAGTGCGGTGGTGAAGTGGTTAGGATATCCCTTTAGTTGGAAGGATTTCGTGCAAAGTAAAATGACGAAGACGTAAAATGGGTTCTTGGAAGTTAAATACGAAATTAAAAACTTGAAATAATTATTTACTTATCATCAGCATTGCTTTCTAACGCTTTAACAACGATTGAAATTATTTCACTCCGAACTTTCAGTTTTTGGATGTTTTTCATCCTCCGAAAATGTGGCATCAGCGATTTCATGAACATCATATCTTCGTCCTCTTTTTCTTCTGATTCCTTCACCATCATCTGCATTTTGTCTCTCTTCATTTTTAGTAGAATCTTCTCGAACGCTGTCATTTGATGCCTGTCTCCTTCCTGCTTTCTGCTAACACGGTTATACGGCAAAGTTCTGTAGGGAGATGCTTGTACCGTCTCTTTGGAAGTGGTGGCGGCGAGTTCCGTCATGTTGTTGTCGTGATCGTTCATATCGTCGGAATAGTATTCAGGAACGTCATCGCACTCCTCGAAAATGAGGCTAGAAGGGTTGATCACCTCAATAGGCTCTGGTTCACTGATATTTGGATATTCAGCGCTATTTTGGGAGCTTCGCGTAGCACGAGACAAATTCGCTTTCGTCTCCCTTGGAATATGAGTTGCCCTTAGGAAACTCATATGAGAGAAATAGCACCATTTCCCTGGATATTGAAGCGCGGAATTCTCGGGGTCGCCAGATTGAGTTCCTCGAACCTTTTTAATCTCCTTGACGAATGTTTCCCGGAGACCCTTCCATTTTGTTTTAGCATCGTCTTCTAAAAAAACAGAACAAAAGCAAACAAATGCATAAATGAATGTTTATCCATAATACGGTTTTAGGAGATGGTTCATTGATTTGGAAGTGAAATTACCTAGTGGAACCGGTGAGTTAGTAGCCAATCCTAACACATACACTATGATATACTGTGAGTAGTAGACAGGTGCGTGTTTGTAATATATTCTAAGTCCTATATCGCCGCAGCGCCACGCATCCAACTTTTGCCAACTTTTCAGGATGATGAAAAACGTGTTTTTGTCTAACATACTGGCACTTCTGTCAGTTTTCTCACCATTTTTACTATCTAGGAGGTACTACACATTTTGTAAGAGGTTTCAGTAGTCTGACATCGAAATTACAACAACAACAAAACCGTTAGATATGTGGTGTTGCCCATAAATTTTGGTAGATATGTGGTGTTGATGAAGACCATTTTTGTAGCTACTCATCAGTAGGATTATTTTCTTGCTCTTTAAAATTAAATTTTGGATTTTACGTATTGAGTTCATCATGGCATTCCCTTATTTTGAAGTCTTCTGGATTGTCGTCAGGGTTTAAGGGATAGTATGGGATTTTGAAGAAAAAAACCCCAACAACTAAAAACTTTCGGACTAATAAACTTTAGGAAAATCTCATATTAGGAAAACGCTTAATAAAATACATTCTTTTAAGTTACAAAATAGAAGGCACTCAAAAGTTAGTAACGTAAGTAGTGGGTAATCACAATCAGCAATACTTATCACATTACGAACAACGCATCTAGCATCTCAATTTAGTTATTTTAAAATGATAAAGAACCGAAGAGGCATGTAGCGAATGAAGACGCATACAGAGACGCTTCAGTCTCAAAGAGAGATAGTCATTTTGAATGACATCGACTTTTAACAATCTACTCGAATTAATTTCTAAACAATCAATATAAATTCAGAGCTATAATAGATCGACAAGTGAAGAGAGCAAGACTGAACTTGAGCCATAACGAAAGAGTGGACGTTATGGAGTTAGCCCTAGTTTTCACCGAAATTGACAGTCTAGTACTTAGTAGTTTCATACCTAGTTAGCTATTATAATACGCACCTCAAAAGAATTAAGGGATCACTGAATGAACTGATGACGGTTTTAAATTGTTTTATTTTTGGCGGGTTTAATATTTTTTCTCTCTTATTTATGTTCTAAGAAACATTCCTAATCGGATCATTACTAAATTTGATAATCTACCTACCCAACATTATAATAATAATGTAATATATTATATTATCCTAAATATTGCCAAAAACCACTTTACTAGTAGGTAGGTGGACAGGTTATTAAAAAGGAGCTCCAAATAGAAAATACAAAAACTGATGGAAGTAATATTATTTCTTATACCTATTCAAGGAAAATATCAAAAGTAAAAGAGTTGGTGCAACACCAACCTGTCGAGCTGTTCCTTCAAGAGAATTGCAACGAATCCTTATTACATTTCTGTCGGTTTCTTTGCCTAAACCAGAACTGATTGGATTCTCACACCAAGCAAAAAATTGGATTTGGCAAGAAAAAATGTTTCAGCTGGATTGCAGCTGTGGCGTACTCGTGCTTTACTTTGAACCTTAGGGTAGTCCAAAAATTCTTACAACAAACTTAGCCGTTCTTTTGATATTATTGACATTTTGGCACCATTTTGGAGTTAGTTTTATATATAACATATATGTTCCTGTATGAGTGGTTAAAATATTCCTGCCTAATCAACATTATACCCCCCTTCTTCAAGAGAACATATCGAGGGTCTCACGGCAACTTCCCACATCGTCATTTGGACGACTTTTCAGCTGAGCCAAAAAACCATCTGCCAATGACCATGTTTTTTGAGTAATTCAGTAAAATAAATCGTGAGATTTAGTGTTACCTAACTTAGATACCTAACGTATACGCCGGGGTAAGACGCTTCGAATGGTATGCATAACTCATTTTGGCCAAGAGTGACGTTGTGGGGTGTTGCCGTGAGACCCTCGATATGCTACAAAGACATGCAAAGCGTACTACACATAGAGGAACACATGACTGTGAGGCAGAAAATCCATGTGCATACAGAGGAACATTTGCCACTTCTAGGAAAAACGTACTTACAGCAAAACAAAGTTGGCAATGCGGGAGGGGAACACGGTACTACCACGGCCAAGAGGCACCTGACAAACTCCTGGGAGAAGACTGGGCGTAATGCGTTAGGGCAGCCTCCAGGGGCAAAACTGTGAAACGCACATGCCTAAAAGGCATATGTTCCGTCCGAAATGCATAGTATGGTTGAAATTTGTATTTTGCTACGAAAAATCACCTCTCCCGGCCCCTTCGCCATGCACCCTTTGAGTTTCAGGGCAGGAGCCGCCAATGGTCGAACCGTAAAGGAATAACAATCACTGCTTCAACTTTTACCGATCGTACAGCTGAAAATAAATTAATAATAACCTAAAACAAATATAACTATAAAATAATTGGGGTTTACTTACTTGGAATGTTCACAATTTCGGCCACCTCTTCCCACGCCATATCAACAAGATGGCGATTCTTGTGATTTTCGTCGCGTTTATTCCACAGCACCGGCCGTTTTCGGACCTCACTGATCAACTTCAATTCCATGTTATTTGAAAAATATCAAGAAAAGCAAGGAAAAGTTGCTGTCACACGAGGAACCGACGTGAGAGGCGAAGCGCGCGAGCGAGCGTCGAAACTCAAACTGCCCTGAAAATGAGACCGACGAGACGGCTGATGCGAACGAGCGTTCAGTTTGCGCGGGAGACTCCCCAACGGTTGGAATCAGCAAAGGCAGCGAACCTTTTATAGCTCGCTGTAGCAAGACATTTTTGCTGCGGATTTGGCATCTACGTCTTCTTCACTTATAGAGTTGCATCCCCATTATAATTGTTGTTCTCGTTTTTCATAATCGAAATTTTGGAAATTTTCATTTTGGAAAAATAATGGAAATTTTATCAAGAGCGTTATTCTACAAATAAATTGCCCTCTATTTCATCACATTTATAATTGGGATATCAACCATTATACATTATAAATATTTGCCTTTGAATACGTTCCCCGAGAAACCAATTTAATACACGAGTATTAACCCATAGGCGCATGATTTTAGCATGGAACATGCTTTAGCCTTGGACTAACTAGCCGAAAAATGTCACGCGGAAGTGTCACGAAATTTTAACGATGATTTTCACGTACAACCGAGTAGTTGCTAGGGAAATGAAACTTCTTTCATTTTCATCGGACAAAAATCGTTTTCCATTAGTTGGAAAGCTCTTGATTTATACTATAACTATATAAATTTATACTGTAACTATATAATTGATTTATAACTATATAAATCGTAACATAATTTAATTTATGTTATTAGTAGATGTAGTAAACAATGCCGCTTGTTTTGTGATCACTTGGTTGTCATGTTGGTTAAAGTAGACGCTAAGAAACTGTTCAATAAGTTGAACTACTGAAAGCAGCAAACAGAATAAGAAAGCGCGGCTAAAGCATGTTCCATGTTTCTTGAATTTTAGCCGTAGGCTCTAAGCGAAAAGCAACCGGGGGTCCAGGGGGCTTGCCCCCTGGCGAGGCGCGCAGCGTCGAGTTTTGTTTTATTATTAATATACATTTGGAATCGTCCAAGAAAAAAAACTCTGCAAATCTTGACACAACGGTTTATTATCTTCTTTGTACCTACTCTACACCAGTGACCTACCTGAAATCAGTAGTAATAGAACCGCCACTTTTGCAGATGATACCGCAGTGTTAGCTGTGGGGGAGAGCATTGACGCTTCTATGGGCAAGCTCAACCAATCTATTACACAAATCCAAAAATGGACTGCTAAATGGAGAATACGGATGAATGAGGCAAAGTCGGTCCATGTTAATTTCACGAACCGCAAAATCAGCTACTTGCCCGCTTACCTCAATGGCAAAGTCATCCCTTACGCCAACGAAGCGAAATATCTTGGGATGACGTTAGATGCGAAGCTGCGATGGAAATCGCACGTAAAGAAGAAAAAACCGAACTGACTCTTAAACTCAGAAAAATGTCGTGGTTAGTGGGCAGGCGATCAAAACTGTCTGTGCAAAATAAACTAACCCTGTACAACCAAGTCCTAAAACCAGTATGGACTTATGGAGCGCAGCTGTGGGGCTGCACAGCTCAGAGCAATCGGAAAATTATTCAGCTCTTTCAAAACAGTGTGCTCAGGAGCATAGTTAATGCACCCTGGTACATTCAGAATGATAGACTTCACCATGATCTAGAGGTGGAATCGATCGATGAAACTATCAAGAAAGTGGCCATCGCCCACCAAGAGCGACTAAGGGGTCATGTCAACATCGAAGCTGTCCATTTGCTGGATGTAAGTGACCTACTGAGAAGATTGAAAAGAAGGAAGCCTCACGAACTAACACAGTGAATGTGAAGTAATGAATACTTCAACAGTTATCTGACTCAACAATTAACAAGTTCTGTATCTTGTTTCGATTGCTACACGTAGTAAATAAGATCAAAATTAAATTGCTAAGAAGTTGTAAACTTGGTGTAATAAAGAATGTTTTAAAGGAAAAAAAAAATCTTCTTTGTACAGATCACCCTTCTGTCTAGATTACTGAATGATAGATGAATAATTATTATTATGAATTATCAAGTAGTGTAAATTATTAATATCAATTGTTGGTTATTAATCATTTTTATGCTTCATTAATAATAATTATTATTAAATATTGTTTATTAACTCGATATTTCGTCGGCATACAGTCAATTTTTGCCGAAATTCGGATTGATATGCTACCTACATTAATTTTTTATGCTCTTTTGAATGGCGTCGTCGGTTTTCGTCTCTGGGTATCCGTTTCCATGGAATTTATACCTACTCGAGAAATGAACTAAGTGACTTTCTGCGTTCTGGAAGTACAGCAAATTTTTGACGAACCACACTTGCTAAAGGCAGATAACTAGCAGAGGCCGCCGGTGGTCTATTCACCAAAAGTACTGTTGATGAAAGCCCCCAATTTCATTTGAATACAATGATTCGTCCAATAGGATCCTTAGTGTCATCAAACCAAAGACCACATGGAGTAATGATTCTGTAAAAGTTGATGCTTGATGTCAATCAGGAGTCCAAATTTGCTCAAAAAATCTGCACCAATAATAGAACATTTGACATCTGCTATTACAAATGGCCAACAAAATTTGCGTCTAAGTCCTAGGTCAAGATTGACAAGGCGTTCTCCAAAAGTAGCAATACTTGAGCCATTTGCAGCAAAAAGGTTATGTTTTGATCTTATATTACGTTGTAATGGATTGGGCGGAACAACCGAAATTTCGGCTCCAGAATCGATCAAATACGAGTACTTCACATTTGAGAGACGATCTTGGACAAAAAGGCGACGTGAAAGTATGCCCGCGCTCCTATCCGTCGCGTTTACGGAGCTGGCGTTCCGTGGCGTTCCGGGCTGGAAGTTTTCCGATTTATCAGCAACATACCCACGAGGTGTAAGACATCTCCTAGCCTTAGTGCCATATTTGCGGTGGTAGTGGCAAATGTTTGGGTTCTCATTCTGATTATTATTGGTAGTACGAGGTGATTGTGAACGGGAGTAGTTGAAATGACGGTTGTTGTGACGTGAATTTGAATGTGAACGTCCTCGCGAACTCAGAACCTCAATCTGACTTGAAAGTTCAGCAATCTGAGCCTCCAATCTGGATAGTCGGTCAGTTGGTGGGACAGGCTGAGATGAAACTGCTTTTACAGAAAATTGAGATGGAGTAATTTCTAGGATCTTGTCCGCCATATTTGCCAAATTGTCCAGGGTGTCGGAACTCGAAGCTAAAATAGATCGAATGTTGATTGGTAGGCGTTGAAGAAACATAGTACGGAGAAAATCATCCTGCACTTGTGTACCTGCCAATGAACGCATTTCTCGTAGCAGCTGAGATGGTTTTCGATCACCTAAATCAAGTTCCGTCAGTAATTTGTTTACTCTCCGACCAGATGATTCTTTAAATTCCGATTGCAACCTGTCCATGAGATCTTTGTAAGGGGTGGCTGATTTTGGTTTGCAAAGGAAATCAGAAATCATTTCGGCTACGTCAGAGTCAAGAGAAGCCAGCACATAGTTATATTTCGTTATTTCAGAGGTGACTGGGCTGTTAACTTGCATTCTCCACACACGAACGCCAAAACGGTGGTATCTTGATACTAACATCATGATACGACATCAGTTGGCGGATTGGGGTTAGGAAGATTTACATCCGGTTGAAGTTCAGTAGGAAAGTTGTTACTGGCTTCGTCCATTGTCATAATATCGTGTACTGCTATTGAAGATGAGACGGTGAAGATACTAGTAAGTAATCACAATCGAAGTTGTTGAAGTATATGGCTTACCAATTGAAGAACCTTGCGGATGATCACGTCGGGGTCACCAATCGTAAAAGTTGTGTCATCAGTTGAATCTCGAAGGTTTGTAAGAATTGTAAGCGAACATACGGAACAACGTTGCATTGAACAAGTACAGAAGAATTATTAGAACTTAAGTGAAAAGAATAACGCTGTATGTACAATTGACTATCAGAAGTAGAAGTAGTAATCGGAAGGAAACGAGAACATGATAAGAAAACACATGGATGCTCAATAGTGTTGGTAGGTGTCGAGGTTCTGTTGAAGCCGATTCCGATGGTGGCGCGTGCGGCGAGTCAACGTACTGGTAACAGTCTAGCATTAGGTACCTCCACAATTCTATCTCAGACATGAAACATTATCAGAAACACGCATACGAAATGCCATAACATTTATCACTCATTGCTTTGCGAAACTCCAGAAATTGTACAGGAAATTGGAAATTGTACAATAACGGGTGGTTGATGAAACATGAATGGCCTAAGATAACTAGCAGAGGCCGCCGGTGGTCTATTCGCCAAAATTACTGTTGATGAAAGCCCCCAATTTCCCTTGAATACAATGATTCGTCCAATAGGATCCTGTCGTCAAACCAAAGACCACATGGAGCTATGATTCTATCTCAGACATGAAACATTATCAGAAACACGCATACGAAATGCCATAACATTTATCACTCATTGCTTTGCGAAACTGCAGAAATTGTACAGGAAATTGGAAATTGTACAATAACGGGTGGTTGATGAAACATGAATGGCCTAATATTCAAGTAACTTTGAATATCACGCAGGCCTCGTGTAGTACTTACATGTATACTGCGCTAAGAAGCTACCTATGTAACTAAGATTATAACAACTACGCTTGAAGACCCACCAACAAATTAAAGTAACTATGTCGATAAAGATCATACAACCGGCTATGTGATGAATACAAACTACAAAATTATTGCATTTTATTGTAAATTAAAAAATAACTCAATTATTATTACCTAATGGATGCGTTGAATGACCAAACACTAGTCGTTTGTTTGATGGTTTTTATTCCACGACGTTTCTGCCCAGGAACTGGGCCCTATTCATGCGGATATAATATAATATGTGTTCATTACCGTGTGCTATCCCCTGTTCAAAATCCCGATGTGACATTTACATCATCTTATAATATATCCGCATGAATAGGGCCCAGTTCCAGGGCAGAAACGTCGTGGAATAAAAACCTATTTGGTCATTCAACGCATCCATATACTTCCACTAGTCATCAACATCATAACATTATTATTAATTGTTAAAATGAGTTATTCTGAGGTATTTCGATGGGAAAACATCCAAAAATGCAAAGAGAAATAAAAGTCGAGCTATATCAGAAATTCATTAAGTCAAGTGCCTTTTTCATAAAAATAGTAATTTTACTACATTTAGTACATCTTACATGATTCAGATATGTCGTGGTATAAATAAAATATCATGAAGGACCACTGGCACAAATTAGGTTTCTCCAGCCATTTCCGAGCCAAAGCAATCCAACTTCTAAAATAAGAAGAACTTCAAACTCAAATTTCTGGAAACTGTGTTTTTTGACTTAGTTAGTTTCTCCTGTAAGCCGACGATTTGTAAACCATGTGCTGTTTGAATCAGCTGAGCCAGTTTGAAAATTAACCCGATAGGCTGCCTCACGATTCACCCTCATGTTGATGATATTCGATCTGCTCCAGCTTTGAGCCCTCATTGTGATCGAACGGATGGTCGTACAAAGCTGCGGATGGTCTTAAAAAATTCTAAAAAATAAACTATTTAAATCTGAACTGAAATATACACCGTTCTATATGAATTTTCCGAGTTTTGAAATTTTCAAAATTTCAAAATTCGTTTTGAACCCCTTCCCCTTGACCTAGGGTTTTAAAAAGCTTCAAGGATCATTCCAATGGTTCATTATTGATGGTAATGAACCAATATTACTCCCCTCAAAATTTGATGCTTTACGTTGCAAGATACGTAGATTCCAAAAATCGAATTGAAAAAAAAAGTCCGTCGGCAGCACTTTGGCCAGATAGCGTTGAGCAAAAATGGCGAAATTTGGTTTCCGGGTTCGGAGAAGTCCCACGATGAATTATTGAAACTTTTCATAACCCTAGGTCAATGGGAAGGGGTTCATAATTAATTTTGAAACTTTAAAAACGTGACTCTCGCGAAAAATTTCAGTTCAAGTTTGAACAATTCTACTCCACTTTGCCCAGTTAACGTTCTGCTAAAATTACAAAATTTGGTTCACAGGTCCAGACTACACCCACGATGATCCTTGAAACTTTTCATAACCTAAGGTCTATGGGAAGGGGTTCAAAACGAATTTTGAAATTTTAAATTCAAGTTTGAACAAAGTTTTATTCAACTTCCCGATGAGCTAGAGACTTGAAATTTTCATTATAGGTCAGAACCGGATGACAATGCGATATTCACTATATAATTATTAATAATTTTTGTTTTCAAATGTGGAACCCCCTGCGTTATGGGCGGGATCATCCTGAACAAAACAAGAGGTCCGGCGTTTAAATGCGACCGTTAGTTTCCTTTTTAGAGCATTTTGAAATGTGCGCTTCAATGAACGCTCCGGCCACCTCCGACCACTCGCCGCGGGTTTTCTTTGGAAATTTATTTATTTTAATTACATGAACTGTTCAAAATATCCCCCGTTCTCGGGGATCTGATTCACCAGAACCACTATGGACGAGCGACCCTCTGCATCCGAAAGAACGGAGGACATTTTGAACAGTTCATGTACTTTTATTTTATAAAGGCCTTCCCACAAAAATAAATAAATTTCCTAAGTAATGCCGTTGACATGACACTTTCTACACCCTGACGTAGTATACGTAGTATAGTAGGGTTTTCTGTGACCCTGACATGGAGATATTGCGACTGAAAACTCATTTATTTCGTTGCTAGGGAGGTCTCGGTACGTCACCATTCGATTCAGCGTGAAAATGTGTCCGAAATTTGCCTGAACATTTGCATGAAAATACACGTTTTGTCGCATACAAACTCGATTTTCTCAAAACGTTCCCCCTAAAATATAAAAACTAATGAAACCGTTGGAAAGCTGAGATTCTGAACAAGTTTTTCCTGAGGAGTGCCCGCCGAATGACCTCCGTAATAACAAAGCGAAGAACTAAAATTGAACGTGATTAAAAAAAAAAAAAATCTTCAGATTTTTACATTCCGCCATTTTTTAATGGGGTTAAGCGGCTTAACTTAAGCCAGACTAAAAAAGTCGGATTTTGTATCAAGGAGATAGGAAATTTAACGCTATTTTCAACGGTATCCTCAGATTTTATTTGACATAAAAATTCAAGGGAGTTAGGTGGGTTAAACAGAGACAAGGTCGAGAAAACGAAAAAAAATCTCAAGAGTTAAAAAAGTCGGATTTTTAGTTGAGTAAGAAAAAAACTCTACGAGGCATTTTTGTTGCAAATTAGCTGTAAAATCGATTCCCTGAGTTTGTTACATAATTACAGTATACACCCTGTATATTAGGTTTGACTAAATAGACTTGTCTAAATATGGCAACCCCAGTTGTGCTGGCCGGTTCATACGTCACGTCAATATAAGTTCAAACGATTCAAACAAGGAACGATTAGTATAGACGACAAATTCCTTTCCACCCGACAAGGAAACACTTCCCAGAAAGCTTCTAGTTACGTCCGAGTGATGGCCGATAATTCAGTCTCCCCTCACTCTCATTTTCTCTAGCGTACCGAGATTTGAACGAGAGTGCCGGTGTGCTCAGATCACAAGCGTGAAATCGGTGGAGGCTTGACTAATAGTTCTGTCGTACCGGGGGACCGTTGAGTGGAAAAGAAAACGAATCCTTTGTCCTGAGAGTAGGGACAGTTTGGGACCTTAGTCACAGTCTGGTGCTGCTCGTAATGAAAGGCGAATGAGGAGTTACCGAGTTGCCCTGACCTCGGGTTGCAACGATTCCCTAGCGATAGCTCCTTCAAAGCGGGCACATGGTGGATTATCCGGTCGTCGCTCAAGGAAATTTGGGTTAGCGCTGATGATGAGAACAATCTAATCACTTGAAATAAGTTGATGATTTCATATTGTCATGGAACAAACGGACGCGTATGGCACAAACATAGACGCTATACATAACTGGATAGCGAACTGATTCATGTTGAAGATGTTTTATAGGCTCTTCATTGGAGCCCTCATTGTGAACAAACGGCTGGTCGAATGGTTTTGAAAGGTTCTCTGAATCAAGATCTATTTCATTAGGGTTATGTCAATAGGGAGCGGTTAAAAATGAATTTTGAAATCACGAAAACATCATAGGTTTGGGTGCTATAGGGAACGCCAGTGTGTCAGAGAATAATTCTTTGATTGTCAAAAATCGAAAATTGGTGACTCACAAGACATGTCAAAGAGGAATTTCAAACGAGAAAATTTTTATTCAACCACCAGATCGAACTGAAGGATGGCGAATTTGAACTTTTTCCGCTCAACGTGGTCGGACAGGATTCTAGTTGATAGGGGTGGGCAGGGGAAAAGTCCAGTCAAGATGTATATCCGTGCTTGCAAGAAAACCGGTCGTTCTGATTTTTTTATATCGAGGGTCTCAGGGCAACACCCCAATTCGTCACTTTTGGCCAAAACGAAGTTATGCATACCATTCGAAGCGTCTTCCCCCCGCGGATCGATCTCACTAAGTATAAGTTAGGTAAAAATAAATCTCACGATTTATTTAACTGAATTAGGTACTCAGTAAACATGGTCATTGCCAGATGGTTTTTTGGCTCTGCTGAAAAGTCGCCCAAAACACGATGTGGGAAGTTGCCGTGAGACCCTCGATATGTTGTTAGGACCTCAAACAGTAGTAATAATCCAGATTTCCAACATTCAAAGACCTCGGGAAATGGCCGAAAAACCATGAAACTTTCGCACTTTTTTCGGTTTTCGCTCCATATGTCCATGAGGAATTGGTTTGACGGGTATGGTTACCCCATTAACTTTCAAAGAAGAGTAAATTTGCTAAAATATGGTACCAGAGCGAGCTTTCTACATTCCTCGTTCTCAAGATACATCCTTTAAAAAAAGCCCAATTTTTCCAAAAAGTGAGAAATTCTCAAAATGGCCACTTTTTTGTGTGGAATATCTTCTAAAATACTCATCCCTCGGCAAACTTTCACCATGCTATGGCTGCGGGGGTCGTCCTTACAGAAGTCAATGCCCCTACCGTAATAACGGTGCAACAATTGCTCGATTATGGGCCACCGTTCAAAGGTTTGCAAAAGGCCAAAATCACAAACGTTGCGTAAAGATAATGTTAATGAATTCGAATATTCTGACTTACTGATCTTTCTGATCTTCTAGTGATACGAATGAAGATGAATCGTGGTACCTACAAAGCTCGATTAACGCTGTATCTAGTCAACACAGAGTACCTCGAATCATGATCGGTGTCCGAATTCAAGGCACGCTAATTCCGATGGAATTGGATACAGGAGGGGCATGCAGTTTTGTTAGCCTTGCCACATTTCGCAAAATCCAATCTCCTGATTTTAAAGTAGAAAAGTCCGATCGTATTTTCCGCAGCTTCACCAAGGAGGCTTTCAAGTGTTACGGATACTGAAAATTCAAGGTAGAATACCAAAGTCCTACTAAAACTCTGGATTTATTCATTGCGGAATTTGCTTCTGAATGTATTTTTGGCAGAGAGTGGATTGCCCATTTTGCTGATCTGATATCAATCAAGGAGCTTTTTCGCCCTACACAGTTCCCTGCTCCAGGAATGCTCAGCTATACACGCAATTTCTTGTACCCCTTCAGACCGTGCTATCTTGAACTCCCTGCTGGAACGGTACAACCACATTTTCAGTGACACTGCTGGCACTCTCAAAGGCCCATCCATCGACCTACTTCTGGTCAAGGGAGCATCTCCCAAATTGGCATATGCCCGCCAAATTCCATTTGCTCTCCGGGAGGCTATTGATAGGAATGGCCAACATAAGACCGACCAGCATGTGCATGACCTACTAAACTCCAAGATAACTGCAACTGCTGATGAGCTTCGAACCTTCATTACATCATCTACCACGGGGACGGATAACAAGGAAGCTGGGCATGTTGACCAACTCAAGTCAGTTGCTGATCATTCAGGGGCCCCAGAGAGTCAAGGACACCAGGCACCAGCACCGCTCAAAAAAGTGAGCTTCACAGAGCAGCCATCATTGTTGACAACATACCATCCTCTGCCGACCACCTCTTGCCCTCGCTCTCCACCTTTCACCGGATTCCCCTCGCCAGAGAAACTACCGGATCGATCACTACAATCCCCTGCTGATGTGACACCAAAACGAAGGTCCAACAGACCTAGACAACCTCCTAGGAGATTCGCCCATAGTGACTATCCTTAGGGCCTTGCCTTTGCATTTCTTCACATAATTACTTGAATTACCAAATAAGCCCTGGTCCAAAATTGAGCTGGGAGAACTGTTACGTCCTCCACACAGCTAGTGGACACAGTGGGATTTACCTGTTATCATTCATGAATAAAAAGTTATTTCAGTTCGTATAATGCTCGTGCTAATGGCTCTCCCTTTCTCATCAATCCCCTCATCTCTTCCCTTACTCAATAGAATATAAAACAAAGGGTGCCAATAAAAAAACTTCAAATGGTGGGTTCATTAAAAGAAGTAGCGTAACATGTTTTAAATCAAAATGTATTACTTAAATGTTGATTTTTGACATATTTACTGCTTGTTGAAATTCAAAGTTTTACCAAGTCACCCCACTTGACGGTATTATTAAAAGCATTATTTTCGTCTGATTTCCCGACAGTTTGATTGAAGTCACATAAGTTGCATCATGAGTTATTATTCATAACGCTGTCTATTCACTATGAGATTTACTGAACTACCCTGCTTTCAAGGCTTGAAATTCAAGCTCATTCAAAATACGAGTATGATAACCACAGTTGTATCCCTTATATCCCTCGAACGGTGATGTCTACATACCTCCTCGTCCAAATCGTACACAGATGTCAAAAACTTGAAAGTGAATTTTCTGAATAAACAAATTAATATAACTTAAAAAAGAAAATAAAGGTTCTAGATAAAAACATATAGGTACCACAATTTAAGACCTTCCCCAGCTCTCAAGTCATTATTGGGGCTCACAGTGGGCAAAACCGCTAATTTAGCTGGACAAAATCTCAAAATACTATGTCCTTAAAAATACGAATCTCCTATGGAAAATCAAAGTACAGGTGTATACAGGATGATTCATGACAAGCCCTGTCCTTCAGAACGTTGCAGAAAGGGAACAATGTCGTTTGATCCCTCATTTTAGTCGAAACTGAGGATGAGTGCCTGAAAAATCCGAAGTGAAGTGTCGAGTGCTCTAAAAAATTATTTGCAGTATTTTTTTGTCCTCTTTTATCTATTTTATCAAGAAAAATGGATATCACACCACAAGGTAAGTCTACACTTTTCACCAGTAGCCATTTTCATGCATTTTGAATCTATTCTGTTAGAAAATAGAACCTTTCAGTGGCTTCATGCAACCCCAAACAATCAATTTAAACCACTCCCCCCCCCCCCCCCCGTCGAATGCTATGCCATTTTAACTACAATTTTTGGTGTTTTTAAGGTCACCGATGGCTCCCAATGAAAAGGAATTTTCGATTTTTCAAATTTTTGGGGAGTCGCGACATCGTTTTTTAAAAATAAATAGAAATGAGTTTTTACATGTACTTTTCATGTTTTTGCCGTTTTCCTCACTAATTGCTCAATGAATTTTGATTGAACTAACAGGAGCCATTCTTCATGTTTGTGAACAGGTATCCAGTGTCTCCGGAACCTGGGAAAATATCCTAAAGGGAACAAATTTAGAAAACAAAGTGTCAAAATCCCTTCAAAGAGGGTTTTAAAAAAATGTTTTAGTGAGAATTACTATCTTAAGTATAGAAAAATATGATATACTTATTCGTAATCAGCGCAAAATGTCTTCATATAAAAACGTCCCAACAATCATAAAAAATTGTCATAGTAACTATGACAATTTTTTATGATTGTACTGAAATGCGTTTGTGATGGTATTTGGAGTGGTATACGACGAATTTGGTGTAGAATGAGAAAACAAGTCATGCAGCATGAACTAAAGAGCGAATTTTCAATAAATCATTTTAACAATTTTATAACTGTTATAAAATTGTTAAAATGATTTATTGAAAATTCGCTCTTTAGTTCATGCTGCATGACTTGTTTTCTCATTCTACACCAAATTCGTCGTATACCACTCCAAATACCATCACAAACGCATTTGAGTACGGTTTACACACATTTCAAAGGAGTTATAGGTTTTGTCCAGTAAATAAGCGGTTTTGCCCTATGTGGGGTGCCATAACTGGTCTGGAAATCACTTCTGCCCCTTTCAGTGACAATCATCCAAGTCTTTCATGTTAATTCTTAGGTAAATGAAAGTATTAAAAAAAGACTTCCAAGAGCTGGGACTATGAAAAATATCGTAAAACAATCATTACAAAGAACGCACTTTATTGCCAGTAAAAAATTGCGAACAAAGGAACTTGCAAGAAATTGAATTATTAGCAAAATAATTGTATAGGTATTACTTGTTATGAATCATAAAATTCTTATAAAAATGAAAAAATAATCTAATATCACTACTGGAGGCACTAGGTAGTATCACTAGATCACCGCATATATGAAACAAAATCACAGTGTTATCGAAGGTTGAATTCAAAAGTTCAAATTACCATTATGTCATCACATTGGCGAAGAAAGATACCAGGCTAATAAAATTATTTTAGGTTTAAAAATCAATTTCCTCAGACTTGAAAAAAAAAAGAAGTTTTAAAAATTCTTCATTTAATGAAGAAAAAATACTCTAGTGTCGCTAGAGAAAGTCACTAGATACTCGTAGTATCACGCACGCGACTGGCCGGAGCGATGAATGTGCAGTTCTGGCGGAGTTCAGAGTGCCGGCGTTTGGTAGGTCCGTGCTCTCCCGGGACGAGGCGGTGCGGCTGCTGGACGGCATAGGATGGTCGCAGCTGGTGTATCAATGATTTCAAATCGTGGCGTGTCCTGAATTTTGGTGGACAGGACTCATCGCAAATCAGCATCCTTGGTGGGTAGCCAGATAGTGGATCCCTCATCGGCGGGTTGGCTGTTCAAGCTCAGGGCCGAGCTCCTACCCTTAAACGCACGCCCCTATGAGACTTGCCGGAGCGATGAATGTGCCTTGTGAGGAAGGACACTTACCATTTTCTCTGCGTCTGTCCAGTTCTGGCGGAGTTCAGAGTGCAGGCGTTTGGTAGGTCCATGCTCTCCCGGGACGAGGCGGTGCGGCTGCTGGACGGCGAAGGATGGTCGCAGCTGGTGTGTCAATGATTTCAAATCGTGGCGTGTCCTGAATTTTGGTGGACAGGACTCATCGCAAATCAGCATCCTTGGTGGGTAGCCAGATAGTGGATCCCTCATCGGCGGGTTGGCTGTTCAAGCTCAGGGCCAAGCTCCTATCCTTAAACGCACGCCCCTATGAGACTGGCCAGAGCGATGAATGTGCCTTGTGAGGAAGGACACTCACCATTTTCTCTGCGTCTGTCCAGTTCTGGCGGAGTTCAGAGTGCAGGCGTTTGGTGGGTCCGTGCTCTCCCGGGACGAGGCGGTGCGGCTGCTGGACGGCGAAGGATGGTCGCAGCTGGTGTGTCAATGATTTCAAATCGTGGCGTGTCCTGAATTTTGGTGGACAGGTCATGACACCAAGACCAGAGGGGGAGGGTCTGGGGAACTCACTACATTCTTCTTTGAACGTCGTGGTAGTTGGGCAAAATCGTTATCATAATGAAGTTTGTACTCTATTACCCCTATGGGATTATATTTTAGCCACTTGATCTCAGTAGGGTCGTGCGGTTTGGTACCAGGTCGGTTTAAGTATTAGCGCATGAAGGCAGGGCACTAGAAATTTAGTGGCAGTAACTAGAGGTTGATGGTGAATTATAGGAGTCTATTAGTGATGATTGTGGTGGGCGATCGTCGAAATCAAACTCTTCCCGTTGATTGCTGACCCTGGTCGCAGTAAGGGGCAGACTTCTTTTGCAGCTAAGATGACCCCTAAGACCTCATAGTTTTCCCAGTTGTCCAAATAATTGTTTTCGTGATGATTGCTGTCATTGTTATGAGTCGTACAATCAATTATTGAACACTCTGCCGTTGTTCGCTTATAGATATCCCTCAAACGGTGTTGTCTACCTACAACCTCGTCCAAATCGTACACAGAAGTCAAAAACATGACGAGTTCTTTCTTCTTAACGCCCTTCATGCGATTCAGCTCGCTCGTCGCTCGCTTGTGAATTATAGGAGTCTATTAGTGATGATTGTGGTTGGCGATCGTCGACATCAAACTCTTCCTGTTGATCTGAGATGGCTGACCCTGGTCTGAGTAAGGGGAGGATTTCTTTTGCATCTGTGATGACCTCTAAGACCTCATAGTTTTCTAAATAATTGCTTTCGTGATGATTGCTGTCATTGTTATGAGTCGTAAAATAAATATATTATTAAACACTCTGCCGTTGTTTGCTTATAGATATCCCTCAAACGGTGTTGTCTACATACATCCTCGTCCAAATCGTATACAGATGTCAAAAACTTGACGAGTTCTTTCTTCTTAACGCCCTACATGCGATTCAGCTCGCTCATCACTCGCTTGTGAATTACAGGAGTCGATTAGTGATGATTGTGGTGGGATTGCTGACTCTGGTCGCAGTAAGGGGCAGACTTCTTTTGCAGCTCACTTTGGCATCAATTATTGAACACTCTGCCGTTGTCTGATGTAAGTTCGTGGGAGGTGGAAACTGTACTAGCAACTTCTCAACATCGGATGTTGAAGAAGATTCTTCTCCTAGTGCTTTGGGGTCCTCTGGTATGTAAGGTAAGTTGCTGAAAATAACTCCACTAGCGCCCTCAGCAGCAGTCGAAGGTTCTGGTGTTGTTGGAGGCACCTTCAGCTCGTCCCAGCCAGTACCTGAGAGCATAAAAAAAAAGTTTTTTCAAAAAGAAGATAGGATAAGGTAACCATATTGTGGACATCAAAGTGATGAGTTTGAAGGTAGTCATCTCAAAAGACAGAAAGGCGGAATGAGACGGGACTTTTTCTCAAAAAACGCGACAGAGGTCTAAGAAGCGGGACATTTGGTGGCCTTATGACAGCCTATGTAACAGTGGATTACAAAAAAATGAGAGGTATTTCCGTAAAATATACATTGGAGTAGAAAAATACAACCTTTGAAAAAAATAAATAAATAAAGATAAATTTGGTTTCTACAAAAATGAAAATTGAAGAGTACAGTGGAAGAATGATACATGTCCATGATAGCTGATCTCGAGAAAAACTATTATTATGGTTTAAAAACATTTTGAGGCAAGGGAATGATCAAGATTAAAAAAGACTTCAGAATCTGATGTTTGCACACATTTTTATTTTTTTAAATCTTGATCATTTTCTTGCCTCAAAATGTTGTTAAACCTTAATAATGGTTTTTCTCGCGATCAGCTTTTATGGACATGTATCATTATTCCCCTGTACTCTTCAATTGTGTTAAATTTAATGGAATACCGCCATCCTGTGGACTAATCCGTCCACAAGGACTAATCCGTTCCCCGTGGTGGATGGGGGAGTATACATATATCGACTTATTTTTAAAACAGTTTACATTGTATGAATACTCAGAAATCACCCCAAACTTAGTTACTTATGTGAGTTATGTAAGTAATGTGAGTAAGGGAATGGGTGGCCACTTCAAATATCGTACAAAATGATTAAGCCAAGACAATCAACAAAAAACAAATCAAGTCAGATACTGTCGGGTGGGTAGGTATCCAAATTATGTTATTAAGGTCATGTGATTTATTTTCCCTCGCCCTTTCGTAACTCTGGCTCGGGACCGTCTAATTTAAAATTAAATCCTACTCCTCGATAATTTTCCTTCTAATATAAAACAAACAAAAAAACTTTCTCTACCATCAAAAACTTTGGAGGGATAAAAGATGAAAGAAATGAAAGAGAAAAAATGAAGCAGATAACACACAGCACATTTTACAGCAGTCGTTCAAATTGGCCCCAGCTGTCTTCCAACATTTATTTTTAAGCTCGCCTTAGCCGGTCCCAAGCCCGGGTTGCGAAATGGCGAGGGAAAATAAATCACATGGCCTTACCAAGATACTTTAGATACCTACCCACCTGCCTAAAAACTCATCAAACTAAAACTATCAAGAGCCAGGATAAGGTGATTTTTCTTTATAACGACCATGTTTCAGGCTGTAATCCCGGTTTAATCAAGTCCAATAAAAATTTAAAAAAATACACAGTCATGCAGCATGGCTATTAGAGCGAATTTTCGAAGAAATTATTGGTTTTATGTAAATGTCTCCATTGAACATGATGACCATGAGAACATCACAAGTATCAACCACGTTCCTTCATTTTCAAAGTGCTCCAGTTGGAGAGCGGAATAAGATATAGCAATTCGGACTTCCCCATCTCATTCAACGTGTAAAAACCTTTAAAATGAGGTGTAACTTAACACAGACCGTTTCATTTTTGGAATTTATGGGTGAACCTCCCCCCATAACCCCTCTCAGCTTTTGGACATTCAACACGACGGTAAAGTCAGAATTGCGATATCGCATTCCGTCATAAGATTACAGAAGACTAACCATGAAGAACGTATTTTTCATCTTCAAAGTAGGTACTCAAGTTTGAGAATGGAATACTGACTAGACGATCGTATTCAGCGTGTAAAAACCTTTAAAATGAGGTGTCACTTGTCAGACTTTAATTTTTTGGGTGAACCCCCCCCCCCCCCCCCATCACCAAAACCCCCCACAGCTTTTGGAAATTTCAACTCAAAACACAACGATATCTCATTCCGTTATCAGATTAGAGCAGACTATACATGAAGATCATCTCAAGTGACAACCACGTTTCTTCATCTCCAAAGTGCTCCAGTTTGAGAATGGAATAAGATATCGCGATTTTGATTTCACCATCGTGTCCAGCATTTAAAAAAACCTTTAAAACGGGGTGTCACTTGTCAGAATGTTCCATTTTGGGAATTTATGAGGAATTCCCCCCCCTAAAACTCCCCAAAACCCCCCTTAGAGTGGCCCGATTCTGCCCATCTACGAACTTAGCCTACAGATTTACATAAATATATAATTTTCTGTATTGTTCATTTCCTCCTTTGGTTGAAAAACCTTTGTCTGTTTGGAGGGCAACCCTCCAAACAGACATAAATATATAAATATCCAGGATGGTCTGAAACGGATTTTGGTATGACAATTTTTTCAAAAATTCGAGTTTTAAAAATTTTGGACCGAGAACAATAGCTAAATTTTCTTCGAAAATTCAGTGTTGAAAAATGATGAAATTTCATGTCCCACACATGGGGATTTCCGTCTTTGTCAATCTTGCGAGATCGTTGAGTGTAGCGAGAACGCCGACAGCGCTCTCTGGGAACTTGTATCCGGTGACTGGGCACCGTGCGCCCACCATGACCGCGAATGTACGGTGGTACCTAATTTGATCCGGCCATATTTTATGAATCACACACTCATTGTTAAATAAATAATTATTCAATCCATTTGCTCAAACAGTTCTTTTGAATACGACAACATTGTGGCAGAAGTGTGTCATCGGTAATCGTGCTGTGCCGGTAATAAGTTGATTCTCGTCATAACTTAGACTTTCGTTGACTCAATCGTGGAAACCAATCACCAGCAACCACGTGAGTAACAAGGAACATTAAAAATCATGAGCGACGCACGGCCACCTCCTCTTTTTGATTTCGAAGCGGTCGATTTAAAAAAACATTGGACGGACTATATGCAAGCCTTCGGATTCTACCTCATCGCCTCTAAGAAAAAAGATGAGATGGATGAAGTGAAAATTGCTACGCTATTGAATCAACTCGGAACTAGAGGTGTTGAGCTGTACAACATGTTGAAAGCCGATAAACAAGAATCAGGTCAGGACGGAGAAGAAATATTCACGACATATCAGGAAGTGGTTGAAGCGTTCACTGCATACTTCTCTCCAAAGCTAAATGTTCTCTACGAGCGTTTCAAATTCAACAGGCTGACGTTGCAGCAAGGAGAACACCTTCATGACTTCATCATGCTACTCAAAACCGCTTCAGCAACTTGCGGGTTTCGTGAACGGGACAACATGATACGGGATCGCCTCATCTCGCAGATCGACGAAGAACCCTTGTTGACCCGCCTGCTGGACAAGGGAGAAACACTGAGCCTGGAAGAAGCTACGAAGATTTGCAAACTCTATGAAGCAAGAAAAAATAAAATAAAAGACATCGCTGGAGGATCAAACAACAAAGAAGTATATGCCGTCAAGAAAGGTACTTACTGCAATGATATATGTACATGTAACAGTAACAATAGAAATGATAATGTTCTTTATAATTGTAAAAAATGTGGTAGGAAACATGCAGCCGCTCAGTGCCCGGCATTCGGCAAACAATGTCCTATTTGTGATGGCTACAACCACTTTGAAGTCGGATGTTTCTCTAAAAAACGAAGTGGAAATAGGTAATAAGAATAAGAAATTCACACGATCGTTAGAAACTCGAGACAGTAGTGATGATGAATTCGCTTATCTTGATTCCATTCAACAGTTAACAGCAACAATATTACCAATGATAATGTCAGAGGGCCGTAAAAAATTGTTTGACCGAGATACCATACAGGAACCAATTCTGGGCCAAGTAATAAAGTACCTTAAGACCAAATGGCCTGCCGTCAGATAATATTAAATATTAAACAATCACCAAATAGGAGTATACCATCCTGCCATATTAGCTCATCACGAATTTGGAAATTTTCGTATTTTCGGAAATGACTCGTATTTGGTGATAGAGTCATTGTTCCATCAAATCTGAGAAGAGATGTTCTGAGTTCGCTGCATGAAGGACATTTAGGCATAGGTAAGACTCGTTCAAATGCCAGAAAAAAGTTTTACTGGGCTAACATGGCTCTAGATATAGAATATTTCATAAAGTCATGCCAAATTTGTTCAGAATGTCTTCAAAAAATGCAGCAGAGCCAATGATTATTACCTCTATACCTACCCTCCCTTGGACAAGAATAACAATGGACATTCTAGAATATAAAAATAAGAATTATCTTGTAACGATCGATTATTTTTCCAAATGGATTGAGTTATCAAGGCTAAACACTAAATCTATTAGGGATATCACTAAAATTTGGCCATCCGGAAGTTATTATTTCCGATAATCGTCCTTTCAACATCCGTGAATTTGTCTCGTATTTAATACCAAATGGGATTAAACTCGTTACGAGCAGCCCCCACCATCCTAAATGTGGTGGGGGCTGCTAGCAGAATCGGCTGTGAAAATATGCAAAAATATCCTCAAAAAAGCAGAATTGTCTAATCAAGACCCATAATATTATACACTACTGCAATACCGAAGTAAATTCAACAGGTTTCTCGCCTTGTCAATTATTATATAACAGACATGTAAGAGATAAATGTACCATACTTGAACCTTCAGTACCAAACCGAGAAATATTTCGAGATCGTAGTGAGAAATCGCAATCATCTCAAAAACAGCGACTCGACGAAAATACAAAAAAATGAAAAGAGTAGGTAGAAGAGAAAGCCAATACTCCGCGGTCTTTCTGGATCGAAGGTGAAAACCAGAAATTGTACCGTAGAAATAGAAAAGACATATTGAAAAGTTCGTAGGAATAAAGAAATGACAAATGAGAACGGGAGTGTAAGAGAAGAAACCTATCAGGTAATCAATTGTTAAAGAGGGAAGTAAACAGATTGTATAAGTAACTGCATGTATTTGTACGTTTACGCACCTTCATAATAAATGTGTCAGAAAATATCGTACTAGTAACCTAAATTGCACAAACGTTTCGCTGATGTATTACACTGTGCCGAAACACTTATCACGGCAAAAAGGACGAGAACCTCGTTCGAACACTCATTCGCAATAAATTAACTAACTACTTCACGATTGTTTGTAAGATCCGCGGAATTAATTATTATTGTAGTTACTATTCTATCACTCAACTAAACTAATGAACAGTAATAGTTATTTCATTCAATGTAACCTTGTGTGTGTGTTTCCTTTGTTTATTGTCTCCGGTTTTTTTTTACCACGATGAGATGTAACCTTTTCAAACAGTGAAATTAATTGTAACCTAAGCGATAACACAGCTGATTATTCTTATCAACCTGTGCCATATGGATCAGCGTGACCAACTGATGTAATGTGGAATTAATTTGCATTGTATGGATCATTAACCTTGAGGAAGAAAGATGTTGTGATGTCAATCTTGCGTGATGGTTGAAGTGTAGCGAGAACGCCGACAGCGCTCTCTGGGAACTTGTATCCAGTGACTGGGCGAACCCCTCTCCCGTAGGCCATATTTTGTAAATCACACGCTCATTGTTAAATAAATAATTATTCAATCCGTTTGTTTAAACAGTTCTTTTCAATACCACAACATCTTATCGAAATTACGAACAAACGAGGTTAGTCAAACTTCGGGCGCTTCTGGGTGCGCCTAAATAAAAAGAATTTCGAAGTAAAAAGTTCAAGAAATTTGACGTAGAATCTAAATCTGCAATGATAACGGGGGGGGGGGGGGTTCATTTGAAAATACAAAGTTGGCATGTGTAGCCAGCATTTGTGCGCATGTGCGGCGCACGAAATTGTGATCGTTGAATTCTTTGTAAAAAAAAATAAGGGGACGTTACTTCGACGAGTTTTTCGCTATCTATCAAAATATTGAAATGAAAAGGGTGGGACATTCATTAAGATCGTCCCTGGGTGGTAGACCGGACCGATTAGGGATTCTTCTTCTTCTTTCATATTTAAACTCCTGAGTACGTTTGTGAAAGTATACCAAGGGCAGATTTGATATACAGTTGGGCAGTGGAGAAAACATGTACAACCTCAAAATGCTCGAGAGAGGAGAACCGTTTTGATTTATTTGCTAATGCCTTAAGAATTGACTTTTGGGCAATTGATAAAGGTTTCAATATACTTGGGACCGTGCCACCCCAAACTAGAATGCCGAAACTCAGAATACTTCGCACTTGAGATTTATAGACAACTAATAACGATTTATGATCCAGAAAGTTTCTTATTTTGGAAAATAAGAACACACAAAATTTTCAATCTTGCTCGTTAGGTACCGCTGATATTTGTGGTTCCCACCTTAAGGTAATGGTACCAAAGGCGGATACTGCTCCAGTAACGGATATTGGCTCAAATAACCGAATAAAATAAGAATTTGGTGTCACTCAGTTGACCAATGTTCTTTCCACCAGCAGCAGGGGTACTCCAGCAGTTATAACTAAAAAATAAAAACAACATACCTACTATGTGTTCAATGTTGCCACGGGCAATGAGAAATGTAATGTTGCCTCTTCCTACGGCTTAGTTCATCGAAGTCCTAATGTCATCTGCTAAGGATTCCAGCTACCGAATTTAGGTGTTGAGACCGTTATTATTTTTCGATTATTTCTGTCAATTTTTTTATCGTTTCCTCGAGAAACATCAATTAAGTCTGTTTGTACTTCATTTATTTTCAATGTAGCCAGAAAAAGCATAATTTAATGGATATCCGCTATTGGATCACATAAATATTGAATTGCACCAAAAGAGGATACCACTATCCGCCATTGGATCATAGGTATATTTTTAATATTGGTGTTTTATTCTTTAGCTTTATGAAGTCCGACAGTACAAAATTTGTTGATGTAGGTACACGGGAAACAAAGGCCGATAGGGGGTATCCGCAACTGGTGCTTTCCTTATCTTCTACTGGGTCATTGATTCCAGGATGTTTTCGCAAACCTACCTCAAACTTCACCAATTCATGTTTTGGGCTTGCTCTGCACTCTAGCGATCACCCAACTATCTACTGGAGCCGTGGAAAAAATCACGTGATCCTAACCTTCCTTCCAAGGGTTGCTATAATAATACAAACTTCATTACGTACTTCCACGTTTCTAGCATGTGTCACGAGTTGCTGTAGATTTTTGCTCACCATGACTGATGAAAGGAATGTACCAACTTTTTTATTGCTTGAACATCTTCCTCGACAGTGTCACTCAGAGTTGATAAAAGTAGTAATTTATTGGAGCAGTGGTCATCAGAACTTGGACATCACCTCGAGGGTGCATTGGGAGATGGGCCCACCATCGCCTTTGAGAGTCGACATCTTCCTGTTACTTTCTTGAATATTTAGCTTCTTCATATTATTGTTCCCTTCAGTGTCATTTGGAATTGGTATTTTCTAATGTGGCAATTAATTTTAGGTAATTAATTATCTGTTTTTAATTACAAATTATGTCCTCCAGTGTTTTATGTGTGTTCTATTTCCTTTCTGTGTGTTTTGGTTGTATTTCCTTTCTGTTTACCTCCTCTTTATAATTCATAATGCAGATCACCGAGATTTCAGCCTACCTCGTAGTGAAGAAACATGTTGGTGTACGTGTGGGGGTGTTCAGTAGGTACATGTTGTGTCATCTAAATGTGTCCACCTGTGATGACAAACATGGGTCTTAACAGCACATCAAAGGGAAGCCCATACGTTTTGGCTACAAGCTTTGGTCCCTATGCACTAGAGATGGTTATTTCATTTCATTTAAAACCTATCAAAATGAAATAGGGCTGGGTGCAGCAGTTGTACTGGAGCCGTCATCGAGACTTCTCGAATCTGGAAAACCGTACAATCTCTACATGGACAATTTTTCCACAGGTTTGCCATTGATTCGAATGCTGACCTCCTTAGATTGTGGTCCACTGGTACTGTAAAAGAAAATCGAATAGAAGGATGTCCCGTGAGGTTGTGTGCTGATATGAAGAGATCTGAAAGGAGAACGTACTCAGCAAAATTTACTGAAGACATGTGCGCAATTCGATGAAATGAAAATAGTATCGTGACATTCACGTTGAATCGTCATTCATCGACACCAATAAATCGTGTAAGTATATAGAATTGGATTTGTTGATGAATTGAGAAAGAGAATCACAGTTCCCTGCCCCAACATCGTCCAGGCTTATGGGAGGAGTAGACCGCTTTGAAAAATCTCGCTTCGCTGAGATGTTCCTTAAAAGGGCGTAAATGGTGGTACCCCCTCTTCATCTTCAGAATCGACGCAGCCTGCCAGAATGCATGGCAGTTGAAGATGAGGATCAGCATAGACCAGACCACTTATTGTGACTTCAGAAGTGGAGTCGTGCAGAGCTACTGCTACACTCTGGGGAACAAACCAACGAAACCTCGATCTGTTTTATCAGTTCCAAAAGTAAGGGTAGGTCCGAACCAGAAAAGACCCTGCTCACAAAGAAGGTGCAAGAACTGCCACAAAAGTACTAGATCTATGTGTGATAAATAGAGTGTGGGGCTCCATATCCATTGCTGGTACGAATTTCACTCCAAAAATAGTACGTTTGCTAACAAAAAATGTTCGTTTCATACCCAGGAAGAACCTAATAATATATTATATCGACTATATTGCAATAACTTGTATGTAATATTTATTTGAAGAATACAACGCATTTCCTACTATGTTTGGGTTTCACTGTTGGTGTCTCATCCCAATGCACCCTACAGGGTGCGCCCCTATATTTTCTACCCAAATTGATTTAAAGTTTTCTTTAGACATTTAGGCCCCAAATGAACAGGAAAATGAAAAGAAAAAGTTGTACCTAACCTGGTGCACATTTGGGAACTGGAGGGTTAACTAAGTGCATAACTAAGTAGGTAAGTACCTATTTAACCTACCTATCTAAGTAGTACATACTTAAGTAAGTACCTACATAAGTATTCATTTCAGACTCGAGAAAAATGGTAGGCGCAACCAAAATTTTACTGTAGGTACACAGATGAGGAAACGAAGAAGGCAATTGCTGATGCTTCAAATGGTACCTATTCAGGAAGAGCGTACAATATCCCTTTCGCTTCTCATTACTACAAAGTAAATGGTTTGCGGCAAAAACCAGAAAGAGAAAAGCTAGGGCATCATCATCTTCAGACGATGAAGAGTGGCATCCTACCCAAGGAATTGACACAGCTGACGAAAGTGTGGTTGTCTCTGAAAATGATACCGATTCATTATGTATTGAGCCCGGAAACAGGTGAGGTGTCTGAAACCCCTTTGAATTCCGTTACACACTACAAAATGACATCATAACTTGTGAACAAAACTCTGTGTTCAGTGATGAGAACGAGGAAGAAGTTGTTATCGAGCAGATATGGAATTTGGAAGGGCTAATATTGACAAAGAAGAATTGACAGAACAGAGGGAATTGTTGAGAATGATGAGAATTTAAATATTAGGTACCTACTAAGATCGTCACCAGAGCCGAGCCATTGTTCACAGGGATGGTGAGCCAAACAATAACGGGTGGATGGTGGAGGAGCAGAAAGGTGCCGTAGTTGCTGAAGGCGAACACCCACTAAAAGAAGAAGCCTGATGATGAAGTTAGAGAAGGGGTGTTCGAAAAGGGTAGCTATGTTATTGCCAAATTACTAAACAGAAGAGAAGCGAAGTGAGTTTGTGAAATTGACGATGTAGACCATATCAATGCAAGGGTCTATACCCTTAAACCAGTTACTAGATATGGAAATATATTTTCCAAGGATGTCAAAGAATCGAAAAAATAACTCTTGACCAAATAGAAAAGGCTTTGCCAAACCCACGGACATTTGGTGTTGGTGCCAATGAAAGAGTTTCCTTGCCCACCTCTTGAGCATCCAACGTAACTTATTCCTTAGTTCCTGCGATAGTAAGGCTGATTTTCAAGCCAATTTACCATTAAGTTACCTGCCTGTTTTAAAAGTGTATGTATTGGAGATATTTTTTCAAATGAAATACTTTTTACCAGTAAATATTTGAAAAAATACCCCTTATCCTCTTCTGGTACACTTGATTATCCGCTTTAGGAACACATATTTTTTTGCTATCCTCAACTGGTGCATTTTTGACTTGCCAAGCAAACTGATTTTTCTAACCTTTAAGCATCTAGTTATTTAATTCACTAGATAGGGAATAAGTCTGGGGTACAGATGACGTTTGATTCAATAATCCCACATAAAATTGTGATATTTTACGAGATGAAGAGTAGATTTTTTTCCTTAAACTCTCCGCTACTTGTACCATTAGGTTCTCGTCTATTATGAGACCTAAATATCTTGCAGAAGAGACTCTATCAATCAATGGAAAGCTGCTGCTGCGCATCAGTACACTTCCCATTGTGCAATTTAAGTGTGTATGGAATTGTCAACTTGGAAGGGGACTTAGGTATTTTAGTATACTTAGTACACTAGGTATTTTGTTTCGGGCACATTTAAGCTCAGAGATATCAGGCTAAACCAATCGTTTGAAACGTTGATATCAACGGAGGCGTTACAAAAAACCTGTATCGTCGGCAAATTGAAAGTGTTTGCCATTTGTAGCCAATTTTTCCATATTATTAACGAAGATAAGGAACAATATGAACAAAACCCTGACTAATAGTAGAGTTATTTTGAAATCATCCCAGTTTGATATGAATTGATTTGCATCATTACCTGCGTCGGTATAAACACAATTCAACTTCTCGATGTAGGTATTCTTCTTGTGCATTGGGCCCCCTTGGTGTGTGAGCTGAGTTGCTGACGATAATAATAATTATCGTTGTTGGAATTATTCCAACAACGCTCTCAGCAGCAGTCGAAGGTTCTGGTGTTGTTGGAGAGTATAAACCTATTGCCTGAGAGAGTATAAAAAAAAATCTTTTTCAAAAAGAGGATACCTACAGCCTGTGTGACAGTGACAGTTCGAATTTTGCTATGAATTGATTTGCATAAATACTTGCGTAGGCATATAAATAATGAATTTAACCCATTTTTGCCTGAGTTTTTTTCTTACTCGATTATTAGAAAATTGCTATGAAAAATCGTTCCTAATGTTCAAGCATGACTAGTTAGATGATCTCAACAAGATTCCCATGGTCAGATCCTCTATATTCCCACGTTCCCATATGGGGACACAGGGCATGAATGAGTACCCTACGTTCCACCTGGCTGTAGATCATCTTGTTCAAATAGAATGCAATTTTCCTCAAAATTTGAAATCCGTCTCTTATGATGAAATACATTTTTAGCATCTGATGCATATACATACCCCATCCCCACCTTTGCTCCGCTTACCCATTTTGTTTTAATCATGTTAGGCATCATAATAAATGACTTGCAATTTCATTCAAACTGTTTTTTTATTACATAAAACATTTTCCAAACAAACTGTTGATACAGTTCACAAGCGAAATTCTTTGAAACAATGTTTGTGTAAATTCATTTTGCAGTTTTCACAACTTTTTCGCGTGTATTCCTTGCAAATAGCACATCGTCCTTGTTTCTGTGCATCGATAAGCCCATGTGATTCACCTAATGACACATTCCGTGGACGGGAGGCCTTACCACTATATGGATAAAACTGAATGACATAACCATTTCTGCCGTTCGAATGAAGAACGCCTCACCTCGAAAAGTGCGATTTCCAGAAATTAGCTTCCAAGTTCTCAGTAGGAACTTCGCTATAAGTTCACTCTGGAAAATTATTACGACCCAGGTTTTTGGGGGTACATCGATAGAAACTCAACAGAACATAGTATAAGACGAAATCGAGAAAAAAAATCGATAATTTAATCGATTATTGACACCTGAGGCATTTTGAGCCACTATTTCGAGATAAAACACCTTGCCTCTGTGTGAGGCGTTTCAGTTTCAAAAATATAAGTTCATTTCGAAGCTGCTTTTGGAGGAAGAAAACCTCACATTCGTTCTCCAAATATTTTTGGAGGTAAAACAAATCATATAAATTGAATAAGAAGTATTACCTAATTAAGTAGGTAGGTACCCTAATCATAAATCAGTATTTTTTAAAAATTCCACGTAATTGCATTATTAAGATACTTACTATGGTTTTTCATGGTTCTATTAATTACCAAATTACCTGAAGATGTTTTCCATTGTTGAACCCCTCTCCTCAAATGACGACAGCCTGTAACAGTAAGTTATAAAGTTATATATAAGTTATACATACTTGCTCAAGAGGAAGGAGAGAACTGGGGTTGGTTGCTCAACGCCGGCCTAGGCTGGCCTACATGTACCCCAGCCTAACCCGGCGTTGAGCAACCAACCCCAGTTCTCTCCTTCATATCGAGCAAGTACCTAATTGATCGACGGATCCCATTTCTTCCAATTTCGATACCATGATTGCACACCTTCCCAAAACCATGATGATTGGGCACTATTTATAAATATTACACATGCCTACCTAGTTAATATGGAACGTATTTGGGGGGGGGGGGGGGGACCCTCCCACCGTACAACTTAATTTTTGGAGTCATCTCAATAATTATAGCTCATTTTCTCTTTGAAAATTCGCAAAATCAAAGCTTGAAGCTGAAGACCCGACCAATTCCATGTCGCACTCGTTGAGTAACTAATAAAAGAAAGAAAGCCTCAGCCCCGATCAGCTGTAAACAACTGGAACAAAAACGCCTTGTGGAAGCCAATAAACGCCTCACCTTGAATCATACATGATACTTAGTAGAAAAATTTTGAATTTATGGGGGAAATTTTTTTAGTGCCTTATACACCTTATTTGGACCCAAATGAAGTTATTTTAGAGGTAAAAAAAAATTATTTGCTGGAAAATTCCATGATCAGGAGACAAAGGGGCATGAAGTTAACAATGTGCTAACAAAATCCTGCAAAGGGGCATGAAGTTCTCCCGTATGTTTTGGCCGAGGGGTCGATTGAAGCTTTGGACCACCCAGATGAATGACATTATAGCACTATTTATCACTGGGAAGGAGGGTGAACACTGGGTGAATATTTTCCGAGGAATCGATTAAAATAATTAACATGGAATGCAAGTCACTGAGTTTTACATCCACAGTCTTGTCTCTGTTCTTTTCCCCTGGGAGTCATCGAAGTCAAATAATTATTTAATAATAATTTATGAATAATTCTAAATAAAACTAACCAGACAGTTTTCCAACAAACGTTTTGAGTGGGTTTTGCCGTAAATGTGTGTCCTCAAAGAGTCTTCATCCAGAAAGGGCAGGCGGCAAAGTTTGCATGTGAATATCTCGTCCTGGGAATGATAGTTATCTGAAAGGTATAGAGGGTTTTGATAAAGGTGCAGTTACATGTAAACTGAAACCAATCTCTTCCTAGTGAAATATTTTTACAGCGGAGCGATTCATGCATATTACTTCGATTAGTCTCCACATATCTTCTTGGCTTAGGTAAAAGTTCTTACAGAAGAGACTCGTGAAAGAGATGTTACCAGAAAATTGGTTATTTCCAGCAGGTAATTTCTGAAGAGACGATCTATTTAGACTTAGAATAGAGGGTTATTCTACATGATCGAATGAATGACTCAAAACCTGTAGGACACCCCATTTTGATGGTGCTGTAGCTTAGGAAGTGTCCCTTAAAATTTCGCTCACCATTTTTTGGCAACTTGGGGTAGGTGGATATATAGGATATTTATTCAAAAATTTCTACCTTCTTACCTATTTTGGCAGCACTTTCGAAAAGTTGGCAGTTGACCTCATGGGACATCCAGATGAACGACAAATTAGCCCTTAATATTTAAATTGTAATATGAAATACTGCGGCTTCTCGACCGCAATAAATGGGTCCTCATACATGGAGCCAAGCCTTACACAAAACTCTTTTCAAAAATTTTTAAATCTGTTATGGAAGATCACTTATGGGCTCGAGACAAGAAAATGCAACTTTTCGCGGAATCACGGTAGCTCTACTGTTAGAAGAGTCAATCGAGCGGTTCTACGAGGTCATTTATTCTGGCATAAGAAATTTTGTCCCTGAGACCAAGTCAATCAATTTCGGGTTCCCCAAGTGGTTTTTTGTGAAATTGATTATTTTTACAAAGTTGAAAAGGTTGGCTCATGCTAGGTGGAAGATATATGGAAATGATGCTTATTACGTCAGGTTCTCAAATCTACATCAACAATGCTCTTCGCCTTCTGAACTTGATTTTAGTCATTGATTGAGTCATTCAAGTTCAGTCCAGTCTTCGATTTGCTCAAACATAAAGGAGTTCTGGAAATTACCAGTACCAGTACCAGTACCATGCGAAGAACAAGCCATCTTGGCTCAAAGTGCACGCATGTTGTCAAAAAGTTCGAAATACCAAGACAAGGTCCATTGTTCCCATGGGAAAAAAAGCGTACAAAATGGGGAAAAAATAGTACTCATGTTGAGGAGGGATACTCAATGCAGGTCATACCTAAGTCCAAAAGAGCATGACAACACAAATCAAAATAAAAGAAACACCAAAACAGATGTACGAAGATAATTTAGGTAGAAACCTACCTCGACTCGATGCGAGACACCTGTTCTAAGTTTGGCCGCTTCCTTGGATCACAGAAATAATTTCGCTGAAGGAAAACATGCTCTGAGAACCATCGATACTGCTTTCCGACTCGTATTCCTTTAAAAAGCAAAGGATTTTATGAGCAAAAGGATCATGGAGTGGTGCATGCACTCTAGTGACAAAAATGAGAATGTTATTTCAGTGGCAACTTGCTATAACACTCAAAACCCAATTTTTCACAAGCAAGTGAAGAGACGGCTTGGTTTTCAAACAACGGTATAGCAACAATTATTTAACAGTATAGTGAGTTTCATGGCTCTCTCTTTTAAGGAGCGCCTAATCAACTAATATCAAGTAAAAAACACTGTGTATTACCAGAAAACTGTATGAAAAACAAGAAAACTTATGTCGTCTTCTATATTGAGTCGTTGCCTCGCCACAACTGCACTGTGAAACAGCAGACTTATAGCATGTTGGTTTACAAACTGAATTATATCTTGTTGGTAACACTAATTCGCTCGTTTCATTATTTTATTAAAATATAAGTCTGTTCGCAGGCGACCCGGGCAGAACTCCCAAATTCAAGTATATATCGTCGGCTTACAGGAGAAACTAATTAAGTCAAAAAACACAGTTTCGAGAAATTTGAGTTTGAAGTTCTTCTAATTTTAGAAGTCGGATTGCTTTGAGAAACTTAATTTGAGCCAGTGGTCCTTCATGATGTCTTATTTATACCACGACATATCTGAATCATGTACGGTGTACTAAATGTAGCAAATTTACTATTTTTCTGAAAAGGGCACGTGACTTAATGAATTTATCCAGACTACGATGACTTAATGAATTTCTCCTGGATAAAAATTTGATATAGCACGACTTAGTTATTTTCTCTTTGCCATTTGTGGATGTTTCCCATCGGAATACCTCAGAATAACTCATTTTAACAATTAATAATAATTGAGTTGTTTTTTAAATTACAATAAAAGGCACTAATTTTTATTTTTATTTTCTGCAGAAAAGTTCCAAGTTGACGACTACTATTTTTGAAATTAATTGACTAAGTACGGTATTGAAAGTTGAAAAAATATCAATGCTTTTATTAAATCTTGATCAAAGATCTTTTATCAAGAACTTCTAAACTAATCACAAATTGAAGTGGTAACGTCAAACGTTAGGTAACTCTCTTTTTTAACCATACTCTGGTGCTTAATGAAATTTGTCTCATAAGGTCATGTTTGTTTGTTTCCACTTGTGTTTTCTCATTTCTTTATTTCCACGAAAGTTTCGTAATCATAACATAAGAGTAACTGACATTGTGGATAATCCTCCACATGGGCAAGCCCGTGGTGGAGGAGGAGCCTCCCGAGTTCTTCAACTCTAAGTCATCGTAAAGGCAGTGTAAAACAGTGTTTAGTGCACCATGGAGTACTGTGTAGTACTGACGATAAAAGGGAAATACTGTTTACAAAACACAAGTGGAAACAAACAAACAGGACCTTATGAGACAAATTCCAATAAGTAGCTCAGCTCTTAGTTGTGATACTGAGACTTTGTTTTTTCTTAAATTTCGTTTGATGTATTTAAATTTATTTTTGTTGAACAAATACCATTGCTGATGGATAAGTAAGGTATATAAGCACAAAAATAACCAGACGTATGGGTTAAAAGATAGTCACCTAACGTTTGATGAGTGGTCCACATCAATTTGTGAGCAGTTTATTTGACCACCAGGGGGTTTCGTCCGTACAAAATTTGAAATTATCATTATTTGATAATCGTCGATAATTAGTCGATCGTCGTCAACTGTAGTATGTTGTTCCAGGCTGCAGAAAGTCACTTAGTTAATTTCTCCAATATAGGTATTTTCGACAAAAATATAAGTGAGAATTTCATAACGTGATTTCCATGGAAACGGGAACCCAGAGACGAAAACCGACGACGCCAGTCAAAAGAGCATGAACAATTAATGTAAGTAGCATATTAATCCGAATTTTGCCAAAAATTCACGTAATGAGTTTCCCCTGTATGCTGACGATATGATATATATATTTATTTCATGCTCTGAATAGGTACAATTAAGTACATAGCAATCGTTAAGTTGTACATTGGAATCTTAAATATTTAATAGGTACATGCAATATAGGCATGGTGACTGTCTGAATCAATTGCGTGCCAATCTGAGACGTAGAATCGAGGATGGTGAAAATGACCTTACGATCAAGTACCTATTTGGCACACCACATATTGTCGAAACTATCAACTTTACGTCACGAGGCTCCTCACTTACTTTACCATTTCCTGTTCTTTGCAACATTACTGCATGCCTAGAAGGGACATGGTACATCCGTTCTAGAAGCCTGGTGTGCGTTTTCATCAGAAGCGGTTTCATTTGACACCAGAAGAGTACCTACTTAGGAATCATAATCTTACCATCATGTACTTAGGAATAATTCTATAGAACCAATAGTAATCACGTTTCAATTATATCTAAGTCGGCCAGTTATCATTTGCATATATTTCGTACAGAGTCTGTGATTCACAGGTCATCCCGATTTTGAATCACATGGCTCTTAGTTTTTTTTTTTATTGTGCTCTCACCCACCTGAACACGTGACACGCCTTTTCATTCGCAGTGTTTCATCATTTGGAGGGGACGTGTCATATATTAAATTTTAACTTTATATTCGATCAAGATGTTATTCGACTCCTGTGGTATGTTACGTTAGTTGATCGCAAGGCTAATGCCTTGTTCTCCAAAACTTACTCAGTTGCAAGGCTAATCTCTGTATGCTCTGTTTTGTAAATCTTATTCAAGGACTTTCACTGTCAGATGTTATGTAGAACAGTTCTACTGTTTTGTCCCATCTATTATATAAGCTCTCTGTTTGTTATTGTAAAGTAGTCAGTTCGCCGAGGAGTCGATGCCCTCATTCGTCTATCCTGAAAACTTTTCAGGATAAGTCTGTTCCCTAAACGTACCCAGGGATACGACAATACAGACAGAGTATACAAACAGAAATAATTCTATTGATTCAAAGGTACCTGAGTCAAGAGCGGAATTGAGAGATCCAGTTCTTCCACACTCCGAAATCTTGAGGTTATGTATTTACCCGAAAAATGCACTGAATGGTAGAATTTTCAATATGTCCAAAGCACGCGGAAGAAGGGAATTCTTCCATGGTACAGCGCACTTACAGAAAACGTATTAGAAAGTTCCTGTAAGTTTACTAATAGAAACACAACACAACCGAGTGTTCTTCTTCTTCTTCTTCGCTTATCTGACTAAGCCGCAGCCAGGAGGGTCACGGAGGTTGTCGTCTCGGTATCTCTTCGTTCTCCCATTTTGTCACAAAAAGAAACAAATAGCGCGTCTAATTTGAGTTGTTGGCGTGCTTGATTTTATCTTACTAGGAAATGCACGACTGACATTCAACAGACGTTGGTTTCTCGCACTTCATATCCGTGTCGAGGTAGGTACTGTTTTTTTTTCGTCCTCCATGACGCCATAAGATTCGATCATTGAGAAGGGATCGACACGAACTCCTAATGAGCAATCGTACCAACAAAATCATTAGAATATAATTACTTGAAGGGTCAAGTGCCATGTCAAATGTAAAGAATTATCTTGAAATTCATTTTCAAATCAAAGTTAACTCATACAAAATGTTATCTCTGTGAAAAGGCTAGATGCTGGGAATTTCAACTTGAAAACAACATTTTCACATGAATATTTAATGTGAACAGCAAATATGCAGTAATTAATATTGATTTTTGTATCGACAAAAAATCGATTAATTGGATATCGATTATTTGACTCCAATTTTTCGATGTTGAGCTCTCGATTATTTGTTTTAATCGATGTTTAGCTCCCAATTATTTGTATTAATCGATTATTATTACTGATTACTCGATATTATTACTGATTAATCGGTTTTCGAATACATCAGGATTTGATGCATTGTAATATGCTTAAACGATTCTTTCGAAGTTCAGATGTATTCGAAAACCGATTAATCAGTAATAATAATCGATTAATACAAACCAAGACGAACGTCGTTGTTATTGTTACTACCTCCATCAATGAAGGATACCTCCTTCTTCATTGCTTATTAAAATAAACAATAACAACTACCCCTGCGGTTTGTGGAGGGGGGGGGGGCTAGATTTTACTATTATAATCTACCGTTTCAAATAAAAATTGTTGACAATTTGACAAATTAATGTTTTTTGAACCCTAGGTCACTGGAGATAGGGAAAAATTCAAATGGACCGGTATAGTTTTTTAGTACACGTTATAGAAGTGTTCAATTTTTAGAATTTTGTATGACCATCCGGGTTATACCCGGAAGTTTCTACGACCAGCCGTTCGTTCATAATGAGGGCTCAAAATTTTCTCTCATTTTTCAAGACCTACAGTACAGAGGTACCGTGCCAGTAATGTGTTCAAAATTCCTGGGTACACGCGTGATTCTTATTATTAAACCAATTTGCAGGCGAGTTTCTTCCAGGATTTGAATTCAGGAGTTATTCGCTACATTCCGGAGGAAATAAAGGAATTCGAAATTTTCAACTTTGAACAAATTTATTGAAAATGCTATACATTGCGCGTACAATCCCTAATTGTCCTTTCAAGATGACTTGGGATTTAGGGCAAAGAATTTGACTGATCTTTTATTTTTTAATTGTCATCCAGTCCGACTAGTTCCGCCTGTCGGTGTCCTCAGGGGCATAACAATAAACGGGTAAGTTTTACAATATGTAATATTCAAGTAATTTATTCCCGCTGTCTTAAATTAATTATAATAACAGTAATTTTATTCTTAGGTACCACTCCTTACAAGGCTTAAAAACTCTGGAAATTCTTGACACAACGGTTTATTATCTTCTTTAAGCAGATCACCCTTCTGTCTAGATCACTAAAGGATAGATTAATTATTATTACGAATTATTAATAATTATTGTTAGTTATTAATAATTTTTACTTACTATAATTAATAATAATTATTATTATGATTAATTAACTCGACGTCTGAAACCATGTGCTGTTCGAATCAGCTGATCCAGTATGAATATTGAACCGACCGGCGGCCTCGCGATTCACCATCATGTTGACTATTTTCGATCTGCTCCATTTTTGATCCGTCATTGTGAACGAACGGCTGGTCGTACAAAGCTGTAGATGGTCTTAAAAAAATTTTAAAAATAAATTCTATCTAAATATGAACCAAAAAATACACCGTTCCATTTGAATTTTTAGAGTTTTGAAATTTTTAAAATTTCAAAATTCGTTTTGAACCCCTTCTCCTTGACCTAGGATTATGAAAAGTTTCGAGGGTCATTGTGGGGTTGGTCGGAAAAAAAAATTTGGTACCTAGTTTTAGCTCAACGTTAACTGGGCAAAGTGCCGCGGACGGACGGAATTTTTTTTTTTTTTTTAATTCGATTTTCTGAATCTACGTATCTTGAAACGTAAACCAACAAATTTCGAGGGGGGGGGGGGGGGGGGTAATATAATTTTTCTTTGGTCGATCCCAATGGTTCATTATCGAAGATAATAAACCGAATGTACTCACTTTTACTCTTCCTGCCTAGTACCCCATGGGTTCATCATGGGTTATGTTAGGTAATGAGCACACTCAAGGTGGTTTAAATTCCGGGTATGGAGTTTCTCATTTGTCAACTTGTCGACAAGCCCCAACAAGTTCCAACCTAAAAAAAAAAACATGAGCATTTGTTTGTACAAACTAGGTTAGCACACGCTATTGTAGTTTTAATCACCTGATTGCAAACATAAGCTTTTGCTCAGGTTTATTAACATGCCCCATTAGATCTGATAATGTTTCAAACGTTATTTTTACATTTTAGCGTGGAGGTACCAAATTTGCAACTCTTGTACACTTTAAGGTAATCGTTAGCTTCGATGGTTTCTGTTAATCATTAAGGTGAGTTATTTCACTCGAGTTATTCACAACTCGGTCCTCTTGCTTATTTTCCAAGGTTTTCCTATTGAACATTACTATATTATTACATGCTGTTAAATTATTTGATGTTAGTTTTGTTGGCTATCGCCGAAATATATGTCGTAGATGTTGAGTCATGATTATATAAGTTTGTTCTGTATTTCCATGCTATTACGTAATTGTTGTTGTTACTATTAAATATTTTCTTCAGCGGTCCATTTGCTACCATCCCATTTTGGCATGTAGGGTTCTTCGATAAATTCATTATTATTCAATATTATTTCAGTCGGAGATCAGACAACAGCAACAGTGAAAAAAAAGGAGGGAGAGAAAGTGAGGAAATCTGGGTTGTGAATGTGGGGCGTGCTCGCTACGGAACTCGGGGCATTATTAATATATTCCTGAGGCGACCTGTTAGAAACTATGTCCCATCCCCTTTTGGGAGGGTCACGACTCGGACTTAAGTCGTCCGGTTTTGGAAGGAACCCTTTGATATCCTCCGGGAGATGGAAAGAACACGATGGAGGAATGAAGGGGCAGAGGTGAAGGGCGAAAATCTCTTCTACATGGGTGGCCGAGCGTAACAGATGACTTTGCTCCCTCCTGAACCACACACCCCTCACCGCCCAAAGTACCGTCTTCAACACGATTTACTTAATCGTTAATTCGTGGATTAGTTATTAAAAGTAGATTAGGCTGAGGGCGACATGGTATCAAGCGCGATTAAGCGCAGACACTGCAAGACCTTTTAAATGGTGTTAGTTGAGGTCAGACATCTAAAAATAATGATCGCCGTCATATTGCTATTGATTTGACTGATTTTCCCACTATTATATGCTCGTATTGACAAATAAAAATGTTGGTAAAAAATACGCCCTAGCATTGGCATTAAAACGAACAAAAATTAGATACATATCTGCTTAGGAGCATACTTTATCCATCCCTGGGACTCCTAATGTGCATTGTTCCATACGTACTTGAAGACACTAGTTCCATTAAATGAGTCAGTCCTGAGTAAGTACATTATGTATATTGGAATTATATTATGTATACATTATGTATATTGGAATTATAAATCGATCTTCAAAGTCTATAAAAGACGTTGAGGTAGTTGCGACGTCACCGCTGGCGCCTGTATAACGACGATATCATATCGTAATCACCCCTTTGGTCTAGATCACTGTTCTGGAGATCATATCCCCCCAAAAACACTCCGTGTAAAAATCACCCCGCCTCGCAAATATCATTCATCAGAGGCCGGAAAAAGTTATGATATCAACTTTCCCCGCCCGCCCTTTTCCTCATTGAGGGGCTAAGTATTTTATTACTTTTATAAAGTTTTTATTACTTCCACAAGCAACTAATACTTGTATAAAGTTTTGTATTTGTGGTATTTTTATTACTTTCACTACAAACCTGATCCTCCTTCCCCTAACGACCACCAAGTATTAGTTGCTTGTGGAAGTAATAAAAACGTCTCGCAATAGCGTCAAGGGGAGATTTCGAAAGGGGTACGGTGCTTGTGAAGTGGTTAAGCTTTTCATTATACTTAGCTCCTTAATGAGGAATAGGGCGGGCGGGGAAAGTGGATATAACTTTTTCCGGCCTCTGAAGAATGATATTTGCGAGGCGGAGTGATTTTTACACGGAGTGTTTTTTGGGGGGATATCACATCTTTTTGTTGTTGAAGTGGATCATGTTATAAAGAAGGTCTATGCAAAATTTCAAGTCGATTGGTCCTTTTACCCAGGCTGTAGACTAGTCAATGTTGCCAAAATCGGCCTAAATTTCAGTTTTTTGGGTTGAGATAATGGGTTAAACTTTCAAAAGGCACTGGGTAATGTTGAAACGAAACACTGTGCAAAATTTCAAGTCAATCCGTGAAATTGGAAAGGCCTAACTGATTAAGGAGAAGAAGAACATGTAAGGGTGAAAAACCGGGTTTTTGAAGTTATATAACTCCCTTTAGAGCTATCGACTTGAATCATTCAAAAGGCACTTGCTACACTTAAAACGAGGCTCTGTGCAAAATTTCAAGTCAATCGGCGAAGGTGGAGAGGCTATAGCCTTGACCGACTGAAAAAAGTAGAAAAACATGGTAATTGGTTTTTGAAGTTATATAACTCGGCTCCCTTTAGACCTAGCGACTTGAAACTTTCAGGGCTTTCTATTATCCACACCAAAAAGATCCATACCAAATTTCAAGTTGATAGGTCTACTACGAGCCGAGATATGGCCTAAATTACCCTAAATTTTTTGTCCCTAATTTTTTTTTTTTGGGTTGAGATAATGGGTTATTTTGTTCCAATGGCACTGAGCCATGCTATAAAGAAGGTATGTTAAAAATTCAAGTCGATTGGTCCTTTTACCCAGGCTATAGACTCGTCAAAGTGGACAGAATTTGCCTAAAGTTTCTGTTTTTTTTGTTTCTAAAACTTTTATGGGTTGAGATAATGGGTTAAATCTTTTATAAGGCTCTGTCTCAAGGTTAAATGAAGCTCTGTGCAAATTTTCAAGTCAATCGGTGAACGTGGAGGGGCTCCAGCCTTGCCTGTCTGAACAAGGAGAAGGAGCAGAAGAAGAACAAGCTAAGGCCAAAAAACCGGTTTTTTGAAGTTATGTAGCTCGGCTACCGCGTTCCTAGATCCCCCAAAAAACAACTCCGTTGTAAAACCTGGCCCACCAAAAAACCTCCTCATCCGCAAAAAGGAATGATATCCATTTTGCCCGCCAACCATGTATATATATATATAGGATGCTTGGTGCTTCGCACCTCGCTGTTGGGTGTGCATGTAGAAACCTGATCCTCCTACCCCTAACCTCCACCACCAATGTTTTCCTGTTCACTGTCTTCTTCCCACAACCCCCCTTTCACCCTCCTCTGTTTCCTGTGTTGCACCTGCAGGGAGCTTTTCGCTTCTTTCAATGCTGTTGGCGGGAGCTTTTTGCAAGGCTTCTGAGAATTACAGGTTTGATCAATTATTGCATACATAACCACAAATCAATCGCCCGTAGAATTTATTTTTCTATTAGAATTAATGTAATAACCTTCTAGTTGAGCTGTGACTATTAGGTGTTCACTACCTTTTAGGGCTACAAGTGAAACAGATCTTAGCAAGACCACATAAGGTCCTAACCGTCTACAAATAAATTTCAATAGGAATGTATCATTTTCGTTAGGTACATAAAGTATTGTTCCAAAAAATGCGTATCAAAGTGAATTCTTAAATACTGGACGCAAATGAAACCGGTTCTTCGAATGCCAACATTGTACTACTGGTCCATGCTCTCTCGACTGACAAGGTTAGTTGATCAATTTAACACACATCGCGCGCACTAAATAATAATACCTAAGATAAAAAATGGTACCAGTACCATGCAAAAAAAAATTGATGAAAAAGTTGATTAATTTTTAAGCGTGCTAATAATAAATGGATGCGTTAACACAAAATTAATTACAATAACAGTTTTTTTTTTTTTTTTATGAAACTTTATTGTGTTGTACACAATTAAGTGCGACTACAAGTATATATTACATCACTTGGAACATGTGGCATTAGGTCCCCCCCTTTGGAGGGCTAATGCATTACTTTTATAAAATATTTGTATTATTATAATGAAGAGTAATAATTCAGGCTTAATAAATATGATGAGAGAATACGTAACAACAGAGGCAATGACTAGACATGATGAGTGGATTGCAATACGAATTAACAATAATTGTACAGAAAGGTCGGTAGTCAATAACAGTAATAAAATATCATCACAATAAATATTTGGGTATTACAATTCCAATACATGTCAACAATTCCGGAAAGGGCAGTCATTTAGGCACTCAGTAATAACGTCTGGTAAAACCAAGATTTATTTTATTTTCTTTAAAGAAAAGAACAGAGAAGTAGAAGCTTTAAATGAATGAATCAACAAAACCTTATAGTGGGGGAAAGTTTGAGGGAGGGTTTCGACGAATTCAGATGACTTCATTGACGAAGGAAGAAATGAGTGGGAGAACTTTGTCGTCAAATCCTGACACGACAAAGATGTCTTTAGCGTCGACGGTGCTAATGGCGGAGCAGAGGTTGAGAAGAACGAGCCTGAAAAAAGAAGAATAATTATTTTTAAACAACTGGTTTCCATGTCACACGTGTAATTATGGTTGGCAATGTATTTATAACTACTTATAAGTAGTTATGGTACAATTCATGGTTTGCGTCGAGCACTTGGCGGAGCTGCCCTAGCAAACGTACTATGGATGTTATTAACGAGGTATATAATATCCATGAAGACCGCCATATTGTATGGACTTTTCACCGGGATATCTCAATTTTCAAGTTAGTGACCCTTTCCAAATTTCAAGGGGTTATTCAATAGTTCCACACTAAGTCCGAGTTCAAACTTGACGTCTTTGGCTTGCAAAACGTGTTTTATAATAAAATGCAAATCGCTCAAAAACATTTGTCTGGCATGTACAACAGTGATGTAGCAAGGGGGAGGGGGTGTCGAAATATTAATACACAATAAAAAATATGAGAAAATCATTAAGTACCCTGTTTCGTACCCTATATTTAGTAAACGGTTTGTCAAAACTTTTTGTATTAGGTAGTTTCCCTGCTTTTGGAACCCCCAACGAAATTTCTGGCCAAATTACTGATTTACAAGCAGGAGTTAGGTAAAAATGCAGATATTGTCAGTGATTCCCTACACGCTCTATATAGAAAGAATTAAATCGCTAAAAAACTTGGGTTAGAAATAATAATAATAATATTATGAAACGTTGATACCATTAATTGATTAATCGTTGGTCGATACCCATCCCTAGCTGAGACATGCTTTTAAAAAAAACCATTTTAAACATAGTATGTTTTTTTTTAAAATCTATTTGACATTAAGTACATACGTATACAGCCATGAAATCAGGTTATCAGTACATTTACACGTTAATATGACAGTTATTTAAAAATGTGTACAATTCTTTGTAGATAAATAAGTTTTTTGAGGTAATAATATAGTTGTAAGTCAATGCAATAGTAGTTCTTCGTCTAATTGTACTAAAAAAAACTCTGAACGATGTCTACGATGACCTTCACAATCCATAACTGTGACATAGTTAAGGATTGTGAAGGTCATCGTAGATGTGCTCCAGTGTTCCAGTGGAAGCCCACACGTACGACCTGCATTGCCTCCACCCTCATTTTCTTGACAATGGTGCAAAAAAATGGAATTATAGAAAATTTTTTAGTTTTTGGATGAATGTAACGACAAAACTTGGCTTTAGGCTAACAAATAAATGTGTAATAACTATACATATATGAAAAGATTATACACCTATAAACAAAAATCCGGACTATAACTCATACAAACTCATGGACACGAGGTACTCACTTAGACCGAGGTAGTTTCATCGTCTCCTGATATTGTGAGAACTTGACAATATACTGAGCTGCGTTGATTGAAGTAGCCACCAAAATGATCACGTCGGCCTTCTTCCCTTGTTTGATGGACCAGTCGAACACGTCCAACATTGAAGCATTCGCAACCCGTTCGGGGACCATTTTAGGAGCGACGACTGGCGTTTTCTGCAATGAAATCGAATGAGAAGCAATCACAATCTGATTCAAATGCGAACATTCAATCTTCAGCTCGTAAGAGTGAAAATAATGTCAACGGATACTGACGTTACTCAGGAGTTCTTCAAGATCCTTCGAAGTGGAGGTTTTGGAGACTTCGACGAGTTGGATGACGCCTCCCCAATTGGGGGCGACTACCGTAACGTTCGGCTCGATTCTCAGGTAACATTGAACGGTGATAGCTGCTCCTTGACTAGGCAGCATGTATGGGATGTGCCCGTTTTTCCGTCTAGTCATACCAAAAGGGTCAACTGCGATTAGATAACTCAGGTTGGTGGGTTTGACCAACTGCAAACAAAGAGAGGAGTATTGTATAGTGAAAAGCAAGCTTACAACCAAACAAGGCGATGTTTGCTATATCATCAGGCCCACTGCAACAGTAGCCAACTGACATTTTGACTGATCTAGATTCAAATTTTCGCGCCGGATCGAATGGTGAGCTCAATTTTGGGACCAGGCCAACACTGATTCCGTAATCGCAAAAAATGTAACACTGGCTATCAGGAAGAGGACACAGCTGAGGGCTCAACATCTGCTCAGTATCTTGTTCAAAACGACCCCGACTTATGGAACTCTCTATTCGGTAAGTTTGTTTAGCTAATATAACTAATAATTTCACGAGTTTCTCTAGTCCCATGCTTTTTAGGGTATGACTTTGTTGATCAGAATTCAAATTGATTTCTTTTGGGATGGGAGCGGAAATACTCCTACAGCGGCTTCGAGAATAGTTTCTGATGATTTGTGGCTCCAAAAATCACGATATCATGTTTTTTTTTAACAATATTTTAGTAGTTAGTGCCAGTATTGGTTGATACCTATAATAGTTGAAGATTTTTTTTTTCTTGTTCCAGAAAATCTCATAGCTGTTCTTAGTGCTCATATCTACTCGTACCTACTGGCCATGTCAAGTAGCGATAGCGAATACTTTCTTTCTTCTGAAGATGAGGATTCCTCTGAGTTTGACCGCTACACTGTTGAGGACTTATATAAAAATCTAGTCAAGGAGAACAACACCAAGTTTAAAGCTGCATTGTTCGAGACGAATCCGAGACTTGTAATTATGACAATCTTTGATAAACTTGGTCCCCAGGATGTTTCAAATCTCCTTGACCAAAACAACCAAAAAATGAGCTGTGACGATGAAGAGCCACCTTTTGAGCCAAATTTGATGAACTGTGATAAACTCTGATTCCAGGAATGTTTCAGAGCTCCTTGAACAAACTAACCAAATGAGCTGTGGAGACAAAGAGCCCCTACCTGCTGACTTAAATAAACCTGACTGTGATGGTAGGCCTAGTGATGTAGGTGTTGAAGATGGCTGTGATGACAAAGACCCAAATGTAAAAAAGAAAGATCCACTTCTTACTGCCCAAACTACTAACGTTTCTCCACTACTTTTTGGCAGAGCACTTCTTGATTTGACCAACTGTGATTCAATAAATGCCCAAGCTGGCGATGATCGAACGTAATTGAAGAAGGGAAGAACTTCTCAGAAATTGAATCAGCCAGCGACACAGGAGAATAGCCCCTTGCTCATTTTGTGATTCCTTCCCCCTAGTTGAGACATACTTGTCCTAATTAAAAACTTTCTTTCAAAACTGCAGCTCCTAGCTTTTCATTTCAACATTTTAACCCGAAAATATTTCCTAGGACTGGAAATTGTAATGCTTCTTCCATTTTTAAAATTGATGGTGACCGCATAAGTCGGCTCCAGTTAAGAGAAAACAACACTTGCTATCTGCAGCGAGTGTTCAACAACAGCAGCTATCTGACCATTTATTCACAAAACCGGTTTTTTGCCTTGTTTCCACTCGAAACGCGTCAGAGTAACCATTTTTATGCTAGTTACGTATAAACAATGGACCCAGACCAGAAAAATAGGAATAAACCATTGAAAACCAGTTTTTTGCTCCTCCTGAAAAATTTGTGAAATCAATTAGCCAATATTGCAGTGGGACCGACGATATGCCGTTTTGAATTGTAGAGTTTCCTCCATAGAAGGGATAAGGCAGGTCCACTTAAAGTTAGAGGGCATGCTGAAAAAAGCCTCTTCTAACTTGCCTCCGTGGGTTAGGATTTGTATTTACATCAGCACGTACCAGGACAGCTCATTATTTATGAAATTCAAATATACGGTTTTTCATTTAAAAAAACACAGGAATTGCATTCTTTGCCTACACACTTTGCTTGATTACAAGTAATACAACGATTAAAAATGGCCACTTCTGCATGCCCGTCATCTCGCAGTTTAGGCTATCATATTGAACTCGTCACGCCAGCCCTGCTGTCAACGGGGGCCACCCATTTTCCTCTGGCTTACATAGTGTGGACCTTCCTCATCCCTTCTTATTCAATCAGAATCCTCCGCAATGGCAGCCCAACATTGACTACCAGCAGGACAACCCCTCCCCTGGTGCTTCCAAATCAAACCGCTAGAAGTAATTCTAAGTAATAGAAAACAGCACTACTCAACAAGTCACCTTGAATGTAGCGTCCATAAGTTGATTCAGTGATGAGACGATATCACTTGATACAAGAGGAGGTTTTTGGTACACCCTTAATTTGTTCCTGACAGCAGTGTCCAGTTTGAACCTTGAAAATAGAATGCAGTAACAATTTAAAAACCCATCTCATTTATATGGACAAATTGGAGTACAACCACGTACCATCAGCTAATGATCAAAATTTCAGCCTGGTTTTATTCAGAACTGTCAACTTGTAATGGTGGAGGTGGTAAACTAGCCCATACAGCTTAGTTTACAACCTCCTAAAGAGGATTGTGACGGTGGATCTCGAGGTAGAACATTATCACCCAGCTTGGAAGGGATAACGGATCCAACAGAACCACATCCTTCCCAAGTGGAACCGTCCAGAAGTACTGGAACACTAAGCAATAAAACCGTAAAGCTAATAGAGAGTTCTAGGAGATAAGTCCGCTTCGATTGGACCAGCTGTTGAGGGCTTATCCTAGGGCGAGCAAAACCAAACGCTAACCTGATAAGCCAAAATATGCTCAGTTCTAGAGTGACGTTAATAGCATTACCTATTAGATTCTAAGAGTGACGTTAGCAACGCCGTATTTTCCGATTTTACACGTTTATCTAAACAAACGCTTGGACTTAGATTTTATACTTGGCAACTCAGTCAATGCAGTTCTCAGTTAGGTAACTCGACAACTGGCGAACAAACACTAACGCGGGCCGGAGAACCAATCACTGTTATCCACATGTAAGGTTTTTGGGACCAAACAGACCCTCACAATAAGGACGCCCAAGGGATAAGACCAAGGTATATAAGACGGTCTTATTGAACGTTAAGGCGGTCCCATCGAAGCGGACTTATCTCCTTGGAACTCTCAAATATTACAAAACAAAACTCATTACTTGGCCTCGAATTGGTAAGTGATGTTCTCAATATAGACACGGCTGGGGTGAAGGCCCGAGTCGTTGATGGCCTGGTTGTTTTGGAGGGTGTCGCTGAACCAGGCTTTGAAACCGTTATCGCTCCTGAACATGTTGTTACGGGCTATCAAACTGAAGTAGTCTAGAAGAGTTTCCAGAGGAATTCGGCGGAAGAGGGCGCTCCACACCTTCAGAAAGACAAAATACTTCAAATCTCATATAGTGGGAACATTGTTGTTCCCCATTGGTTTCAACATTGTTGAACCGTCCCAACAGAAGTACCTATACAGAAGTAACGCGATAAGCGTTTTCAATAGTTCTTCGGGTTGGATATCTTTGCCAATTGGGGGACATACTGCGATATTCTGCAATGTGCTTGAAGCACCATATCGATACCCTCATTCGAATACCACGTATCAGAATTTATCCTACTTTTCAGGAGCCCTCTCCCGTCCCTAATACATTATAATAAAAGCTAAAAAAAGCACCATTCGATTGGGCGTTTATCCTACTTTTCAGGAGCCCTCTCCCGTCCCTAATACATTATAATAAAAAAAAAGAAAATACTGTAGGGGCCATTAAAAACAGAAGTTGGCCGAAATTGGTGATACGTGGTATTAGAATGAGGGTATTGATATGCGAAAATCGTACCAACGTACTCTTCAGCTGTGTTTAAATTTAGCATTGTACTTCTTGAACTCGAATCGAAACTTACTTAATATTCTGAAGATTGGCACGATACTGACAATAATTGTTATTGTTATTATTATTATTATTGTTGTAATTAAATAATTATTATTATTATTTACAACACAAAGTAGGCAGACAAAGAATGAGAGAGATAAGGTAAATATACAGTAATGTGAACATAGTCCATAATAAGTAAACAAAAACTTAATTAAAAAAAATCATGCCAGACGTTCCTCACGTTCTTTTAGGTTTCAATCACCTCCCTAGTAGATATCTTTGTAATTTACAAGAAAAATAAATTAAATTTATTGGAAATAAGATCCAACTTGACCGGCCCTAGGTACCCGACTTATGGACGTCACCGACGCAACATGACGCAAACGTTTCTTTCACTTGTCTATTAATTTTTTTTCAATTCCTAGTATGGGAAAAGAAGTCTCCCATAAATTTTCCATCTTCCTTCCATTTCACCTCGTTTGGCAAATTTCGTTATTTATGTCATACGAGTTTGTACGGTTAAAAGCAATTTTGCCAACCTACAAGGTATACAGGAGGTAGGAGTTTTTTAAATTTTAAAAGAAATACCACATTAATTTTAATTTCTTGTACATATTCGTTAATTAGAGCCAAAGCGGTGAGAAGAATGTATTATTCATTTGTATATAGAAATATTCATTTATTTTATTCAACTATTCCCAAATAGCCCGTTGTTTTGGTGGATTCATCCCCACTGTTTCCTTGAGAACCAATAAAATGTTGTATCGATTATTGGCACAGCACAGAGTCGATAGTTGAGGGAGGACCAAAACGTGTGGTGGCTCTAAGTGAATCTACTTGCAAGTGAAAAGGTTAGATAATTTTGAGTTTTGATGAGGGCATTGTTTCGTCAAACGCCAACTTGGGGAGATATGACAGGATTAAACTAGCTGGGTAACAATAGGTACATATCTAAAAAAAAAAAAAAAAAAAAAAAAAAATATAACCAGAAACCCACCTGCTCATTCTTTAAATGAATGGGATTAATGTGTTCCACCGACAACATGTACGACTCGATAGTTCTGGAAAAAAGACACAAAACGTGAGACACAGATAATTTAATGTGCATAATGCATAGTATCATTACGCATAATGTGCATTCTCATATGAAATTATATAAATTTATCAAATTGTTTGAGCAAAACATGAGTGTTCAATACTTATTCGAACATACTCGGCAGCTTCTGAAGGGTCCGTTTCCTTACGGAATTTTTCCACTTTATTCAGAAAGTCGACCACTTCTTTCGCTTCTGCTTTGCCATCGAAATTTTCGTTCATCGTTTTGACACCACGGCTGATGTACGCAAAAACTGCTTGACGAGCTAACAGAAAACAAAAAATTATCGTATAACTGCAAGACTGCGAATGAACGCACGTTTTATAGTTTCATGAAACTCGAAATGACTCTAGTATCTTGATTTAGACAAACACCAACCGATATCGTCAGGTTTGGCTTTGAGGTGAGCCAAACGGAAAAGATCTTCGTGGCGCCAACCGCGGTACTTGGGGAACTTGGAGACTTGGTCAGCAAGCTTTACCGCATCTTTCTTCAGATAATAAGCCCCAATCAGCTTCTTGCAAGCTGGTCCACAACCTAGTCAAACAATAATAGTCTTTCTTACGTAAATGTATTATATATTCGATGTATTATAATACATAAAAAATGACTAAAATTTATTTCATGAACCAAAGAATACCCTAATTTACCACAAAACCCCAATGAACCACGTTCTTTGGCCTCTTTTCCCAACTAACCCCCGTAAAAATCGTTCCAAACGCTTCAGGAAGGAAGTTGACATGTGACAAATGAGAGGAAATCCTGGCTGGGCCACTGAATGGGGACGAGAACAATTACGATTTTGACATTTTGTCGGTTTGATTACCAATTTTTGGAGTTCTTTCAAATGCGAATTTGAAGAAGAGCAGGAAGAGCTTGGTGTTGTCGCACAGTATCTCTGCGGTTTTGAGGGCGTCGGTCTTCAGAGAATCAATGCGGGCGCACTCAGCCAGTACGAATGGGATCATCTCTGGGTGGGGAGACGTTTTTTCTTTGATCACCTGTGGGCGAGATTTCACATGTTAACTCGGTAATTTGTTGGTTCACATCAGGTCGGTCACAGAAGATTTGATGGCTTAAGACCTGCCTTTCGTGTGGCTGAAGACCTGCCTGGTTCTTGGATGCGATACTGTGACCAACTGTTAGCGCTTATCTTATTATCAACAATTCAACAAGTCACCAGTGCATCAGTAATAGTCATCAATAGCATCTCTAGTCATTCTCTCGTCACTAGCTATACTACATACTACATTACTACTATATGATGTTGAGGGATGTCGAGGGTCGACCCTCGACATCCCTCAACATCATTCTTACTGACGGTCAACAAATCACACACACTTATTACTACTATACTACATTACTGTCAAAGTCTGTTGGCTCTAGGATGGATGGGAGATCAGGGGCTGGGGTCAGTGGTATGAGACCTCGCACAGATGTATTTTGACCGTTAGCCTGGGCGTGCATGCTGCTGTGTACCAGGCGGAACTTTATGCAATCGGTGAATGTGTGCGGGGGTTAGGAGGAGGAGATTTAGAAGAAGGAAGGTACTCATTTTTTCGGACAGCCAGGCATCACTAAAGGGCCTTGCAGTGACCCAAACCAGGTCATGGCAACGTAGCGCATCCTTCGTTGGTTGCAAATAAATCACTATACTACCTGACTGATTGGATTTGGACCATGGGGCAACCAGCTATCACCTGGACTCGCCGACTGGAGGACTAGTGAAGCCACCTTATATAAGTCTTAGCAGCTTCTAGTCCTAGTACTCCAGTCATTCCTTAGGAATCCATGCTACTAAACTTGATACTAAATGCTACTAAACTTGAACTTGTCAACCTTTTTGATGATATCAAAGACGCTCTCCTTCGGCAAACTCTTAAGAACGGACCGGAGGAGTTCGACGTTGTCCTCCTTGTAGTGAGACGCATGGAGTCGCGAGCCCGGGACGTAAGTCCCAATGACGCTCGCGTAGTGCAAAAACCGTTTCAACTTCTTCTCGTCCGTCACACCTGCCATTTCGTCAGCGTTGTCGATCAGTGGAAACAGTGTGAACCTGAAATGGGAACGAAACACGGTGAATAACAACGAAGAAACCGCTATTACAAAAATTACAAACATTTAATGTGAATTCACGAATAAATTGCAAAACTAGTATAATACTCAGACGTCACTGGTGTATTCATAGGATATTTCAGTGGTCCAGTCAATTCGGACCATCAGAGGAACTAAAAAGTAACTTGCAGTTTGTCGGCAATAAGTCAACTTTTCCACTACAACGCACCATTTTCGAGGTATAAGCGAAAAGCTGCTGAAAAATGGAACATTAAAGCCCTCCTTTCCACCCCCCCCCCCCCTAAAACTCCACATGGTGTGCAATGTTCCAACAGAACTGAACAATGCCTGATAGTAAGGTTATGATGAGTTGATTTCAATTCTCATTATTTTACTGCCGAAACCGGATTTCGAAAAACGCATAACATACTGTACGCAACATGAGATGGAACACAGGAAATTTAACTGAACGCATTTATAGGTACGTACCTACTTAAATAAACCCCATCGCCGTACAAATGTTATCCACAGGCCCAAAAATGAAACGTCTCGCTCGTCAATCCCGGTTTTCGCAACTAATCTTCAAGTCGACAATGCTGAAATAATCGGGCTAATTTTTTGGTCGTCACTGGAATGCGGTAGTGACACCCACATGTTGTAGAGATGGGGCCAGGAATGTTTGTTTTAATCCCAACTCAAGTTCGTTCTGAATGACCAACAACGGCGATGATACACGAATACACGGATACGAGAATATGATCGAGTTGAAAAGTCTTACTTGAATCAAAAGTTGGCAAGTAGATATTCCATATAAGTACGTACTAGACGCCATGAACCGAAGAATTTTTTAGACGAAATCTATGTCAAACAACATCGTTCAAATCGAATTTACTATTAACTGAAGATGAGTAATGCTTCAATAACTGTTGTTTGTTCAGTAGACACGTAAAAGTATAGAAAAACATGAACAACAGATCCTGTGTATTCCTACTGCAGACCAGAGTGAAATTCAGTACGTACTCACCAAGTTAGGGGGATTTATCCGCAGGACGTAACTACACTTCGTTGATAAGAAACAAGACCCAATCACACTAGTGCTAAAAGAACACCGATTCCATAGATTAGGGATGTATAAAAAATATCGATATATCGAAATAGCCGATATTTTTCTTGCGATATCGAAACTGCCAGATGACAATCCGTTCGTGATCCACCAAAATACTGCCACCATGGGTAGAACCACGATCCATCCATGAGTATCAACGACTTTTGAACTGCAGAAACTGGATTCGTGGTAATTCTTGACTATTTATGTCTTGAAAACTCAAATATATAAATCAAAATAATCCATTCCAGGTCAAAAATGTCTCCCGATGAACACCGGACAGGAATTTGAGATCGATTCTACCATGGCTATTTTGGAATGATTGTGGATACTACGAAGAATAGCTTCCATGCATGGACTGCTCACGTCCGCGTGATAACGGATTCTTGCATCCAATTTAAATGTGTACCAAGCAGAGCATTGTTGACCTAGGGTTATGAAAAGCTCCAAGAGTCCCAAGATACGTAGATTCCGAAAATCGAATAATGAAAAAAAAAGAAAAAACAAATCCGTCCAAGCTGAAATTTGAAATGAATGGTTTGCTGAGTTTCCCCTCTAACCCGGGGAGGTTAGGCAATTACGCCCGACCCAGAGGGATTGCCTGGTTTGCTTTCATAGACCTAGGTATGCCCAGAGCGGTCAAACCAAAAACACGAGAAGCATGGGAAACTCAGCAAACCATTACACTCCCACCTTCAAACAACACCTGGTATGCCAGGTTGTTGTTGATAGAAAAAAGGGGGACCGAAAGTAGAATGGAAAACCCCCAAGGTGCCTATGGTGTATAACAAGTAAATACAACTTGAAAACACCCAAGTACCACAAAAAAGGCCACACAAACAATGAAATTTAGGCTGAGAGCGCGAAAGACGGCTATGGGGTGACCGACGTTATAATATAACCCCCAAAGTGGGGGTCGCAGATGGATGTCAATGCAATATTCACTCGGTTTCCTGACTGTAAAATTGTTTGTTCACTCGCTAATCGGCCATTAGCGATAGTCGGACTTTAATCGGCGATTAAATGCAATTGATAAACCGGCCCTAAACAAATTAAATTTGGATATTGAGTGAGAGTTTCATCTATCATTTCGTTAATTACATTAGTGTGATCTGCTCAAAGAAGATGATAAACCGTTGTGCCAAGAATTTGCAGTTTTTACTCATCCACAACTCGATCGAGCCGAAAACTTCCACATAGATTTTGGGTTTCAGAACGATATGGGACTAGAAACGTGGACGAAATACGTCGAAAAAGTTGACATAGGAGATGGAAAAGACGGTTCGGGAACTTACCTTGAGTATGGAAAAAACGCGTTGATGTCTACAGTAACTGTCGGCAGGCAGTTATCGAATTCGGCGGTCCTTCGAGCACCGGAAACGTTTTATATCACAGAACCAGCGGGTTTATTGGTATCAAAAGGATATTTGGACGGGGAAATGGCAATTTTAAGGCGGTGGTTCCTCAGGCTCACTAACGCACAATGGCGGACGATGTCGCGTTGTTCGAAATTCAAGCCTTGACTCAAAATACCGACGCCGACGCTGCTGCCATCTGGCTACTCAAAAACTACTTTCCCGTTGTCGCCCATTACAACCTGTTGTGGATACTATATCGACAGTGCAAGAGCCTGGCTGAGGAGGAGTAACGCAAATAGCGTTACAGGAGAAGGCTTATGGTGATCAGTGATATATGTTGTAAAGAGGTCTAAAAATATACAACGTTCTCTTTAAACGTTATTTGTTTAAAAACACCTTCCTAAACCAGCAAATAGAACATGGCGCAGTCGATGTACGCTTTTCTACAATAATTTTCGTGTTTTGCGTGATTGTGGTTGTGTTTTGTTCGCGCTTCTTATCACCATGTCTACTACTCCAGAACCAGGCGCTCCGGCTCAAAACCCTGGAAACTTCAATTCCCAGGTAAAACTTCCCGATTCCTTCTCTTTCAAACCATGCGACTGGGAATCTTGGAAAAAACGTTTTTCACGGTTTAGGAAAATCAGCAACCTTGATAGGGCAAACGATGGAAAACAGATTGATGTCCTTATCTACGCCATGGGTGACAAAGCTGAGGAAATTCTTGATTCATTTGGCCTTAAACCTGAAGAGTTTATTTACGATACGGTCATGTCCTGTTTTGAGTCTCACTTTCTCCCGAAAAGGAACATAATTTATGAAAGGGCGAGATTCTTACGTCGCAAACAAGGTAGTAGTGAGTCAGCTGAAAATTTTATTACCGATCTCTACACGTTGGCTCGGACCTGTAAGTGGGAGGCTCTGGAAGAGGAGATGCTTCTTATGGGATTAATCATTGGCATGCGAGATCAGACATTAAGTGATAAGCTTCAGCTCGAAACTAATTTAACCCTACAGACGGCTATCACTTCTCTCCGGAACTCCGAGGAGCTGGAACGTCAAAAACGGGAACTAGGTGTCTCCAACATTGACGAAGTGAGGCATTCCAAGGCACTATCCCATAATAATGACACATCCAAAAGAAGTATGTCCAAACCACAGTACAGTAATACTCCTTTCAGAAATAACCCACAAAAAACCAAATGTACATGGTGCGGAGCAGTACCCTCACATCGTAGAAGCCTTTGTTCAGCTAAAAATGCCATCTGCAATTCTTGTGGTAAAAACGGACATTTTGCCAACTGTTGTAGGTCACGTAGGATCCAGGAGGTAGAGGAATCTTGTTCCTGCATACATGCAAATGATAACCCCCACTCTGGGGCTTCCACAGAACAACATAATTTGTCGACCTCAACTGACTATTTTGTTGGATATGTTGACAAAAACAAAATTTCAGAAATAACAAATGATCCCTGGAGCATAAATTTGGTCCTCAACAAAAATGACAAAGTCAAATTCAAAATTGACACTGGCGCTGATGTCAGTGTCCTGCCAGCGTCAATCAAACTCAGTGAAAAGTTGAGACTGAAATCCACTTTTCGGAAGCTTAAAAGCGCCGATGGGTCACCACTTTCCATTCTCGGAACAGTCGACGTAAAATTGAGCTACAAGGACCATTCTTGTTGCGAAACCCTTTTTGTTTCAGACAAATGCACAGTCCCGCTTTTGGGTAAGCCTGCAATTGAAAAGTTGGGTATCATCTCCATCATTAGGCAAATTTCAAATGAAGCTGGGGAGGCTTTTGCATGGCAGAAGAGATACCCAGCACTCTTCCGTGGTCTAGGCAAAATGAAGGGGACCTACCACATTGAACTTAAAGAAGGAGCAAAACCCTATGCTATCACAACTCCACGTCGTGTTCCGTTTCCACTTTGGGAAAAAACCAAGAGAGAGATTGACAAAATGGTAGAGCTAGGGGTTATCACCCCAGTGGACCATGCAACCCGTTGGTGTGCACCAATGGTAGTGGTTCCCAAGAAAGCCACTGACCAAGTTCGTATATGTGTTGATCTTTCTGTTCTCAATGAAAGTGTCTACCGCCAGATTCATCCTATACCAGGAACTGATCATACCATGTCACACATTAGTGGAGCCAGGGTGTTTTCAAAGCTTGATGCCAACCATGGATTTTGGCAAATTGCGTTAGCCAAAGAGAGTCAAGATTTGACCACATTTTTGACTCCATGGGGACGATTCAAATTTCAAGTCCTCCCATTTGGCGTCTCAAGTGCCCCTGAATATTTCCAGAAACGTATCCAAGAAGCTTTGGGTAACCAACGAAACACCAAAGCCCACATTGATGACATACTGGTGTGGGGAAGAGACAAACTAGAACATGATACAGTTCTTAATGAAGTCCTTTTCAAGCTTCAGTCAGCCGGCATCACCCTCAACTCACAAAAATCCGTATTTTCACAGAACTCGGTGAAATTTCTCGGACATGAACTGTCAGAGGACGGCATTAAGTTGGACCCAGAAAAGGTGAAGGCTGTAACTGAAATGAAACCTCCAACAGACTTAAAAGGAGTCCAACGATATCTGGGTATGGTCAACTTTGTGGGAAAGTATATTCCCAATCGTTCAGAAATCTTGAAACCCATTCATGACCTCCTGAGCCCCAAAAATAGTTGGAGCTGGGATCAACCACAACAAAAGGCTTTTGATACTATAAAGCAGCTATTGGTTTCAGCCCCACAATTGGCCTTCTACAACCCCAAACTACCAACCATGGTGTCTGCGGATTCATCAACTCATGGCCTTGGAGGATTATTGCTACAAAAGCAAGATAATGGAAGATATTCCCCAATATTTTACATATCACGCTCTTTGACTAGTGCAGAGCAGAATTACTCAAATATTGAACGCGAGGCACTTTCTATTGTTTGGTCCTGTGACAAGTTGAAAGAGTACATTCTGGGCAAAGAGATTGTGATTGAGACAGATCACAAACCATTATTGAAGATCCTTAAATCAAAAAACCTTGACGAGCTGACTCCGCGCCTCCAAAGGTTGCGACTCCGCATGATGAGGTACTCCTACATCCTCACCTACACCCCTGGAAAACATCTAGTTGCTGCGGACTGTCTTTCTCGTAACCCCTTAGAAGACACTGAAGATTATGATCTCGAAGAAGAGATTTTGGCCTACGTTCAAGAAATTGTCAACTCTATTCAGACCACAGACCAGAATGTGAGAAAGATAGCCAACTGTCAGAACTCTGACCCAATGTGTTCAGATCTCAGGAAATATATCTTAGAAGGTTGGCCAGATAAGACCCAAATTCCTTGGACTATCTCACAATTTTATCCTGTAAAAGATGAGCTGACCATGCATGAAGGTATGATCCTCCGCGGTTCCAGACTGTTCATCCCATCGGCCCTTCAGGAGGAAATGCTTCAGAAAATTCACGTTGGGCACATGGGTGTCACCAAATGCAGACTTCGGGCCAGCTACAGCATGTGGTGGCCAGGATTGGCAACTGACATAGCAAAGATGGTTGAAAAATGTCCCCAATGCATTCAGCATCGAACCAACAGAAGCGAACCACTCATTCCTGCTGAGTTTCCAACAAGACCATGGGAAACAGCAGCTCTTGACCTCTTCAAGCTTGAAGGTAAATGGTTTGCAGTAATCATAGACTGCTACTCAAGATATTTTGAAATTTACTCTCTGGCAAACCTGTCTTCTGGTGAGGTAATTGTGAAGTGCAAATCATCATTCAGCCGCCATGGTATCCCTCAGGAACTTAAAACAGACAGTGGCACTCAATTCAGCACTGTAAAAGACTCTGAGTTCCAGAAATTCGCTTGTGACTACAACTTCAAGCTAACTACTAGCAGTGCCCAGTTCCATCAGAGCAATGGCGCAGCTGAAGCAGCAGTCAAGGTCGCTAAATGCATTCTAAAAAAGAATAAAGAAGACCCATATCTTGCACTACTGGCATATAGAAATACGCCAATCAGAAATGGATTCAGCCCTGCTCAACTGTGTATGGGAAGGAGACTCCGTGACAACTTACCAGTTATAACAAAGGTTCTTCATGAAAAACCAGACCTTTCTACATTACGAAAAAAGGAAGAACAGTACAGGACCAATTATAAAACCAATTTTGACAAGAGACATAAAGCCCAAGAGTTATCCCAGCTTCATCCGGGAGATCACGTTTGGATAACAGATCTCAAAAGACCAGGCACTATTGTAAAGTTAGCTGCTGAACCAAGGTCTTATATAATAAAAACAGATCTGAGCACGATAAGGAGGAACAGGATACATTTGGTACCACATTACCCTTTTGAAGAATCCCAACGAATCTCAGATACATCTCACACCCCCCTGCAACATCATCCAATGCCAGTGATCATCCAGTCTCCTCCAGAGGGTCTCAATCCGGAATTCATCAGTCACCAAGAGATACCAGCTCCCCCAGTTAGCTGCCTAGGAATGGAGTCAGCCAGTTCTCCTCCCAAACCATTACCATCAGAAAAATCTGCTGCTGCAAGCCCAAAGCCCACTGCAGAACTTCCAGCAAGTAGATCCAGTCTACACGCTACCCCTGGATTCACAACTACCAGATCTGGGAGGAATATACGAGCTCCAAAGAAACTTAACCTTTAAGGGAGGGGGGAGATGTTGTGGATACTATATCGACAGTGCAAGAGCCTGGCTGAGGAGGAGTAACGCAAATAGCGTTACAGGAGAAGGCTTATGGTGATCAGTGATATATGTTGTAAAGAGGTCTAAAAATATACAACGTTCTCTTTAAACGTTATTTGTTTAAAAACACCTTCCTAAACCAGCAAATAGAACACAACCTAATTGTAACCAAAAATTATTACCGACCAACAATCACCTTCTAAACATTCGAATATCCGGTTGATTTACAGTTCACACTAATAAACGCGCTTTAGTGGGTTTTATCGAATGTTTTTATTCTCGTTAACAGAAATGAAGTTTGAAATATTGAAATTAAAAACATTTTTATTGTACCTACATTGGACTAGTCCCTCATAGTGTACATCAAATGACTTAATTTTAGAATATTGGCGCGAAACCGTACCGCTCAAGTCAAATAACCTCTTTAATAACTTCAAATAATAATAACCTTAAATAACCTCTCTTCCTTCTTTCTTATCGCCACTGAAAGCAGCTACTGTGATGGGAAAAACCTACCTCTTTGAACTGAAAACCAGTTTTTTTGCTCCCAATAACTAGTTTTTTTCCGTTTTTTTGCCGGTTTAAACCGTTTTTTTTTTAAATAAAACCGGTTAAAAACGGGAACAATTTTCCTGCTGAAAAAAAAATTTTTTTTTTCAAAATAATTTATCTCATTTTAGAAGGCAGCGACTCAGGTAGTTACGTCAGTGTTGCCATTCTACCGGAATTCCGGTAGATCTACCGGTTTCCTACTTAAACTCCCAGTCTGCAGGTTTGAATTTCAAATCTACTGGGCTTTGCAATTTTCGACTAGGGAGGGCGGTTAGTAAAAAACGTACTTAACTTCCGAAAGTAAAGAAATATATTTCTTTACTTTTAGATCTATCTAAAGGAAATGCTTAGTCTGAGTTCTAATTCATAGTCGTTGACTTCTGGAAGTCACGAAAAATGTTTACTTTATAAAAAAAAAACTTAAGTTTCGTAAGTTAAGAAAAATCTTTGCTAAAGTCATAATTTTTCTAAAATTTAGAGTATTTAATACTCTTGTTGAACCTGAAGTTGGCAAGTTTGTGACATTGAAAAGAGTTCAATTTGGACAGTTCGAACTTATTATCCCCTTAGGAACTCTCTAATAGTGACTGTGTGGGGTCGTCGAACTCTACTCAAAAGATGAAATCATGGGTTTTCCCAAATCCGTCGCCACTCCTTCAGCCCCGAGCATGACCAGTCTTCAACTCGTCGTCACCTCGATTTCAAACCGTTTGTCATTCTCGATTTTAAACATATTTGGCTTTCTCGACCCTGGTTTTAAAATATAGGGGTGAAGTGGAAAACAAAAAGGGCGATGCCGTGTCTGTGATAGAAAAAAAAGAAGGCATGGGAAAAGATAGCCGAAGAGTTCAACTGCTTGACAGGACAACGCTGCCAAGTAAGTTCAGCATTCATCATCTTTTTATTATCATTTAGGTGATAATAATGATTAACAATACCTAATAATGATTAACAGGACGTTTCCATTTGTTTTCCGACCGGTCACGTCATGGCGAAATTGCTTGGTTAGGATGTTTTCCTCATATTAGAAAGAAAGTTCCTCGATCGATTTTCACAACCGTCACGTCACTATATAATGAAATAGCGTAAAATCATTATCATTATGATCTTTATGATAATGATTATTATCTTCATCTCAATGATAATTATCATTATGATCTGACTGTAGAACCGTAGGTCTACCGTTTGTTGTTAATGTTGTACCTAGTGGTCTTTCTACGAATATGATACATTTATTCTACTAATGTTTCAATAAAACGAAAGGATAACTTAGGAGTAGGGTTTTGAGCCTGTAAAGTTGTGGTTGGTTCCATTCTATGCAGACAAGTCTAAAGTGATGGATAAAAATAAGAACTGTCACTTTTGACATTTTATATCTTTACTCTGGCACATAACTCGAAAAACGTTACACAAAAAAAAGCGTCAAACGAAATCGTCACGAAAATTTATGATGATTTTCGCTTACAATCGATTCGTTGCTACGGAACTTTAACTTCGCCAGTTATCATCGTACAAAAATCGTTCACCACTCGTTGGATAGCTCTTGATTTAGGTACCTGACCATATTACGTTAACCACTGCGGAGTGCGTGGCCGACAAGCTGCGGTATGAGCGTGATTGTTTAAATAATTGTTTACACGCAGGTGATCATTCTCAATAATTTATATTGTCAACATGAATGCATAATTTCATAATTTAAACTATAATTCAACGTTTATTACATTAATTAAAGAACTGAGTCTAATTACCAATTCTTTTATGATGAACACTACAATTAAGTATAACAACTACGCTACTGGGGTAGGTGATGTAGCATTGTTCGAAGGCCCTTGAATCCTTTCTTTAAAGACATAAAATGTCCAAATGTGTTGCAGACTCGTATGCAAGCATTTCTTATTTTTCATAGAAATTCCCTTTTTTTGGAAGGGCATGATAGTACGGCCTCTAATGAAAATGAACTTATTTGAGGTCAAAAATTTTATTAGTTCCATAATTAAAATGAGTTAATTACCCCATTTTTTCTCTCCCCTCCATGTCATAGGGGGTAGGTAAGAAATTTTCCAGATTTATATGTTCCCACCAATCCATGTTTTATTGCTGACCAAAACCTTTTTAGCTGCGGGATAATCTCTTCTATAATAATATCTTAGGGAAAAAGAAAATTTCGTCATTTACAAGTGTATTTACCAGGTTTTATGTCTAAAATCTGGTCGTTCTTCTTGATCTTGGTCGGTAAAGCGTCTGAAGATGGGAAAACAATCATTAAAAAATCGTGATTTCCTGGACATTTTTCATTAAATACCCTGGAAGGAAGCATTCTAGACCCCAATATGGGGGTATATTCGGATTCGTTGTTCAATTTTCTGTAGAAGACACATTTTTTGGGAATGTTTTGACTTCTTTGGAAGGCTACATATTTTTTGAATTTTTGGTCATATTTGAATAAGATATTCCAAACATCACATGTTACATAACCCCATATATTTCTTCTAAAATTCGCCTGTTTAGCCATGCTGCTTGACTGGAACTTTTCTTTATTAGGTATTTTCATTCCTAAAATTTTGGACCCATTGCAAATTCGATTCAATTACTCATTCACATTATAAATTTAAAAAAATTTAATGAGTGTACTTTTAAACAAAAAATAACATAGTTCTCAGTGGTAATTTAATAAAGTGTTGCAGGAAAGAAATCCGGCATGGATGACTTCGAGGTTCGCATCAAACAAAACCAACAATTCATGGATCATGACGGGGAGCTTCATCTCTCAAAAGTGAAGGCGGAAGAACTGAAAAATGAGCTCTTCCAAAATCAAATCCGCCATGAAGAGGAACTTAGTCAATTAGAAAAAAAAGAAAAAATACTCATTAAAAATAAATAAGTTAGAGAAGGAATCAGAAATGTAATTACTTAACTGAAAACTGTAATTATACCTTGTTATTATACCGTATAACTATACTTTATTACTATATTACCAGCATTATACTTCATTACAAACTTCATAATATGTGAAGCATATAATATATTATTACTATTATGCAAGTAAGTATATAAGTAAGCAAGTATGCAAGTAAGCATATTATGTGGGATGTAGAGGATCTCGAGGTTCGGTCACATTTAAAGACATGTTTTCCAACGTTTCGACTATTTATTTAGTCATTTACAAGGGCTACAACAGAAAAGATCCGGACTTAATAAAACTATTGGCTTAATTTGTATGGATGGGTACATGTAGCTAATATGCTAGACGATTTTGTGTTGGTACTTACAGAGTGCAGGCTTCTTCCAAGTCGGCAAAATGCCCCATTTACATCGCTCACTTAGGTTTAAGGGAATTACTAGTTAGGGTAACTAAAGCTGTGGTATCTGTGGAATTTGGATGTTTCGTGAGAGTATCAACACTATTTTTGTGAGCATTCAGTCTTAACTTAAGGTGGGAGTGGGTGTGGGCTACGAATGTTTTCCCACATTGACAAGGCATTTGGTATAGCAAATCTGATTCCATTGGTTTTGGGACTTGGTGTTTGAGAAGTGGAATTTATTGAGAGTAAGGTGGGTTTTTAATGAACTTTTGGCTGAATCATTAGTAGCAGATAATATTTTATTAATCTTTTCAGAAATGTTTTTGAAACAGTGTGGAATATGTACATGGTTGTCTATTTACGGGACGGATGGACGATTCAATGTTAGATGATGGCATATCTGAGAAATTTAATGGTAAATTTGTGAAGAGAGAGGCTACGTCGAGGCTTATCACAAGTAAGAATCCCAGAAGGTTACATATTAATAAGCCTCGACGTAGCCACCTTAAGTTAAAACTGAATGCTCACAAAAAATAGTGTTAATACTCTCACGAAACATCCAAATTCCACAGATACCACAGCTTTAAGAACCCATGCTAGGAGAGTAAGCCACAATTTCACATTTGATGACACGAAAATAGTTGGATATGAAAGCAATAAATTTAAGAGGGAGATCAGGGAGATGATATTGATAGAACGAACCAAAGAATCAGTAGTTAATAAGAGATAAGATGTAAAGAATTTGAGCAAAGTATACAGTAATGCCATTCATACTAGTTTTAAGAAAAATCATATGAGAACCAGTGTAAACCCTTCACCCAGTCATTAGTATACCTACCTACATATCTACAAACAGTACCTTTCTGCCCAACCCCCGCCAGTTTCAAGTCGACTTCTTATTTGAATTCGAATGGACCTTCAAGGAGAGCAACTGTAAACTCAAATACATCGAAACAAACGAAAAAACTCTGCAAATTCTTGACACAACGGTTCATTATCTTCTTTGTACAGATCACCCTTCTGTCTAGATCACTGGTCTAAATGTCTAGATCCTAAATGTTAGATTAATTATTATTATGAATTATCACTAATTATTAATAATTTCATCAAGTACCTAGTGAAAATTATTATAATTTATTGTTAAGTACCTATTAATAATTTGTATTTATTATTAATAATTATTATTATTAATTATGATTAGTTAATACGATATCTGGCTGTTGGAATCGACTGGGTTCCTTTGTGCAGAACCTGAATGATAGAGATGATGAATTAATTACTTACTTAATTAATGGACTCCTTACTGAATTAATTAATTAATCGGTACAAATAAAATGTACCGATATAATTCTGGGGTTTTTAATACTACGTCGGCAATAATTTTTCTATAAAAGAAGTACCTACCAACAAACATTCGAAATTACCTTCATTCCGTAGCACGAAACGTACCTCAGAACAAAAAACTCGACATCGCTAAAACCATATGACGTACTATGACGTGTCCTTTATATGTCCATTTGCCTGGGGACTAAGTCCTAGAATAGTGAGCTCATATCATGCAATACCAGTCCCTTTCGAGTAGGATTTTTACGCACCATTTGGCTGGACACATTCGTACGTTGCATAGTCGGGCAGAATCACTTTGAATAATTCATTCTGCCAATTATGAGTATCAACAAGTATCAATTTGACAATTATGTCTCACAAGTGCTCAACCTTGTGCTGAACGATGTAATTATAGATTTATCCAGTTGTTCCATTTCAACTTCCCCTATGAATGTCCATGAAGATCTCGATTCCATATTATTTAAGTATTATTAACGAATCAAGTAACCGTATTGAGGAGGAGGTTTTATTTTAATCGATGCGGTTATCTAAATAATTTAATAAAATAAATCAAGAACAAACTTCTTAGCATTGTAACATACAAATATATGGAACTGTAGAATACTCAAATGCTTAAAATTTAATAATCCAAGTTTTACAGAATTAGAGAGCGGAATTTTTGATTGGATGTTCCTTGTGACGATGTAGCAGTGAACTGATGTTCCACAACAGTTGAGTTTCTCGACCAAATGCTCACTTCTTCTCTTCGTTTTTACGGACAAAGTCTCTCATCTGCCCACGGCTGTTAGTACAATGAATTCGGAGTCGTTGATGTTTCGTCACAAATAAGGCCCTTGCACGCATCCCAATTCCTTTGGTGGATTGAGGAAGTCAATTTTGACCATTTTGTCAGACGTCGAACGGCTTCTTGACTACCACCTGATAAATTGGTTGAGCAAACGTTAATATTTCACTTAATTTTTGGCTTGCGCATATTTTGGTTTATTATTTTCGATAATGCACCAATCTGTGTTTTCGAATAAATCCCGCATGAGGAATTTTGAGTTGCCTTCTGAACTAATGTTTCCATTCCAATTTTCAAAATCCACAGTCATTTTCGAAGAAATAACTGATTATTTATATAAAATGTGATTTTTGGAACATCTCATTTAAATATGGGCAATTTTAAACTTATTGGATAATTATAGGTATGTATGTATGAAGCTGTTCGATTAATTCGGTATGCATCAGGTGTGGTGCTCAATGACTAAAGATCGGTAGGTACTTGAAATAGTCTTCTTCATAGTTGCTTGCCATGTTGGAAAGAAAAGGTCGTTTGTGTCCCTCAGTGTCGTTTGTGTTAAATATAAAATCTTATTACCACTGTAATCATGAAAAATATTCTTCTAACATTGTAGTGGATCCATGCAAGGAAATAGGAAAGTAGGATCAATGCTACTGCGGATTTTTGCATAAGTATCTAGGATTTTGATCAGGAGAAGCATGCCAGAACTGTTGAGCGTGGTGACAGTACTTCTTGAACAAAGCTCAACCAATTGAAGGCGCAAAAGTAGTGCTTCTACCTTCGCAAAAAAAGTAGTTCGCCCTGAAGGTACCTACACTACTTTCCATCCCAAGGTACGGCAGAGGATGGGAACATAAATGTTTTATTACTCGTTTTTGCCGAGTAACACCTCAGTTTATAGATCTATCAACGCTGAACCCGATGATATCACATTGGAGAAGATGAACTGTGAAGAACATCTCAAGTAACAACCACGTATCTTCATCTTGAATGTACCCCAGTTTGAAAACGGAATAAGATATCGCAATTCTGACTTGACCATCGTGTTCATAGTAAAAATCCGTTTGAAATGACATGTCACTTCTCAAACTTTTTCATTTTTGGAATTTATGGGTAATCCCCCCCCCCCCTAAAACTCCCCGTAACCCCCTCAGCCTTTCGATTGCCAAGACAGATTTTTGTTGCAAACTTGAATTTTTAATCTCAATTCTATCGAGAGTTATCGTCTGGAATGACACATGCGTAAATAGGTATATACCATATAAATATACCTATATAATATAATAATAAAAAACTCTGCAAATTCTTGACACAACGGTTTATTATCTTCCTTGTGCAGATCACCCTTCTGTCTATACCAGACTGTATTGCAAATCGGCACCATACCATATTCTCACCGTACTCATACCATACCATACGAATTTCTTTCCTATCATACCATACTGTATTATACCAAATCATACATACAATAATATACCATACCATACTCATACCATGTCCTACAAACCGAGTGAATATTGAAATGTCATCCATTTCTGACCTATATTTAAAATTTCAAGTATCTAGCTCATCATCAAAATTTAATTTGTTTAAACAAATAGGTATTATTTAAACAATTTTACAGACAAGAAACCGAGTGAATATTGCATTGTGATCCAGTTCTGACCTATTTTTAAAATTTCAAGTCAATAGCTCATCATCAAAATTTAATTTGTATTATTACAAAAAGGTATTATTTAAACAATTTTACAGATGAGAAACCGAGTGAATATTGCAATGTGGTCTATCCCCGACTCACGGTTAAAATTTCTAGACTGTAGTTTACCGGGAAGATGAAAAAAGGTAGTTTTATTCTGGGCGTCTGGGGGTTTGGTCACATAACGGCCGTTTTCGACGCGAAAGTTTAGTGTTTTTCCTAAACCTTTGCGCGGTCACTGTGAACGAACGGCTGGTCGCAAAAAAATCCAATTGGTCTTAAAAGATTCGTAATTTTTCAGGTCATTCAAAAGTGAACTAAACATTTCACGATTCAGTTAAATATTTTGAGATGTGACATTGTCGAAATTTTAAATTTCGTTTTGAACCCCTTCCCCTTGACCTAGGGTTATGAAAAGTTTCGAGGATCATTGTCGGGCTGGTCCAAACCCAGAAACCAAATTTTGTAATTTTAGCTCAACGCTAACTGGGCAAAGTGGCACGGACGGCGGACGGCGTACGGGGGACGGCGTACGGGGGACGGCGTACGGGGGACGGCGTACGGCGGACGGACGGATTTTTTTTTATTCGATTTTCTGAATCTACGTATCTTGAAACGTAAACCAACAAATTTTGAGGGGGGGTTAAAATTTTTTTTTCTTTGGGCGATTCCAATGGTTCATTATCGAAGATAATAAACCAAAATAACATAAACAACTATTGAATCGTTTGTTTGAAAGTAGTTTTCGAACAACGAGAAATCCAGCGTTTTGATGTTTTATACATTATTTCAGGGATCATGGCTGGTTCATCAGTCATCAGGTTCTGGGGCCATTCCCCACACGATGGGGACTCAGTCGAACACTGATTAAAAATTGGAAATTCGTAAATTGAGGAAAAAAATGTATAATCTACAAATTACACCGGATCTTTTAGTGAATTTTCGAAGAAGAGGTATATAATAATATAATTTACGAATTTCCAATTTTCAATCAGTGTTCAACCGACTCCCCATCGTGTGGGGAATGGCCCCAGAACCTGATGACTGATGAACCAGCCATGATCCCTGAAATAATGTATAAAACTTCAAAACGCTGGATTTCTCGTTGTTTGAAAACACATTTCTAAACTCATTTCAAACAAACGATTCAATAGTTGTTTATGTTATTTTTTTATTTTTTCCACGCCGACATGCGAATTAATGGCAATAATGAATCCAATTTGCATGACTCCAGGGTTACCTATTACGTTATAACAAGACCCAACATATATCCAAAACCGCGTTCTGTCCGCAGGCCCGTTAAGTATCTCAGAACGAGACCCTATTTAACAAAACCCTGTGGTTTTACAATCAGCTGTTCCCCAGTACGAAACAGCTGATGTTACACGGTTCTACCTTCGAGTCACCATTGAGAACGAACGGTTGGTCGTACGTCTCTCCGGGTGGTCCTGAAAAATACTCTGAATCAAAATCTATTCAAACTTGTACAAAAGACCATACCGTGGGGCTTTGAAAATTTCACCTCCTACTTTTCATCGACTTCCTTCTGACCGAGTTTTACGAGGGTATTCATCTTCAGTCTATTTGTCGAACTTTATTGTCTACTTTATTTTAGGAGAGCGAAGATTTATAGTTGGCAGGCAGGTGGATTTTTTCGGATTTGAAATATTCAATATTCGAATTCTACATTTATCTTGAAACGTTGACCAACAAATTTCGAGTGAGAGTTGAATTTGTTTCTTCTTGCTTTTAGTCAATTCCAATTATAATTATCCATCTCTGAAAGTATGGAACCGAAATTGTTCCAAATACGAATAAATTCTTTACAATTCCGCAGTTAACTAAAGAATTGATATAGATAGATTATAAATTAGATAGATTGATAAATACAGAATTTGGAGCTCACAACGTATCGAAATACCCAAGAATGGTGTTTACGAAATGGCGGAAAGCAAAGAACAAATGAGAGCCGTTGGTACCGAAGCCAGGAAATTGGTGTTGTTAATAGGTACAAATAGTTGGGCAAACGCTCCTTTTGTATGAAAACCACCTTGGTAAAACTTCATGATCTCAGGAAATAGCTTCCAAATTGGTTTACATGATGTAGCATCAGACTTTCTTCTACATGATTTAGGTACAATATTGTGAAGCCACTCAAATTGTATCTCAAATTCGCCTATAGACTCATATTCCAAGCTGGAATTCGGCGTACTTTTGGACTTTTCATTATGGCCCTGGATCATTTGGATCAAATTATCACTTTGAAATTTGCCCACCGGACCGGTGGAGAAGGCTTTATGATGATGATGTGGCATTGGGATTGAAGTATTGTCTCGCAGCCCAAACTTGAACGTTGTGACCAGTGTAAGTCGAGATATTCTTCTGTGCAACGCACGGGTAGTTAAGTCTCCATTTGATAGCGGCCCTGACGTTACCTGCAGCTGAACGAATGGCTGTTGGACCTGCATTTTCGGTAGGATCGATCCCAAAACCATAGATCGCATGATCTGCCAAGAAGAACGTGGAAAACAATTACTCGAGCGTCGGGCCTCAATATCCGGTGTGGAGACGGCCGTGCCCCAGCTCCCGTTTCGCTTGTTTGAGCAGGAAAAATAATTACCTCTATTCGATACCATAACGGCTACCGATTCAATTGGGTGTCATTATATTATATTATTCATATAGTTCGCAAGGTGTACAAGAGGCTTATGACACTGGGTGCCAATCAGATACGCTGTCTGGGCATGAATTGAAATCAATTATGAAAACCTTTCAAAGCGTCAAGTCTTGCACACCTTGCAATCCACAGCGAGCCGTTTTGTCCGATTCTGTTGACTTTGTGTTTTCCGTTATATTAACAATTTCAGGAGGAATTCGAGACCTGGCTGGTCCTCAGGAGTTGAATGCCATTCAATGAATGGTATGATCGCTGTGCCAAGTTCTTGTAACCACGACGCGTCAATGGAAGAATTGTCTGGACAACCTGAAATGACTGTGAAGATTGTCCACTGATAATCTCTTACGAAATACTTCAAGATCTCAATTTTACACTGAGAGCCAAAAATTATAGCGTTGTTCGCGACTCTAAAGTAGCCGACGTAGGTAGGAGCAAGTGAAAACTCATTAATTATACGAGGCATATCTAACAAGTATTCAACCTTCTTTCATATCCCCGTATTGTTGCATCTTTCAGCAGTCCTCAAACGCAGATTTTTGAATGGTCCTCCAGCTCGCTCGTAGCATTACTCTGAATCGTCTCGAGCCACAGTTTCAATTTTGGGAACATCCAATAGTCGCAGAGAGCTAAGTTGGGACTGTACGGAGGCTGGTGAATCTGTACAATCTTGTGTTTCGCCAAAAATGCCTGCACAATGTTCGATGAATGCGCTGGCCTGTTATTGAGGTGAAGACGCCGGTCACCGATTGACCAGAAACGCGGTCGGTTTCTTCCACGGCATCACGCAATCTTTTCAGTTTCTAGATACTAACCGTAAACCCACGATTCATCACCAGTAATAACCTTCTTAAGAACACTTGGGCTTGAAAAGGGCGCTCAAACGAAAGAGGTCGCTCTACTCTCAAGTACGAAAGAGAAAGGGAACACGAGCATCAGAAACCAACAAGAAACGAGAAGCGATATTGTAATGAATCAAGAGCAATGTTTCAATTATCCAACTGAATTCTTAAATTCACTTGAATATTCACTTATTATATGTGAAAAAGGACAACGCTCGACGGGTGAGCTACTTATGATAAAATTATGTTAAATTATGTTTAGTTAAAGTATAACACGACATTCATTGACTATTAGGGGGTACGACGTTCTCCCAATCAGCTAGAAATGTATATAATTCTTGCATTAATCATTTGTTTAACTAATTCTTATTATGTCCACTAGGAATTTAGTTGGTAAACTGAAGAGACCATTACTAAGAAGGTAATTTCGGATAAGCGTGGAATTGGGTAGGAATTTAGTAGGAATATGGGCGAGTGATCATCTTTCAGCTGGTTGTGCTAGTCCCGTGCTAAATGTCGTCTTCTATCTGATTCGGCGGCTCCCTAACGTGACGTGTTCAGTGTCCTCAATAGATACAGCATGTTGCCATCCCCTATTTCAACGCCTTTTTAGATACGGAAGCTGCGACAGGAGTTTACGGCATCCAAGTGCACTAATCCATCCGTCGGTAACCTGAGCTGTGCACCAACGCCGGAGGGGCTTCAGCCCGCAGCTTCGGACATCTCGACCGCATCCTCTTCGCCGTCACGTGAGACTGATTCCTCCGGACCTCTCCCACAGTCGATACGAACCTCAAGTGCAACCTACACTTAAAAGAAGGCTTCAAACACAAGCAGTATTAGATGAGGTCTTGATGGAATCGGTAGACTCGCATATGTATCAGTGATCAGAGCCCTCGGAAGAGTTCATTATCTGAAGCAGTAAAAGATGTTTTATGATTGGCTCCTTGGAAAAATAGTTTCCCATCATCCCGAGTATGAATCCAATGGTAAAACCGACACTTAACCATTTCAGTTTGTGCCCAATCGTAAGGGCCTTAGGTTTTACGTTGGTGACGCCTCAAAAAACACCACGGGAACATCAAACACGACACAATCACTAGGAGAGACACTCAATGGGCGTATCTTGGCACTTATTTTCCCATCCGATTTTTGACAACGGTCAACTTCGACAGCTGCTTCCCGTCAAGGTGCGCGTGTTCTCAGTTTGTCTTAACTACGTAACTAGCTCAAGGGCGGTCATCAAGTTTGTCCTTAAATAGTTATGGTGAACAGGCAAATGTTCGTTAAATCGAGAGCATTCCAACGAGTGGTGAACGATTTCTTTACGATCAAAAGTGGCGAAGATACATTTCCGTAGCAACGGTTTGGTTGGAATTGGAAACCACTATAAAAATTTCGTACGGATTTCAGTAGTCGGTTTTTGAGTTCGGTTCTTGTCACCCGTAGGTGACATCAAACAATAAATACAACGTCTACCAACAATTATTTGAAATTAACTTCGTTTCGTAGACACATTTCACACCCGACGAAATCGTGGAAACCTATGTTAACAAAAACAAGAGTATCTAAGAAAATCGTCTATTTCCACTAAAATATGAGTACACTGTTATACCGGTTTTGGTGATTAAACCACCGTTAGTAACAAAACAATACTGAAGGTACATTAACCTTCGAAAGGTACAGTGGGTGACTGGTGGCATGGAAGATACTGTGGGGTCTCTGCAGACCTCAGTCGATTTTTCGAATTTTCAACATTCAGGAGGTTGAAGTGCAGTAAACTCAATTAAAACACAATTTAGCTGTATTAAATCACGTTATTAAACACAAAAATGAAGAATGAAAAATTGACTTATTAGAGATTTCAGTCAATTGGGTAACCTGAAGTATAACTCAAATCTCTCAGGCGAGATCCTTTGTGTCAAGAGATCTGACTTTGGGCTACTTTACCACACATAAAAAAGACTCGAAATTATCACTTGAAAGAGAACACTTTTGGGGCCTGGAAGGTGTGAAATGATGTTCCTGACTGGTAACTGGAACGGAATGTGTAACACTGCGGAACCCATTGCCATTTTCCTTTCATTTCGCTGATCAGCAATGTCGAACAGTTTGGATCAGTATCTTCAGCATGGCCTGGCAACTATCATCAGACGTTTTTTACCACTTCTGAAATGATTTCATTACGGGGGGGGGGGGGGGAGGAGTCTTTTTTGCTTTTTTTTTTTCAGAACCAAATATGAAAAGGTTGTATACAACCTTTGCGCTATAGCGCAGAACATCACCAATAGTTGGCAGCACGTTTTCTTCAAGTTTTCCTGCTTTTCCAACTATCTCACAAACGAGTTTAACTCTAGTGGAAGTATGCATTGCATTGTGGCACACTTCATTGGAAGACACTTTGGAAGCACAACACGTAAGGAAATTTACCGATTGCAAGGCAAAAGGAGGGTAAATTAGTTTACAGCACAAACACAAATCGCTTCTGTGAATAGTGGGAATGGTAATCGGAGAAAACCGAGTAAAAAGTCAAAGCAGGGTTTTTAGTGAAAAATAAAACTTCACGTGAGGTATGGAACCTGAAGGAAGGAATGGTTTTCAAAACCCTATCAGGCCTAAAAGGCAGCAAATTTTCCCTATTTAAAGTAAGAATACAAATAATTGGAAAATCGATCCATCCTAATATACACTGTGAAAAATTAGGCTTCTCAGATTTATGTCATTCGATGCCTTGCGGATGGAGTTTCTCGGGGGATTCTATGAATGTTTTGTTTCGATGTGTTCTAGGGGTGTTACGATAGTTGATAGTACTATCGATAGGTCAATAGTAGCTTCCTGTCGACAGCCCTATCGATATTGGCTAGGCTGATTTTCACCAACATAAATTTTGATTTATTTTTTAAAAAGTGGTTAGGCTATTTTTGGGTTTTTAAAGTTGGCCTACCCACTGAATTGTGTGATTAGTTTGTTTATTATTGCTGAACAAACGCTTTTTTGTGTGAACTAACGTGAAATAACGATGAACTACCGACAGATACCGAAAAATGTGGGTGAGCTGATTTGGGTAGATCAACTTCACAGGCCTCAATATCGTATCATCTGAAATTCCCGAGATATGATGTTTTGATCATTTTTCTTCATTGAGAATGGCCCTTGACGAATATCACTGAGTAAGTTACCTAAACCCCCTTTAGTCATCTGATTGCCTTCTCCAACGAACACACAATGTTTCACCTCGTTATTCCAATTATTTCGTATAATTAAGGGACTCACGAGGATAGTACTGTTTACAGAATATTGATCCAGACAGAAGGGCGATCTGAACAGAAGATAGCAGACCGTTGTGAGAAGATGGCAGGTGAAGGGAGGGGCTGCTGTTTCCTCCAAAAAATATAACGCCCGCTACTGGTCCACGTGCCATAAATTAGCCGGTGCGATACTGATCTGCGCTGTGGGGAGGGTCGAGCCCGATCTCTCATCGCACCCGCCTCGATTAGACGCGTTGACCGGATAACGGTATTTTCTCTTTGGTTCGGAGTGTCGTCAGACGTACAGGACAACTATGAGGTGAACGGACATCGAGGTCACTTCTATCCTACGCCTCCGTTGCTAAACATCTGGTTTACCTCAGCCAACCAAAGTGCATATACGTGCAACGTTCCCGAAATGCACTTACTAGTAACTAGTAAGAGTTGAAATTCATAACAGTCTAAGTGCCAAAATTGTAGTTCCCAGGAAATTGAGAAAAACGCACCATTTTTTCACAGTTTATACTCGTATTATTGATGTGCTCAATTTGTGAATGAAAACTTTCAAACAATAGTAAAGCAATAAAGTTAAGTAAACTTCGAAAAAGAAAGTAGTTTTGTGAAATATTTTTTTTTTTGAAATTCAAAATTCTCGAAAAAGTCTAAGTCCAATATACATTTAACACTAGTCTAAGTACCTACCTACCTCCAAAGTGAAAAATTATTGTTTTTTACTTGACAAAAATATTTGAAAATACGAAACTTAACTAGAAAGTTACCTATTTTTGGGATCATTAATATTAATGTAAATTTAGAAATTTTTTCATACGCTCCATTCTTCTAAACTTCAATGTGTAGAATGTAGCCTCTTCCCAGCTCAGGAGCTACTGCCTCTTCTCGTAGGATCATCTCCTTCTTCCAGCTCTGGTCGGAAACCATCTTCTTGCTCTTGAACCAACTGCTCATAATAAATTTTGGCTTCAGGGTTTTCAAGGTAAGCTATCATATTCTTCAGATCAGTGAGTTTCTCCGCTGAAATCCGACTAGACGTTTCTAGGGGAGGTATGTCCAGATTTTTTATTGTCTCAATGGAAACATTCTTTTTGAAAACTTTCACTGCATCCCATCGAGTGAGATCGTTGTGGACTTTCTTTGTTTCTATAACGCCTTTAAGAAGGTTACCGTATGAAACTCGAATTTGTGATAACTGGGTTATGTTAAGCTTACTGGTGTTGAGGGTGGCGTTCGCAAGCTGTTGTAAATTTTTTAAATCAGTCTTTTCCAACTCTACTGGTATGAATGGTCTCGAATGCTGTGTTTCTTTTATCATGATGCACACGTCTTTCGGGGTCATTGTTTTAGTAGGCACTTAGACTGTTGCCAACCCATATGGCATTTAGACGTGCTGCGATCTTTCGGGAGTTCTGGGAACCCGTGAGAAACTCCTAGGCTCTTAGACTGGTTTATAGGTTGTTGGCGACGGTTCTTAGACTACATTGAAATTATTTACTCATTTTCGAACTTTTTGGCACTTAGACTGTTATGAATTTCAACTCTTCAGTTGTACTTATCTCTTATTCGTATTTCTTTATTTAACGGGACAAACCCAATATATAATATAAAAGCAAAATATATCATTCTAATCTGCTGAGAAAAATACAAAGCAAAATTTACATTTAATGTAAAGCAATAACATGAAAAAAATCTTTTTCTAGGTGTAAATGATTGGGGACGAGGAGAGTAATGTTTTCAACTTGGCTAGAGGGCAATACAAAAATTAGAGTTCCTAAGAGGACATTCCTAAGGACACAAGTTTGAACTTATCTCAACTGCGCATGCGCGTCGGCTGTGTCTCGACACATCGTCTCAAGTCGACCACAACCGGCCACATACATGTGTCCATTTCTCTCCCGGGACACACCCTTTACGATTGAATTTAACCTTACTCCGGGATAACAGTGCAGCGCCTTTTGCCGCCTAACAAATCGTCGTGCAACATCAGCCCTTCGAGATAAAACCGCAAAAAATTATCAAGCACTCCCGACATGTTCAGAAGTTGAATCAAGAAAATTGAGCGATGAACGGCGGGAAGATCAGAGAAGCAGTGGAAGGGATGGATTTCGCGTCGTGAAGGTGACTTGACGTTACTTGTACGAGTACATGTGATCACTTCCGCCAAACTGGACACATTTGGTTAGCATCCAAAAGTTGCTCGCCTTAGATGTGGCCACTAGATATGTCCACGTCTGAATGGACATATCTCTTAGGAACTCTCTATTGAAGACTGGGTTCATAACCAGGAAGAGGTTCGCACTGCGAGGAAGTCTCCGTAGGGGTTGGTTTCTCTGGTAGTTTGTGGCTGAAAAAGGACGGAGTTTGGAGCATTGGCGAACGGGCAGAGGTGCGCGGTACAAGAAGGCTGATCGTCGAGAGTTATCGATCATGTTAGTTAGTAGTTTGAAGAGCAACGTAAGATCGGCTGAGTTCCGACGCCTCTCAAGGGACTCCAGGTGGCACTTCTGTCGTATGGAATCATACTCAACAACGGCTGAGGGGATACCTACCCAACTTGAAGGCAATAAACCGAAAAAATTTACTTTGTACGCGCTCAAGCCGGTATACATGGGTAGTGTATGATGGGCACCAGACAGGAGATGCATACTCCAAGATTGGAAGAACTCTGAACTCTGAAGAATTCTGAACGCTCAAGGAATTCAGAAGCGAGAGATGTACTATCATGAACACCTTTCATTTTCAGGTAATCACGAGCTACACACATCATCATCATTTTAAAATATTACGCTGAAACGATAGATGCAAGAGTCAGTCTTGCCAACATGGCTCAATTGGAAACCGTTGAAATGACGATAAAACTCGGGAGTTAAGATCGCTTTTGTGGTGTCCAAGACCAAGCATGTTCACGACCTCCACGATTTTCGTCCAAATACCAGAGCGACGAATTCTAATTATTTATTTCTCTCCAAATAAGAGGCAAGTTCTCTATAGTCCTCAACACGATGGAGGGAAGTAAACAACGGCTGAGGCCCAACTCTCGACTACGTGCAACATGTCCGCTTTCCAAATACTGTAATGCAAAGACTAAAAACGCTGCAAATTTTTCCAAAGCGGTTTATCCTCTTCTATGTAGATCACAGTGCTGTATACAGTATCCTTGTAAGTTCAATAACTGTACGATATAACTACAGGATATAAAATATTGGGATAATAGGTGACCAGGTGGCCATCAGTGATGTTTAATCCAAGTATTATATAAATTATAATTTAAACATTTATATTGATGATGAACTATTTAAAATTCTTAGTAGACACGTAACCTTCATTCCGTAGACACATGAAGTATCTCAGATCTAGAAACTCGACGTGACTGTTCACCGTGTGTTGTTCGAATCAGCTGATCCCCAGTATGAAAATTGGTTGGGGTTCCATCGCTTGATTCACACTCATGTTGCCGAGTTTCCATCGGTTCTTCCTTTGAACCCTCATTGTGAACGGCTGATCGTAAAACGGTCTCGGTATCGCTAAATTTTCCTACCGTTCAAGTTTCTACCGCTAACTATACCGTTCCATTTGAAATATTCGAAATTTGAAGTTTAAAACGTCCAAATTAATTTTGAACCCCTCCCAATTGATCAGGGTTATAAAAATTATGGAAATGGATTTATGAGCGAATTATCGGAATGGCGTATCCACTAAATTTTCGTTATCACCAATTTGAAAAACCCATCTTTGGTTTATTATCGTCGAAAATGAACCATTGGAATCGCGCAAGAAAAAAAAAATTAACCCCACTCAAAATTTGAGGGTTTACTTTTCAAGATATGTAGATTCGAAAAAATAAGTTCAACTACCTATTATCACTCGTTTTAAATATATTAGACATTTTAATAGTGTTATTTTTTTATTATTATTATTTTTTTTAAGACCATCTGGAGCTTTGTACGACCAGCCGTTAGTTCACAATGAGGGCTCAAAGCCGGAGCAGATCGCAAGTCGTCAACATGAGGGTGAATCGTGAGGCAGCCTGTCGGGCCAATGTCCATACTGGCCCAACTGAATCGATCAGCACACGGTTTTCAGATACCGAGATATCGAATTATTATTACGAATTATCATAACGAGATATTGTCAATAGTCATTTATTAATAACTAACGAGAATTATTAATAATTAAAAATAACTATTAATAATTTACACTAGTGCATAATAATAATAATGAATAACTAATGATAATTCATAATAATAATTAATCTATCAATTAGTGATCTAGACAGAAGGTTGATCTGCACAAAGAAAATAGGTAACAAACCGTTGTGTCAAAAATTTGCAGAGTTATTGGTTTATGGTGGAATAATTGTATTGGTAGGTGATCCCCATATAAACAACATTTCCCTGTAATGACCATTGGCAAATTGAGAAAAAAAGAAAAAAGAAAACGGACATTAAGGAATTCCTTGGAGTGGAGAAAAAAACGCACCTCGGAACAATCAACTTTCTCGAGTTTTAATTTGAAATTGCATTTTATTAACCACGAAGGATTGCATGAGTGAGATGGAGGTTGCAATGCTGGGCTCAAAGGTTACTGGCGGAGTTTAGTTCGAATAAAATATAACAACTTCTTCAAGGGCAAAACAAATAATCGAAAACTCCAATAAGTGTAGCTCTTGAAAACTACTCGTAAGTTATATAACGGGTACTATCTCAAAATGAACTTGAAAATATTAATAACTATTTTGGTTTATTATTTTCAATAATTAAACGTTGGGATTCACGTGGAAGAAGGAATGTTCAAAATTTGCGGGTTTGAGTTTCAAAATATTTAGAATCTGCTATTGATCTTTGACTTAGTACAAATTCAGTCGTAATAACTAATATTCACAGTTAACATTATATGTTTTCTCCGACTTGATTGCTACTTGTTTAAATGCTAGATATTAGTAGATAATGACGAGCGAATGATACATATTGTAGTTATGAGTCCAAAATGAAAAGGTCAGTTTGAGTTGAGAAAGTTATTTGCTATAATTTCTCATCAATTCGGAACATGGCATCCGATTCCGCCACCTTTCGTCCGTTAAACGTCAAAACTGGGTAAATATCGCTTCCTTCACGAACTACGAGAGGACCGTTATCGATAATTAGTGGACTGATCGGTAGTAAAAGTGGATAAATTAATTAGATCAGGAAGCAGTGACAGGAAGGAAGAGTTCAGAAAGAGCGAAAGTGATGAAAACGGAAGGCGAGAGGGAGGAAGAGAGCGACGATAATCGGCCTTAGTGTCACTTTGCACCTGTTCTTACGAATATTTGGCATTTCACCTGTTTCAACGTATATAGAACACCTTTCTCCTCCGTTATGGGATCCGTTTCTGAATAAACATTTACTTTTTGTTGGTCAGGTGCGTTCTACCCTACTTCTTCTACACTTCTCTATATTTATTCTTCCATAATGTGGAACTTGAATTAAACGTCTGGTGGAATTTTGACAATATCGTGCCAAGTACTGCAATGATCAACCAGTGCGATGGGTTTGAAAAAATTTCGGTCATGAGGCACGTGAATTATGGGCGAATTTTCAAAGTAATCCATGTTGTCAAGGCCAACTGAGACGCCTAACAAAGAAAAACGAACAGGTGTTTCGTTTTGTAGGTACTTCATGAATTTTGAAATCCTGAATCAATCTTTCAACTTGATAACTATGAGTTGGTTATGATACCACTCGAGATGGTGCCAATTTCTCTTGACAAAAATGCTCATGTAGTACTCGTTCATACCAAATCGGAAGGTTGTGCAATGAACAATCATTTCAGTGTGAATGACGTTGAGTACGACGGCAATTTCAATTTTTTTATCATTTTTAAAATCGTGGAAAACGTTAGACCATTTAGTAAATTGAAGGGTGAATTGAGTTGGTACGTGGCTACAAAAATTGCACTGTTCATTCATGCTGCATGGAATTTTGAATGTTTAAATAACGGTTTCGCTCGACGGAATTCTGAATTACGACAAATTGCAACAAAATATTAGTTCTATTAGATCAGAATGAAACCAACTACGATACCTCAACACTTTGCATTCCCTAATAAATATTTTGATTGACGTTTTCTTATTTGTTTAATATTTTTGTGTGAATATTTTTTGCTCTGTAGAGCATTGCGTCGTTAGGCAGTGGGGAAGCGAAAAAAGTTTACCCATATTCGCTCGTTTGCTGCAATAGTATCATATCTCCGAATTGGATGCTTCGGGGTGATTGAACTTTGAAAACCATTTCAACTTGGAAACATTCCGCTACGAATTTCACGGTCAGAAATTAGAGCTTTAAAAACTCGCTTCGTGAGATTCGTAGCGGAATATATCAAAGGTGATATGGTTTTAAAAATTCGATTACCCCGAAGAATCCAATTTGGAGATATGACACTATTGCAGCAATATTATGATTAATTTGAGGGAAGTAGTTAGCCTCAAATATCCATCAATTTTTTATCCAGTCTAAATGTTATTTTTTTAATGAGGCATTCCAACAACTCCTTGTTTTTTCTGAACTTTCCAACTCAAATTGAGAATTTTCCATTTCTAATTGAGAATTTTCCAAATCAGATTGAGAACTTTCCATCTCTAATGTCGAATCTGCGAACAGCGATTATCCGTTAGTATTTATCAAAGCATATATTGCACTTTGCCCGTCTGCAGCCCCTTCCCTCACATTGTCGCTATCTACCTCCGTCCAGATAGCTTCGTAGCTTCGTCTACTCAGAGTACTGATGCGCAAGAATGCTGAATACACTGGAAATTATGCACCACAGCGACAGAGACGTGGAAGAAGGGGCAAATATGCAAGGTACTCATTTCACATTTCATCGATTATTGACACCTGAGGCATTTTGAGCCACTATTTCGCTATGTATTTGGAGGTAAAATACCTCACCTCTGTGTTAGGCGTTTCAGTTTCAAAAATATAAGTTCATTTCGAAGCTGCTTTTGGAGGAAGAACACCTCACCCAAGTGCTGAAAATTCGTTTTCCAAATATTTTTGGAGGTAAAACAAATCCTATAAATTAAAAAAAAATTATTACCTAATTAAGTAGGTAGGTACCTACTTAATATCATAAGTCAGTATTTAAAAAAAATTAATTTAGGTACCTACCTACCTAATTAAGTAGGTAGGTACCTACTTAATACCATAAGTCAGTATTTTTTTTAAATTCTACATAATTGCATTATTAATGCTATGGTTTTTCATGGTTCTATTAATTACAAAATTACCTGAGGATGTTCCATTGTTGAACCCCTCCCCTCAAACTGTAAGAGACTGTAACAGTAAGTTATACATAACTACATGTTATACATGTACATGTACCCCATCCTAGCCCGGCGTTGAGCAACTAACCCCAGTTCTCTCTTTCATCTCAAGCAAGTACCTAATTGATCGACGGATCCCATTTATTCTAATTTCGATACAATGATTTCACACCTTCCCAAAACCAGGATGAATGGCACTATTTATAAATATTACACATACCTACCTAGTTAATATGGAACGCATTGTGGGGGTCCCCGACCCTCCCATCGTACATCTTTATTTTTGGAGTCATCTCAATAATTATAGCTCATTTTCTCTTCGAATATTCGCTAAATCAAAGCTTGAAGCAGAAGACACGACCAATTCAATGTCGCACTCGTTGAGTAACTAGAAAGAAGTCCTAAGCCCCGATCAGCTGTAAACAATTGGAACAAAAACGCCTTGCAGAACCCAATAAACGCCTCACCTTGAATTTGAAGCCGACAATTTGAACAAGAAATACCTCAGCTCGAATTTTCAACGAGCTGAGGCGTTTTTCCTCCAAAACAGGCGACGAAAAACACAAAGGTGAGGCGATTTAAGTGCTAGGCGGAGGTGTTTTCCCTAAAAAAAAAAAAAAAAATAATAATAATAATAAAATAACGTAGGTGAGGTGTTTTTCCTCTAAATTGAGCACTTTTTTGGTTACGCCCCCAACAAATTGGTGAAAAATATAGGGATTACGTAAGAAAAAAAATCGAAAATTTCGAGGTGAGGCGTTCTTCATTGTATCGGCAGCGTAGCTATAGTACGCATGACAATACTGCTTTTACTTTACAGTCAAATGTATTTTAGAAATGAATTGCGAAAAAAACGTAGCCCGATTATAAGGCTTGTATGTTATCCTGAAGGGGAGGAAAAACAGAAATGGTATGTTCCTATCTCATAGTTACAGTACCAATACCACGTGGAAACATCCCCACTCCATCTGGTCTCGCCGGTCGATTGAAATTTATGAAAACACTCACGACTAAACAATGGATAAGAGCGACGAGCGGAGGGACGGCCCTTCCTCCTCCAGCAAAGCAGGCTGCTGGCCTCAGATTCCCGGCCACCTGGGCGAAACGATGGGAGCCTGCCGAATATTTAGGACGTAATTGGACTAGTCGATACGTCACGACGTTTATGGCGTATTATTGAACGGTTTTACCTTCGGGAGTTTTTATCCTTCATCTCCCTTCACGTGTTTTTGTTGGGTAGTGCGCCCGTTTTTTCGTCGTTTTTTGTAGCACATCTGCCACCGCCGACCGAACTCCGGGCAATTACTTGCCAATGCTCCTATCAAAACCACCCCCGTATTCACTTCGCTCGTTATTTTTTCGTATTGTTTTTCTCTAACGTGACTCCCTCAATCGTTTATGGCCTATTGATACGATTGACGGCGGCTTGTGTGACAGAACAGCCGTAGGATTGTCATGCGTTCACAACAGAGCTAAACCCTTTTCGTTGGAAAGTAAAGCCTAATTAGGGTTCGGTTTACAAATATCGACAAAGAGCAGACGTAGACTGTGAATCACGGTTAGTTCTACTTGATTGGCTCTTTGTTTAGTTTTTTTTTTTAAATTAGCAATGAGGTCTCGAATTTATAAATAAAGACTTGACATTTGAATAAACGAGTATCAAAAACTCATTCAAAATACCAAGTACAGGGAATAAATGAGGAACCCAATTCGTAGAGCTCATAATCCATTTTGGCAAAATAGTGCCTGAGTATGTCAAATTTTATAAAATTTTGTGCATTCGCTGTCGATGTGTGGTTTCCAGTTAAAACGGTCATCCATAGATGAACCCACGCATTGACAGCGAATGCACAAAACTGCTTCAGTTCCAATTCAAACATTTTTCAGGAGGCGAAAAACCCTCCTAAATCGTGGTCCCTTAAGCTCGATAATATCAAGTTTGATACCGAACACTGAGGAGTTTATATTACTTTTTGGACCTTTTTCTCGGGTCGAGGAAGTGCGTTACGTAGCATCCTACTAAATATTGTCCACTTTGACGAGTCTACAGCCTGGATAACAGGACCCATCGACTTGAAATTGTGTACAAACCTTCTTTATAATATGACCCAGTACGATTTGAAACATTTAACCCATTATCTCAACCCAAGAAAAATTTAGGAACAAAAAACTGAAATTTAAACTAATTTTGGCCATTTTCCTTACCATTTTCTTCTTCTTGTTCAGTTAGCCAAGGCTAGAGCCTCTCCACCTTCACCGATTGACGTGAAATTATGCACAGAGCTTCTTTTCAACTTTAGCCAGTGCCTTTTAAAAGATTCATGTCGCTAGGCCTAAAGGGAACCGAGTTATATAACTGCAAAAACCTGGTTTGTCACCCGTTCTTCTTCCTATTCAGTTAGGCAAGGCCTCTCCTTTATTATTGCTTAATTTATTTATTTTATTAAATTATAACTTTATTATTATATAAATAAATAATTTATTATAATATAGGCAATTAATTTATAATTTTATTATGTTGCTTAATTTATTCGAGAATATTGCACGCGCCTACATGTCTTTTCAAGTTCTTTTCAAAAAGATGTGGTATCCCCCCAAAAACCACTCCGTTTAAAATTCAACCCGGCTTGCAAATATCATCCTACAGAATAAGAATGATTGAATGCTGTTCAAGTAAATCCCGGTAAACACCCACGCCAGTACGCTAAATGTGTATATTTTGGCAAAATATGACGATTTTGACATGTTTAGTGGGGTGGCGTGGGTATTTTCCGAGATCGAATCAAAATTTCATATAGGATGAGATCTCATAGTAAGTTTAACCAAACTTGAGATGTACAAAAGAAATTTGGGATCGGGCGAATTGTTTCGGAAGTATAGCAAAAATGTGCCAATAAACTTGGATTTTACAATAGTACGCGGTATTTAGCGTACTGGCATGAGTATTTCATATACTGAATGATCAACGATTCATATAAGGGATCTGACAGCAAATTCAACTAGCTTCAAGATGAAGAAAGACAATTTTGAATCGGGCTGATATTTTCGGAGTTATAGCGAACAATTGGCCAAAAAAACTTGGATTTCACAACATTACGGCATTTTTTAGCGTGCTGGCATGGGTATTTTAAGGGGCCTAATTAACATTTCATAAATGAGATTTGAGAGCAAAATTGACTACTTTTCAGACGAAAAAAAGAATTTTGGGATCAGGTGAATAGTTCGGGAGCTATAAGAGCCAAAAGAGACCGAAAAACGTGTTTTCGCAAAGAGACTTACCGCAGGTTAGCCAATCTTTGAGCGCGTGTGATGGGCTAATTGCTGGACGGAATTTGATGTTATATGGAGGAGGGGGTTTCATCGACGCAGAATTTAACTCTCTTTAATAAAGTAAAGCATAAGATTATGATATAAATCCTCTTCATGACGCCGTCCACATTGCAACTCAGCACATTATTGTTGTACCTGCGGTTTAAATGCATTGCCTCTAAATATAAGTTTATGTGGAATCTACCTAGTATTACACCTTCTTGTACCTCTGGGGAATTTGAGTATATTTTCGCTTCAGAATATTTTTATTATTTTGGTATCCGGATCTTGAACAACAGCGAACCAGTGCAGCGTTTGGATCGGACAAAACCACCCGACTTATGTATATCGCGCTAATTGAGGACGAAAATGAAAGGTCCAGTGTGCTTGTAATTGGGTCAGCTGAAGAGCTGCAACTCCATTAACATGTGATTTATGTATGCAAGTGAAGTAGCTAGATGAACTGAATGGCTCAGTTGTTATCTTAATCTTTAACAAATAAAGAGTTTGAAAACAAAAAAAATGTTGGTTCATCTTAGATAATGAACCTTAGGGAATCTCCTAAGAAAAAGAAATCCTCCCCCCCCACCCCCCACCCTCAAAATTTTGTGGTTTACGTTTCAAGATACGTAGATTCCAAAAATCGAATTAAAACAAAGATTCGTCTATCTGCCATCCGCGGCACTAGGAATAACCCCACAATGATCATTTCGTAACCCCAGGTTAAGGGAAAGGGGTTCAAAATTAATTTAAAATTAAAATTAGTAATCGAAAGGTGTAGTTTTCAGTTCATATTTAATTAGAGTTTGATTTTCTAGCATTAAGAAGATCTTAACATTAAGAAGATGATGAACCATTAAGAAGATCTTAACAAAGATCTGCACAAAGAAGATGATGAACCACCGTGTCAACAATTTGCAGAGTTTTTTCCGGAGGTATCTGGCGACTCTATCCTTGTAATATCACCGCCGATCTTCGGATTTCGAAATTAAGTTCGCCAACATGAGGTCAACATCGCCTTGGGAACTGGAAAAAAGTTTGCATTCGGCCTTACTATCCAACCAAGGAACCTTTTCTTCGTGTTTAGCATGGAGATTGTTGGTTAAAGGTAGATGGAAACGTTTAAATACGGCTCGATGTTCGTTCGTTTTGGACGTTATTGAATCTCCAAGTTGCACCTTGAAAAATGAATCGGTTCCAATTTTGGAAGGAGATCGTGATAACAAATGTCAGCTGAAGGTTCGTTGTGATGCAACTGTCAAAAGGCGTCAATGAAAGTTATCATCGGATCACGCGGAATCTGAGGGTCCCCCCAGCCCGCAGTGTCGTCCTTTTATCCGATCACGAGATCGATTGTCAATCCTCAGCATAAACGACCGTTACCAACTCATCCATGGAAACAAAAGCAGATGCAGATGGCTTCCTCGTCGATCGCATGTCTGGGGCCGCCCTCTTTGGCACCCTCTAAAACTATGCGATCGCTAGTGATGTTGAATGGGGTTGGGGGAGGAGGAGGACGGCTTGTCCGAAACATTAGTATTTGAATGAGACTACGAGAGAGGGGCAGATGTGTTTGACTCTTAACGTATTCTTCAGTGCTGCACGGGTGGGGTCCTTCACGGCTATCACTTGTTATCACGTGAGCGGTCACCGTTCGGTACTTGAGCCTCAGATGAATTGTCGCCATTCCAATCCGAGAGTCACGTGCCAGATGTTTCACACCTCCAACACGCCTCGTTCACAAAAGACATTCAGAACATTTTGCAAACTCTGGCAAAGAGATTTAACAAAGAAAGATCCAGGCGTACGAGCTCAGGTCAGTCAAATCGATAAGGCGACGACTTTTCCCTGAAAGGTCCCGTAAGTTTGGTTATAAAACCAGCAAGAAGACGTCTGATCTGAGGGTTGACCCACTATGCGTTATACAAGGTGTCTCAGGGATCTTCAGGGATCAATTTCACAACTAATTCGCAACAAAAAGTGTCTCCGAGACTGTTTTTTATCCACTTTTTCCACTTTTAACATATTTTTCGTAGTTTCGACCTTAAGTCATTAATATGGCCATAACTTCCTTAATCCGTCAAATAATTTCAAATATAATTGTACCTTTGGAAAGAGCATTAATTTTCCCATCTCCGTGATGCACAATCAAAATTGAGCGGGTTCGATACGCACAAAAAGAGACGTTTGTAAAATTTGAACGTTTTCCTATCAGTTGTCTCTATTTTATTAATTTTTCTTTAAGTGGGTCGTGTATGAGAAAAGCTTGCTTGCAATCTTCCCTTTCCAACGGTAGATTTCCAAAATAAACTAGCGACTGAGTTTAAGGGAGAAAATTACGTGTTAATGGAACATGCTACGCTTAGAACTTGTCAAAGACTGGCAAAAGTAAACTCCATCAAAATTTAAGGCTATTGCTTGATCAGCACATGAAGTGGAAGGAATACATAGCAAGGATCTAGGAAAATATTCCACCTCTTCTTAGCCGTACAAATCGACGTATGGTTTTCAACGCTTATGTTTGTAGCATATTGATCTATGTTATACCCATTTGGGGAGGTGCGTACGCGATTAGTTTTGGTAACCTAAATTTGGGTGTGAATACTGTCTTACGTATAGCCACGGTGTCACACAGGCGCAGGCGAATAGTGAACCTTTACGAGGATTTTGAAGTGCTTTCTCCAAGAATGACGTATGTTTATAAACAGGTTGGCTTTATATGTGCATAAGTCCCTCGGCTTATTCAAGAAGAGAAGTGATGTGAGACCTACCAGGTTGAACGCACAAAATAGTTTTTCAATAGCACACCCAAGCATTGACTTCTACACTAGGCAGTTGCCTAGCCCCCTCGGTTTTCGAAAATTTGCCATTGGCAATTAAAACAACTAATTCTGTAGCTGTAGTCAAGAAGCTAATGTTTCAACACTTGATGAATTAAATTTGGAATATAACAGAAATGGAACATAACAAAAAGAATGTTGCATTCATAATTGTAATTGTAACTTGTGAATATATCTGTATCGTGCAAAATGTGTATATAAACGATTTACTATTATAGTAAATATAATATTGGTCTTATGAAAACGGGAGATTTTTCTGCAAAATCGATGTTTGCCATCAACATAGCATTTGGTTCGGATAGGATTGGCATGGTTGATAGCATTAAATTTTCCACAATCTACTAGAGGGGTTTTAATTCCAAAGACGTATTCGAATCGAATTATGAATAATTGTGAATAGTCGACCTCGAGAAATCCTCCGAGTCAATAAGTCGACTGTGAGGAGGACAAGACTGTGCGTGCAGGTTTTGAAATTTCAAGCAAGTTTTTATCATACACGACTAAAATAGAGACAATCGACAGAAAAAAGACAAATTTTAGGAAAATCTCAAAATTTGCACTCTTGTCTTGTTTTGTACGCATTAAGCCCCCCGCTCAGACAATTGTGCTTGTGCATCAGGGAGATGAGAAATTTAACGCTCTTTCCAACGGTGTACGAGAAAAAATCTTAAAAGTGGAAAAAGTGACATTTAGAGTTGATGAAAAAATACTCTCGGAGACACTTTTTATAGAAAATTAGTTGTGAAATTGATCCCTGAAGTCCTTCGGATTTAAGTCGAGACATCTTGTAGGTCTGATCAGGCATCACAGGGTGAGGTACGTCACAGCCTCCAAACATGGTGCATCGGTACAGTGACAAGGACGTCACCGTTTCAAGTTATCGGTACATCATTTCCGACTTGGCTAAACGCCAACTGTTTGTCTCAATCTCAATTAATGTGATAGTTAGGAAGCTATTCAATCAAGACAGATATTCAAACTAACGCTGAAACAATAATATAATGGTAGAAAGTTGAGGCTGAGCAAACATTTCGTTATAATAATAATTTTAAAAAACACTAAAAAAAAAGTTCAGCAACGGTTTATTACTTCTGCATAGATCTCCATACCTTTGCAAGTCCCATAACTTCCGAAATAATGGGAGTTATAAGCTACAATATTGTTCGAATTGATGATCAGATGACCATATTTCAGTGATGGAGGTGGTCACAAAACTTATCACAAAACCATGTGTTCTACCGTTTGATTTACGGTCGTGTTGACGATTTTTTCCCCATTGAACCTCATTGTGAACGAATGGCTGGTCGCACCACGCACCGGGTGGTCAAAATAGATTCTCTGGATCAGAATCTATCGAATTTTTTACAGAAACCTACCCTTTCATCAGGAATTTCAAAATATGTAGTTTTGATCATTTAAAAAATCATTTCCTATTAGCTTGGGGTAATTATAGGTTTCGAGGATCATCATCGACCTGTTCTAAGTTCCATTTCCATTTTTGAGAACATTCTAAATTCTAAAAAATTCTATTCGTGGCGATGATGTTGAAACAAATTAGACTGTGCATATAATCCGCTATTAGTAAAAAGGTGTTCATATTTGAAATTACGAATTGATGCACATTGCGCACGTGACCAATTAACAAAATTGTCATTTTTGAAATCTACGTTATGAAGAATGGTTCGTTATGCCTCGTGTCATTGGTCCAATTTTGTCACTCCTACAATTAGAGAAAATAAGTGGGGTGCACATAGTTATTCGGGCACGCTGATCTCTATTGTGTACAGCCACCTCGATAGGAACTAAATCACTCTCGACGAAATCGTGGAAATCCATGTTAACAGGAAATCCATGAAAACAGGAGTATTTGAAAAAATTGTCTATTTCCACTAGAATAGACGATATTTAAGACGAAATATTTCAGTGGAAATCGACGATTTTTGTCAAATACTCTTGTTTTTCTTATCTTGATAGCATTTTGGTGAGTATGTATACTTGATGAGATTTCATTTGAGAACTGGGTCCATTTCATGTTCTTATTGTTGAATTGCTTATTATTATTGTGCAATTGTTATACAATTTTGGATTTTCAATACTTGAGTTTGTTTTGTTTGGAGCTGCACGGGCTTGCCCGTCGTTTGCAATAAGTTGACATTATATATTTAGAAGAACAGAAAAATGATTAGCAGTAGGTAACTTTATATTTTGTTTAGTTGTCAGACTATTCAATTTGTCTCGTCAAAGTGTACTATTAATCCTTTTCTATGTGTTTTATGTCCTCAAGAATATGAGTGTGACAAGTCAACAAATTCGATTATCGAGTTGTACCCATAGGCAGACAGACCTTGGCGAGCCCTACAAGAATATAATTTATTCACCATCGTGTTCAGCATCAAAATACCTTTAAAATGAGGGGTCACTTGTCAGAATGTTTCATTTTGGGAATTTATGAGTAATTTCCCCCCCTAAAACTCCCCCCCCCCTGTCCACCGACGAAATTAGCCTTTCGATTGCCAAGACAGATGTGTAAATGTGCATATTTGAACTTTTTATCTCAATTCTCTAGAGTTATCGTCTGGAGTGACACATACATAAATATATAGAAAATGTTTTGCAAATTTGCGAGTTGAAACGTGCAAAAAAGGGTAAAAAATCAAGGAAATTCATTGGAAATGAATATAAAAAATTCAAGATAGTAATGCAACAACTCAAAACTTTTTCTCAACTTATCCAACAAAATTATCCAGAAAATTTCACTTGTAATCAGAGTTGGACAAAAATTAGCTGTAGCTAACAGCTAAAAGCTAGAGATAAATTAACTGCGATTTAGATGGAGCTAACAACTAAAGATTTAGCTATTAGCTGTTCAGGAACATCTTATTTTCCAGCTAAACTAGCTGTTCTTTGAAAAGTGTAGCTATCAGCTTTAGCTGCGGTGATTTTGCTGGCAGGTGCAGCTAAATCTGTTAGCCATAGCTGTGGCTGACAACTAATAGCCAACTTTATACGAAAAACATTTTGTCCACACCAACACCAAGTAGCAGTAGTCTTCTCAGGGCAATCTGAATGCACCATCGACAATTACGGGGGGAAACCGGGTGAAACGTGTAACTTTCTTTGCCCATCCTGAATACCTTGTGTGGAGAAATACAATTTTTAGTTTTGGCTATTAGTTGTAAGCCACAGCTATAGCTAACAGCTTTAGCTGCTAATAAATTAGTTAGCTAATGACCAACTCTGCCTGTATTTACAATTTTCAGAGTGGAATTACACTTACTGTGTAGATGCTGTCTCAGGTATGAGGAAGTTCACCTTCTTTTAGCAATAGTGATTTTCTTCCAGCGCAAATGTTATTAATTATAAACAGGGGCCTACCTAATGTAGAGGTAATTTCAAGCAGTTATAATTATTACTTGAAAAAGCTATTGGCTAATAATGAGTTTCATTATTGTTTGCAGGCTCTTTGTGGCGACCTGTTCTCCTTATCTCATCCTACAGTACACAGAATAATAAAAAATGTGTCTGAAAGCCTGCGCAGGCAGATCGGCCAGTTCGTCAAACGCCATCAAGCGATGCAGGGTAATTGGATTGGTTGATGGGACACATATCCATGACATGGTTTGCAGATGGCCAGTCTCTGTCCATGATTCAAGGATCTTCGATAATAGCTTTGTACGAGCCCTCCTTGAGGTTAACGAGTGTTAAAATAACAACCGATTAGAAGACATCTGTTGGGTGACAGTGGTTACGGACGGAAAGCTTTTTTGTTCACGCCACTTCAAAATCCTGTAACTAACCCACAAAAAAGGTACAACGTGTCCCATAAGACGACGTGAAGTTTAGTTGAGAGGACGGTAGCCTGGTGGAAAAGGCGTTTTCCTTGCCTGTACTTCGAGCTGAGGAATACACTACATATAATACCTGCTTGTGTCATTTTGTACATAATAGGAATTCGGAGGATGGATACGTGGGAAGAGGAAGATGATTCATAGAGAATGCGAATGTGGGAACACACACTCAAAATAACACCAATGAAAACAACATACGAGATGCATTCATAGTGAGACATTTTTTCCAATAATAAATGCTAATTTTGAATTTCCGAATTTTTATTTGAGATGTTATTGTAACATTGTAACAACTATTGATATCATTGTAACAACTACAATATTATTCAGAATGAGCTGATAATAAGGATTGATGTTGACATTCACGGTTTTGTATGACATTTTGGTGTATATTCAATAAACAGTTAATTTCTTGACTTAGAAATTGATGAATTCCACGTTGGATGCTTTTTACCTCAAACACAACAAACACTGAGGTATAACACTGCCGTAACAACGCCTTATCTCGAAAATAACACCGTAGAACGCCTTATCTCAAAAATGTTCGAAAATCGTTTTTTTCATACCCCCCCCCCCCCCCTAATTTTCATGCGTTCTCTCCTGGGGTGAAGTCAACTTTCAAAATTTATATTCGAAAATGGTGAAATTTTCAATCGGAAAAATCAAAAATTGTGGCGTTCCAAGGTAGAACGCCTCATCTCAAACAGATCAAAGGATAAACGCGTTATGTGCGCTTTAAAAACGACTCATGTCATTTAATCATACTTTACATTCTGAGGGTAAACACCTCAACTCTGTGAAAATCGAGATAAGGTGTTTTCCCTCGAACTCCCGCGGCGAAAACTTTGTCGAAATCTAATAAAACGTCTCATGAACAGTTTTCAACGACTAGAATCGATTATTTTATCGATATTTGGTATCAAGGTCATCAATAAACATCGATTAACCGTGGTGCGAAAGAATTTTGAATTTATCACAAATAGGAGGGAAGTTAGGACAGAGTAATAGTGCATAGTAATAGTTGAAGCTCTCCTGAAAAATTGTAATTTTGTGAGATAAGGCGTTACGGCAGAACAATATAAGCCGATCTCAAAAGAAGTTGAGACAATAATCATTGAGTTTTATGACACATTGTGCACATAAATTCGAGGAAAAAGGAGAAAATCGTATACAGGCGTATAATTTAATTAAATTGAGTTATAGGATTCAAATCTAGACTTCTCTATACAATAATTGCGTCATGAATTAAAGAGTTGCTTATCCGTGCACCTCTTGAGTGTGGCTTATTTTCCTCTAGTGCATTCAATAATGTCCAACTGCCTGCCCGCATGGGACAGTGCATATAAAACAACCTTAAAACCCCTAGTGACGGCCCAAAAAACTATTGTTTGAATTATGTTAATGAAAACCTATCGGGAACCCTCTTCTCTTCTACTGTTCAAAAAATTAGATGTACCTATTACCATTTGGTCTCATGAAAGAGATGTGCTCGGTGGGTCACTACTTAAAAAACTATTCTTTGGCGTTTCCGTCACATGTCAGGGATACTCGTTTTAAAAACTATGGCAATCTTGTAATTCCTGTTTCTAATACTACACTTGCACAGCAGAATTATATTTATTTCTCTATCATTAAATTTAATGGCTACAAAGTGGAGTTCAAGAGTGATCTCCTCTCTTTGATTGCTCAAGGAAGAAGTGTTTCTTTGATTCTTAAAAGATTTTATAAGGCCAAATTAAAAGAATTGTAGTGGTGTAATTATGGGAGTTCATTGTGTTTCTGTCTCTCTTCTGCATTTCATGATATTTCAATATTATTTCTTATTTCTTATTTTCTTATCTTAGTTCTTATTTCTGCATTTCAATATTATTTCTTTATTCTTATACTATTGACGTGTACTTTAATTATGTGGGACCTAGATGATGTGGTGGCTCGGGCAGCTCATCACCTACCGCGGGCTTCTGCCCTTATTGGAGATTACATTTCCTGAGAAGTAGTATGATTAATTTTTTCTTTTTCTTTGATTTACTTAACTTATGATCGTGTATGATTGTGAACTGCATTCAATGTATAATCTTGTCGGAAATGAAAACATTTAAAAAAAACATCTTCGCAGAACAGTCAAGAAGATCGCAGGTGCCCTACGCACTAGATACCAACGAAGTCGAGTTTATGAGAACATAACATCAGCACATTTTTCTACATTGAGACGGAGAACTACAAGATTATTGTCAGCTGCTTGATAAGAGCGACTGCAATGTTTTCAGAAACCAAGTTTTAATTGAGTATTACGAACATAACTTTTATTCAGATTTTATTTATGATCACCAGAGACAACGATACAATGAGTCATAATTCGTGCTGCTGTGATCACTTTGTAGCCATAAAGATAATTGCAAACTGTGAACTATCAGAAAAGTTGTTAATGGATCTTGAACGTGTTTACTCATTTTCGAACTGACATGTAAATTTCACGAAACAAATGAAATTTTAATAATTAAAAAAGATCTTCAAGAGACCAACCATATGCGGGTAGTCACCGTAATATTTGAAATTCGCACACGTAGTGCGGGTGATGTAGACAAACCACCAGAGTTTCACTACCACAGTGTAGGCAAACCACCAGTGACTGGTGCCGAGAGGTCTCAGTAAAGGGCTCATAGTTTTTTTTTCAATTTTTTCATTTTTTTAACATTAACATTAACATTAGCATTTTTAGCGTTAACAATTGTTATACATTCATGTCATTACATTATTGATAACATTATATACCTATAGATATTTCAGTGGATTATGTATTCATATAGGGCTTTGTGAATTTCTATTGTAGGTATTGACAATATATGCATGTAATTAAATGGACGTTCGATCAGGGTTGTTAATTTTTGAAATAAATTTTCTCTCTCAGGGTAAAATGAAGGTCACTCCATCACGATGAGTTCAATTGAGCCATTGGGGTTTCCGCACCGCTTGTCTTGTAAATTGAACTACACTGTGGGTTGTCTTGTAAATTGAATCTATGTAGATGGGCGTCGCCGACTCCGTGATTTGATCTCATTCTTGTGATGGTTCTACTGAAAGGTTTGGATATTTGGTGATGGCGATACCATGGACGTAGTGGAACATTCGGCTGTATAGTTTTGTAGAACTGTCCCTTTTCACCGGCCATAAACAGTTGTTGCTTTTCTGTTCAAATGTTGTTTTGTATTAAAGGATTGAAGTCTGAGCTCGGGATGGTGGCGTTATTCTCGGGGTTTTGTATCGCCTTCTTTTCGCTAGAGTGTCTACTCTTTCATTCCCCTGTATTCCAGAATGTCCTCTAATCCATATGAAAATGAATTTCTTTCTTTCCTCGGGACAGAAGTTTCAATAATTGCCTTATCACAGGATCGCCTGCTCTTTCTACATTACAGGAACCAATTTTAGTTAATAGTTAATAGCTCATAGTTAAAGGGAGTCCTGGAGGTCGAGTGTTCGACAGTGTTAGCCATAAAATCACTCAGTTTGGTCGCTGAGTAGAAAATATTTTAGTATTCTATCTACCAACAACCTTCGGTTAACAATATTCACAGGTACCTCTTATTATCTCACCCAGAAAGATGATAAATCATCCGGAACCAATATATGTACGATTAGGGCTTATCGCGCCTATTAAAGATCGATACGGTTTCAGAACGAAGAGGAATATTCGTAGCAGATTACGTAGGCCTATCAGGGAAGAAACTATTCGAATACCTCAACGAACCTGTGATAGCCGGTGGAGTTGTCTCAACAAGAAAGACTTGACTCACTTTAATTTTATAATTTACAAATTACATCAATTATATGAAAAAGATTCAAATTTGAACTAAAACTTTCTTAAACAGGGAAATAGTAGGCAAAGTTTTCAAATTGATCTCATTATAGAATAGAAAAGAAATAGCGCTGTTATACAGAGTTCTTTTGAAGAATTCAGTTCTACATACGGAAATTTTACGATTAGATTCATTGAAGGTTCTGCTATGACTTATACGAGTAGTAGATAAATTTTCTTTCTGGATTTTTATGAACATATAACGTGCGGCATTTTTATTCTTTATAAAGTGCGGCTGTCAAAAACCTAGGATGTCCATTCAAAATTTATTTTAGAAGCGTGTTTTGAACGACTTGAACTCTTGCAACTTGTGACTTACAGGCCGTTCCCCATGCGGGTCCTCCATACTTCATTAAAGAGTAAGCTAGTCCATAATAAATCGACCTTAAATGGGATTTTGACAAAATAAATCGGAGCTCTTTAAAAATGTAAACGAGTTTTCTCAATTTCGTTATGAGGGCTGAAATACGGAGATGAAAATTAGGTTGTTAGTCAAAAACGACACCCAAGTACTGTACAAAGGACTTGATTGGCAGGGGAGTACACGAACAAGGAGCATTCATTTGGAAACATTCATATTGGTGAAAACATAATATTACGCTATTTGTGTTCGAAATGGCTCTCTGTAAGACAGAGAGAATAGGATCCCTGACGTTTTAATGATATTAAAGCGTAATTCATTCATATCCAACCAGTACTTGATCGTGAACAAAGTTTTGTTGGTATTATCCACCAAACTCCAAAATTGCAATCCCACAAATTAATAGCGGTATCGTCGGCAAATCCAAACATCTTACCATGAACATCGTGATTCAAAAGTGTATTTATGTTCATTCGATATGACGTCTTATCAGTCGCCTCAGGCAATGCGATCTCTAGACGAGTAAACTCAATTTGCTTCATTCTTACGAGGAATCGAGACTTGTCGAACTAGGAGAACTGGTATATGGGGGGCAAAATTTATAATATGACACACATTGGCAGATAAAACAGTCTATCTCACACTCGGGTTGTGGGAGAAGTTAAATTCTGGTCGTACTAGAATAAAGAAGCATGTTCATAGAACATTATTAGTTTATTATTATTGTACCTATATTATTATATGTTTATTAGTCAAAGTAAGGCTTTAAAACGATAATTTGGGAATCTAAGACAAAAGCGTTTATGGATACGAGCAGACTGTGATTAATAATTATACTACACTGGTCCACAGGTAGTTAAAAATGTCAAGGACTGTTCTAGTTTGAAATTATTCCCAACACTCAAAATTTACTTGGTCCGGTTATTGAAAAACGAGCCACGATGATGTCCATCGAGCCACTAGACGTAAATGGATAATATTTCAGAACTGTCCATTTGAATCTGGACGACTTCAAGTTTTGGGAGGAGTCGGATATAGGTCACCAGATGGTTCCTAAATAGTTTCAAATCATTAGAAGCACACGCCCAAATGAGGACACAGATAGTTACCCCATGTAAAATTTGTCCGAAATTGCTCTATTTAGTGGCATTTAGGGACTGGGTATAAAATTTTTGACATTTTCATGTCTTTCATATGGCACATAAAAAAAAAAAATCGTCACGAAATTTGCTAACGAAATTTTTCTGATGATTTTCGCTTACAACCGATTCGTTGCTACGGAACTTTATCTTCGCCAGTTATCATCGTACAAAAATCGTTCACCACTCGTTGGATAGCTCTCGATTTATAGAACTAGAATACATTCCTCTCACTCGGTTGTCGCCCTTCAAAAAGCTGAGATATGCGCATGACTTGATACGAAGTTTGTTTGCACACAACATGAAAATGTCTCAATGTGTTGCAGACTCGTATGCAAGCGTTTACTTTGGCGTTTACTTTAGTTTCTGGTTTAAGTCATTTTTCGTGTTCTCGATGAATTTGAGTTGACAATTGCTCTTCTTGAAGGTCCATTCGAACTCAAATAAACACCTCGAGTCGATATGAAGTCTACTCTTAGAACTCATAAGAATTACTATGTAATTTTTAAGGTTATTAAGATTTGAACCTACAGGTGGTATTTGATTAGAAATAAATTGTTCCCGCTGGAAAAGGTTCGTGGTGGATGACTCATAAGACGGACGTAAGAGATAAGTCCCCATCCGAAGTCGATCATTGTTATTCGCGCTACGAAACCAATATGTGTAACACTCTTGCAATGTGTCTTTTACTGGTGTTCGGAACGACGTTAGTCGTCGGCGTCGCGACTCACTTGGTGTATGTGCTGAATAGCGGAGTTGGGTACAACACTTCTTCTGTAGACGACGGTTCCCCAGGTGTCTTTATGATTCTGCCTGATCAACTATTTTCTGAGTCGCTGAATACTACCATTGGACCCGAATTTGTGAATCCTGAGTTGAACGATGCCATTCGAGTCACTGTCCCGCCGCTAACGTCACAGGAGCCTCCCAAGGACCAGGAGAAAGCGAATTCCACGATGAACAAAAACGTGTTAATCATGTTCGCAGTGATCTTACTGGCCATGATCGCTGTACACATTATCAGGTTTTGGAACGAAGAGCCCCCAGATCATAGGATGTTCCCGTGGGTTTATGAAACGTCGGATTCGGAGCCTGATTTAGGCCACGATATCGAACTAGATGATCTACCACAGTCTACCACAGGTGGGTCGAATTTATTTATTTATTATTTTTTATGTGAGATTTAGCGAGGGCTCTGCAAAGCTGTTGAATGATAGATACATAATAATCTGATAGGGACAAAAATGTGTCTTACGATTTCTAAGGGGCGGTTTACGAGCTCGGGGTCTATAAGTTCTGGACTTACAGAGTCCAGGACTCAAATAAGCTTTCGGATCTAAATCGTCTTTCCGAGTCAGGGATTTACCTGCGAAACTCGGGATCTATATGTCCTGGACCTATTTGAGTCCAGAACTTAAAGCAATAAATATCGAGAGAATCGTACTATTTCTTTGTGTTGACATTGGGTGACCGCCTGTGCTGTCTCCAGCGGCAGTATAGCTTTAAACAGTTGAACAGTTACGGTTCAGTTGTTATTGTGTTTTGTGTGTGTTTAACAGTTTATTGTAAATTTATAAAGTGTATGCTATAAATATAAAACGTAAAAAAAAACAATATAAACGAGGTAAAAAACGTGTTCGTTTTGACAAAAAAACTGAAACTTTAGCAGCAACTCATAGCAAAATAAATTTAGTAAATTCTGCACCCTTCTTTCTAGATCACAAAATGATAATTAATTATTATAATGATTTATCATTACTCATTAATAGTTATTATTAATTATTGTGTGGGTGTGATTTGTTGACCGTCAGTAAGAATGATGTTGAGGGATGTCGAGGGTAGGTCAAATGGAAATTGATTTATGTGCCAACGTTTCGAAGAATATATTTCTTCATCTTCAGGGCTGTTGTTGGTGAAGATGAAGATGAAGATGAAGAAATATATTCATCGAAACGTTGGCACATAAATCAATTTTCATTTGACCGACCCTCGACATCCCTCAACATCATTAATTATTGTCACTTAGTTATTGATAATTGTTATTAATTATCATTCATAATTATTATTAAACAATAAATTTTATTATCTCGATATCGGAAAACCGATATTAATCGATATTAACAACTTGTTTGATAGTTCACCGTTTGCAATTATCTTGATGACTGCAAAGTAAACACAGCAGGACGAATTATGACTCATTGTATCGTTGTCTCTGGTGATCATAAATAGGTCCTGTTATCGATGAAATTGTCCACTTTAATTGTCATAGTTCTGAATAAAAGTTATGTTCGTCATACTCAATTAAAACTTGGTATCTGTAAACATTGCAGTCGCTCTTATCAAGCAGCTGACAATAATCTTGTCTCAATGTAGAAAAATGTGCTGATGTTATGTTCTCATAAACTCGAATTTGAATGATCATAGGGGAATGAAAATGTCGTTTTCCCGTCGGAAAACGGTTTTTTTCACGCGAAAGAAATTCGTATGGTATTTTAAATTTAATTTGGATGATGAGCTAGTGTTTCATCTAACAGTTCATTAATAATTAATTATTATTAGGGTGATTAGGGTGATCCGCTCAAAGAAGATAATAAACCTTTGTGTCAAGAATTTGCAGAGTTTTTTTTAATTCGATTTTCTGAATCTACGTATCTTGAAACGTAAACCATGATAACGATGCGCGCATATCGACTTCTGGACGACTACTGAGATGTTCACACTGTTTAAAGTTTAGAATCTAATTTTAAATCCTACCTTCGGCGAGGATCTAAAGTCGCAACACTTTAGGGCCTGGACTTGACGAATTCAGCTAAATCCTTGACTCGGAATGAGACGAGAATCTAATATATTAGATTCTCGTCTCATTCCGAGTCAAGACTTATATTATAAGTCTTGGACCTATAGATCCCGAGCTCGGAAAGCCGATTTTTAGACTCCAGAGTCTACAGGGCCGTTAGACTCCAGAGTCTATTCAAGTTCTCGACATCGTTAACGCCCAGACTCGGAAAGCCATTTTATAGACTCCAGGGTCTAAAACTGGTTTAAGTCTAGGACTTCGTTAAATCCGGAGCTCGGAAACCGCCCCGAAGTAGTCCTAAACTCGTATCATTAAACACAGTCAATATTGATGAATAAATTGCAATTTCACAGGTGCCCAGGACTCCGAAAGGTGCCTATAGTTCAGTCCTTCCCCTACCAACATTCTTGAGCTACCAGAAACTGCATGATCACGGTCGAGTCTGATGCCTTACCTAAACAGCGCTGCATTCAACCGGTTGTGATGGTTCAAATCACTATTGTAATTTTTCTCCGATGGTACGCCTTCCATTTTTATTTCATTTTTTGGAATGTAGCAAATTCATATTTCAATAACCCACATCTTTCCATAGTCTGTGTGCCCTTTTTTGAACAGACTCAAGAATTCGTAAAATTTTCAGCATTGTTTTTTTTAATTCAATATTCAAGTACCTAGGTAATAAGTAGGTATAAGTAGATATAAGTATAACTTAAAAAGAGTAATTGAAACGATGGCTTCCATTTAAACTAACTAACTTGAGATTGAGGAAATTATTGACACTTAGTGGGTAGAGTGAGGTAATATGATGGCAGCAGTGACTGTAAGACCTCCCATAAGGAACATGAAAATCTGTAATTGTCATTATCATTCATTAATTCTGTATTGAGGAGCTAAATCCCATTGATTCTTCTGAGTATTAGGCACACCATATGTGGTCTTTCAATATAATTTCAAAAATACACTCCACTATTTTTATCCAACATTTTCAATTCAGATGTGCAAATTACTATTTCGCTGCCATGAAATTCTTCTACATTGTCGTTACAGTTGTTCGTTTTAAATTTCTGAATTATTGAATTTGACGATGGTACGCCTTCAATTTTTTTTATTTTTTGGAATGTGGCAAATTCATATTTCAATAACCAAAATCTCCCCACAGTCTGTGTGAACTTTTTTGGACAGATTTTCAATTCAGATGTGCAAAATTTGCACAGACCCGACTCATGGCCACGAAATAAGTTGTAATTTAATTACTACTTATTTCGTTGCCATGAGTCGAGTCTGATGCTTTACCTAAACAGTGTTGCATTGGTTGTGATGGTTCAAATCACTGTTGTAATTTTTCTCCGATGATACGCCTTCAATTTTTTTTCTTTTTTTGGAATGTGCCAAATTTATATTTCAACAACCAAAATCTCTCCATAGACTGTGTGAACTTTTTTGAACAGACTCGAGTGCTGAGTGTTCTGTTTGTGAATTCGTATAATTTTCACCATTGTTTTGTTAATTTAATATTTTCAAGTAAGTAATGAGTAGGTATAAGTGGAACTTACAAAGAGTAGATGAAAAATGGAGTCCATTTAATAACTAACCAACTTGGGAATAAAAAAATTATTGTCACTTAGTAGGTGGAGGTAGAAATTGTAGAAATTGTAGACAATTATCATTGTCATTCATTAATTGTGTTCTATCCGCTCTTATGAGTATTAAGTAGAGCATAAGTGGTCTTTCAATATAATTTCTAAAATACACTCCACTGTAAACATTTTCAATTCAGTTGTGCAAATTACTATTTCGCTGCCATGAAATTCTCCTACATTGTCGTGACAGTTGTTCGTTTTGAATTTCTGAATTATTGTCAATATTAATTTCAACCATTCAGTCAGATATTTTCATACAGTTTGATATATTTATATTTATGGCTTTTACGAACTTTGGATTTTATATATGATAAATATAGTGCAATTTCTTTACTTATTTACTGGTGAGTTTTGTGTTTTATTTTTGGGCCCTGTAAGTTGACCTGTACGATGAAGGTATAATGAGTGTATGATGATCGCCTCATTGTGATTATTGATATATTTTCATGTGATAGTAACTACCTATAATTTGAAAATATTTCAATAATCACCATAGCAACTGTTGCTAGGGTGGGAATTTCTTGACCATATTTCACTGTGAGCATCTGGAATGTTACAAGATCAAAACTAGAATTGGTAACATTTTATTTTTGACATTATTTTATCGTTGAATAATTGAAAACGAAACATTGAAGAGACATGAGATAGTTGGCGAGGACGGGGCCGGACACAATTTTCACCGGTAAGTCAGATATTTTCATACAGTTTGATATAAGACTAAGAATTCCCTATGACTCATATTTTTTACTCCACTTAAAACCCGAGTTTTTAGACATTTAAAGTTTTTTTCGTGTTTTCGACCTTACGTCAATAAAACGGACATAACTCCCTCATTTTTCGAGGTAATCTCAAATCTGAGGATACCGTTGAAAAGAGCATTAAATTTCCTATCACTCTGGAAATTTCCAGTTTTTTCTAACGCCTTTAAGACGTACTACTCCTACTTGAAAGTGTCGTAATGTAACTGCAAACGTTGGCAAAAACACTGAGACATCCCACGGTATACTCAAATTTGAATTTACACAGGGAAATAAGGGAGAAAATGTTGTTTTTCCGTCGGAAAACGCGTGTTTTTTCACGTTTTAGAACTTGTCTCCCAGCGAGAAGAAAAATTCCCGTCGTTAGGTAGTCATTTTTCACCCCACAACCCTCAATTTCGCGTGAAAAAAACCGTTTTCCGGCGGGAAAACGACATTTTCTCCCTTATTACCCTATGTACATTCAAATTTGAGTATACCGTTGGAAGGCTGAGCGTTTCGTCCAACTTTTTCAGTTACAGTACGACATTTTTAAGTAAGAGTAGTCCATTTTACAGGCGTTTGAAAAAACTGGAAATTTCCGGGATTTGACAAATATTTGTTTTTAGACTGAATTTTCACCCGGTAAATCTGGGCAAAAGATTTTTGTTTGGCACCAGAGAGATAGGAAATTTAATGCCCTTTTCAAAGGTATCCTCAGATTTGAGATTACCTTGAAACATCGGGGAGGTTTGTCCGTTTTAATGACGTAAGGTCGAAAAAAAAATTTAACTGTCTAAAAACTCGGGGTTTAAGTGTAGTAAAAAATATGAGTCATAGGGAATTTTTAGTCACAAATTACGAGTAGTTGTAGAATTCACCCCCGGCGGGATGTCTGCCCTTACGTGGGACACCCTGTATTTATATTTATGACTTTTATGAACTTTGGATTTTATATAATATACCTACTCATTATACCTGTACGATGAAGGTATAATGTGGATGGAATTTTGATTATTGATATATTTTCATGTTTGCTAGGGTGGGAATTTCTCACTGTAGACTCCCAAATTTGGTCTAGAGTATGAACTTCAAGTTTCACAATCTTGACCATATTTCACTGTGAGCGTCTGGAATGTTACAAGATCAAAACTAGAATTGATAACTTTTTGACATTATTTTATCTTTGAATAATTGAAAACAAAACATTGAGGAGTCATGAGACAGTTGGCGAGGACGGGACCGGACATAATTTTAACCGGTAAGTCAGATATTTTCATACAGTTTGATATATTTATATTTATGGCTTTTACGAACTTTGGATTTTATATAATAAACTCATTATACCTGTACGATGAAGGTATAATGAGTGGATGGTGCTCGTCTAATTTTGATTATTGATATATTTTCATGTATTAGTTGCTAGAATGGGAATTTCTTATTTTAGACCCCCAAAATTGGTCAAGTGTATGAACTTCAAGTTTCATAATCACGACCATCTGTCACTGTGAGTTTCGGGAATGTTTCAAGATCAAAACTAGAATTGATAACGTCCGCTCATCATTTGGTTTTTGAATAATTGAAAACGAAACATTGAGAAGACATGAGATAGTTGGCGAGGACGGGACCGGACACTGCAAAAAACGAGTTTGTAACGGAATTGGCAAACGTAAACAAACTCCGAACCGGTGATTCGAGTTTGAATCTCCTCACTCTGTATACGTGGATAATCCAAACCCGCCGTAGTATCAACTTGTCAGAACTCTTCGATCACCTTTCTTTCAGTCCCCGTGCTCGAGAAACTTCAGGTTTTTTTCAGGATCTGGCAATTTTTACGCGAAAAATTCAAGGAGAGCCAGACAAGGCGCTCTGCTCCGGTTTACCCACAAACACAAATCTCATGGCCAAGGTTAATGGAGCAGAATTTGTTGGCCTCGACGGGACGCCTCGAATAGACAATGGTGTTGTCGTCATTTTTTCGGCGAACGGACCTCATTAATCGCTCTAGCCGAATTCCTAAGGAGCACAAACGTTCTTTTTATCACCTGTTTGAACGCGCAAACACCTCACCAAGGTCAAGTACACTGAGACGTCAATTCGGGCCAGAAGCAATATGTGTCGCTGCCAAACCCCATGTAACCGTCGGTATTTTAATTCTTGTGAGACAACGCTAATTTCGTACAGATGCTCGCATTTCTCCACCACCAGTGAGTATGGTTACAGCAGGTCATTGATGATCATGAGTTCATCATGCAGTATGATTTCATACATTGACGATATTAATATTTGTTTACCCCTCCTCAAAATTGGTGGGTTTATGTTCCAATAGTGGTTGGAAAATGGAAGTTGAAAATTTACAAACGTTTTATATGGCATAGTATACTATTTAACTGTATTTTTGGAGCCCACCCGGAGCATACGGCCAGCCATTCTTTATTAATTATCAAGAAATCATGATTAGTTTATTCATAATTAAAAATTAGGAATAAATTAATTATCAGTACGTCACCCTGGAATTTTCCTAGATACCTAAAGAGACCATTACTGAGCTCGTTATTGACTCCTTTCAGTTGGAGATGACCATCAAGTACTCTCGATCGAAATCACGATTTATACGGTAAAGCTGTGGGACTCACAAGGATATTGTATAGGTACAGACAGTGATTCAGTCAAAGGGCAATCAGTGCAGGAAATGACAAACTGTTGATTTAGAACCTTTCTTTTATCAGGCAGATAGAACCAGGTACCAGTGGCTCTGGTGAGATAACACAACAGTCTTCATATCTCTATGATGTCCAGTGACTAATATCAAAAGTGCAGACAAGGTATCAAATAACAGACTGAGTCAGCGTCGTTGATTCAATCACATCGATACGGCACGTAGGTATATGATAACGACAATGGAGCCATTTGAACAATCAGTTCGAGTCTGCATGACCGGAAGAGCAATCACTTCACAGTTTGAACGCAGCAGGAGTTTAGGAGTGAATCACCGGACTAACGTTAATCACGAGGCCTCGCTTTACTATGGGAGAGTAATTCCCAAAACTAAAACTTCGAAAACTTAATTTCTCCCTTACCGGGAAAAACATCTGATCATGGATATGTCTGTTTTTCGCAGTGAGAGAGAAATTAAGTAATGTGCATGGAGGGATAGATGATTCAAGTCGGGAAATGAGGTAAACTGCTATGACAAAATACGAGTATTATTTATATTTATTCTAACATGTTGTGTAATGTAGGGATTGATACATAATTAATGTTGAGTAAAGTTTTGTGGAATGAAAAATATGAAATTTAAATCCTAGTTTGTATATAATCGATGTGGCGTGTGAAAACAGCTCCAATACACTTTTTACTCCTTTTTGTTGAAATTGATCGTTATTCAGTCCTAGGTGAATAGAAATTAGCTTTAGGAGCTACTCTGCCTAAAGTGTAAATCCTAAGGAGGGGCTACTACCAAATTACAACTGCATAGAGTGTTCAGCATAGAAAACAGATTTAGTGGCCACTCAGCTGATCAGGGCCAGGCAGCGTTAAGTTAAAGTCCTAAGGAGGCTACAAACCAAATTACAGCTTCATAGAGTGTTAAGCATAGAAAACAGATTTAGTGGCCACTCAGGAGTATCACCCAAATTTCTATCACGCCAATTTTGGAGCCAGCCATGAGACAAATCCATGTCAAAAAAGTTGTGTTAGTAACATTGTTAGTAACATAATGAATATTCAATCTTCTCATTGGTTGTCACTTCTGAACCCGAACATTTTCCACATTTGTTACAGTCAATAAATTCCAATTTAACATTTGATTGCTCTCTAAACGTAGGTACTACTTATAGTTTCAAAATCGAGTCAAATCTTGTTCTGTTCGAGGATCCTTTTCATCCCAAATCAAAACCTCTTTCCGATACGGAATCAAAGTTTGTCGCGTTTTTAGCGAATTTTCTAAGAAAAGGAACTATTGTTCTTGGTCGAAAACTTTTAAAACTCGAATTTACGAAAACATTTTATACCAAAATCCGTTTCAGATCATCCATAGATGGGCAGAATCGGGGCACTCTAAGGGGGGGTTTAGGGGAATTTAAGGGGGGGGGGATGACTCATAATTCCAAGAATGAAACAGTCTGACATGTGACACCTCATTTTAAAGGTCTTTATACGCTGAACACAATGGTGATGTCAGAATTGCGATATCCTAATCCGTTCTCAATCTGGAGCACTTTGCAGGTGAAGACGCGTGGTAGTTTCATGTGATATTCTTCACCGTGCAACTGCTCTAATCTCATAACTTAACTAAAATCTATAGGCTGACGGGGGTTTAGGGAGTTTTAGGTGGGAGGGGGGATTACCCATAAATTCCCAAAATGAAACAGTCTCACAAGTGACACCTCAATTTAAAGGTTTTTTACGCTGAACTCGATGAAGAAGTCAGAATTGCGGTATCTTATTCCGTTCTCAAACTGGAGCACATTGAAGATGAAGAAACTTGGTTGATACTTGAGATGATCTTCATCGACATCATGTTCTTCTATGGAGACATTTTTCATAAATCCAGTTCTTTCTTCTCTTGACTGATGCTGCATGACTGTGGATTTTTTGTTGTTGCTGCCTTTATTGAATCGAATCATTGCCTTGTTCATCCCAAATAAAAAGCTCTATTCGAATAAAAGTCGACGTTTTTCGCGTTTTTTCGAGTCAAATCGTCGTCTGGTTGAAGGTCCTTTTCATTTCAATCGAATCGCTCTACTTGAATCGAAGTCGGCATTTCTGCATGTTTATGTATTTTTTTAAATCCAAACCTGCAAAATTCCAGAAAACGATGGAAGTGATTTTGGCTGGGGCGTAAGGAGTGGGCCTTGAATACATTCCTATTTTATCATTGCACCCAAATTCTGATGTCTTGTGCAACGCACGGGTCTAGACTTGTGAATAGAAATTTCCACCTAAAAACGTCGTTCTATTCAATTCAGAGAGGATTTGATGGCGTGTTGACGCGTATTTACTTCGTGGATAACGTCGGGTCGTGATGTATCGATTTTTCGAAAATCTCGTGGGAAAGGCTGCAACGGTTTTTGAGTCACCCTCACCCCCGTAATGGGCGAGCTTCGGGTCAAATAGCTTCGTGGAGGGGAATTGTTTTGTTGAGTATCGACGCGTGAGTCAAACAGACACATCTGCCGTCGCGTACGCGGAGCAGCCACTCGCTGCCCGCCAGCATCTCATGGGAACCGACACCTTTTGGTTTAAATGGAAGAGCATTTAAATGTCTCGTCAGGCAAAGGGTGGACGAGAATTAGGGAAACGGGACCGGAGCGTTGAGAATCGAAACGGCTCGAACATATGTGACAACAACAGCCGCCCCTCTGTCGGACAAAAGACGGATGTGATGTACCATCCTTCGATAGGTACCGTTTTAAGGCCGAACTTTGACCTGTAATAGATCGATTATTGATTATCTGCATTCACTTAATAATTTTACATCCCCATTACCAAAGAGAGAGTGTATTTTTACAGAAAAATGAAAGTTAACTTCACAGTTCAAGTTCGTGTAACCCAACGATAGACATAGCCGTAGTAACGGGTTGGAGTCAATTAACCCTTTTTGGTTCACTATCTTCGGTAATGAACCTTTGGATTCGCCCAAAAAAGAAAAAAAATCCCCCCCCCCCCCAATCAAAATTTGAGGGTTTACGTTTCAAGATACGTAGATTCCGAAAATCGAATTTAAAAAATCCGTCCGTCCACCGCCCGCCCACTTAGCGTTAACCAAAAATTACGACATTTGGTTTCCGGGTTCGGACAACACCCACGATGATCCTAGCTCAATGGGAAGTGGTTCAAGACGAAATTTGAAATTTCAGTTCACGTTTGAACGACGTTTCATCTCCAACATGCGGCAGCCTGTCGGGTCGTGTTCATACTCGCCCGGCTGATAATTTATCGAGTTAATAAAGAATAATAATTGGTAATAAATAATAATAAATAATACCAATTAATAATAATTAATATTTTTTCATAATAGTTTTTTAATAATTAATAAGAATTAATTATTAAATTAATGCCGAAGTAAGTAGGTGGAAATAGAAACCCCAGTATCATATTATTATAATTATTCGTAATTAATTCACCATCTGTATAAACGTTTCATCTATCATTTCGTGATTTAGGCACAAAGAAGATACCCAATAAACCGTTGTGTCAAGAATTTGCTGAGATATCTGTTGCTCTGTCATCCATCACTGTGAACCAAATAAAATTTGGTTTCTTATAACTCGATCTAGTTTGGGATGCTTCTCGGAGATGTACAGGCAGATTGTCAGAAACTCAGCAAATTCTTGACACAACGGTTTATTATCTTCTTTATGCAGATCACCCTTCTGTCTTGATCGCTAAATCATAGATTAATTAATATGATGAAATATCATTAATTATTATTATCAAGTAGTGTAAATTATTTTTAATTATTCATTAACTCGATATCTGAAAGCCATGTGCAGCTCGAATCAGCTGGCCCAGTATGAAAATTGACCCGACAGGGAGCCGTATGATTCACCCTGATTTTGACGACTATTGATCTGCTCCAACTTTGAGCCCTGACTGTAAACGAATGACTGGTCGTACAAAGCTCCGTATGGACTTGAAAATTCTAAATATTCAACTCTATTTAAATGTTTACAAAAAACATCACCGTTCAATTTGAATCTTTGGAGATATGACGTTTTACAAATTTCAATATGTGTTTTGAACCCCTTCCTTGGGGTTCTGAAATGTTTCAAGGATCATCGTGGGTGTTGTCCGAACCCGGAAACCAAATTTCGTAATTTTTGCTCAACTTTTGCGTAAATTTTGCTAACTGGGCGGACGGATTTTTAAATTTTCAATTCGATTGTCTGAATCTTCGGGTCTTTAACGTAAACCAGCCAATTTCGAAGGGGGTTCAAAAATGATTTTTCCTTGGTCGATTCCAATGGTTCATTACCGAAGATAATAAACCAAAAGGATTGAGATCGGATTACCGGTGCAGCCTAGTAGTTAATACTAGTCTAGGTCTGGGGTTCACAACTCTACCAAAAGCTAAAACCTAGTAGGATAGTCGTGATTGAGGAAATAGGCTTCAACCATGGACGGACGTTTATAGTAGGAAAACCGCAAAGTTCGCTCATCTGAACTGCATTGCCGCCAGTAGCTCAGGTAACTGCCCATGTTGAATCGCCCTGAAAATTTGGCATGAAATTCATAACTCTACTTCTGACTTGAATAGATTGTTCAAGACCACCCGGAGCCTTCAGTACGCCCACCCGTTCTTCGTTAATTATGAAGAAATCATAATTAGTTAATTCATTATTTATATAAATAAACTGAAAAGAAGTTCAGCCCTTGAAGAGTCGAAACAATCAAACTGCTCGGGACATTAAACCGCTGACGATAAATAATTGCACAACCTTCTTTCCAAGTTTATCACTTCCAGTGACTGATATCAGATTTGCTGACAACATATTTGATAACAAGCCGAGTAGGTATCGTTGATACAATCACATCGATAAGGCACGTCTATAAAGAAGAAAAAAAATCCACAGTCATGCAGCATGGCTATAAGAGCGAATGTTCGAGGAAATGTCTCCATTGATGGACTTGATGTACCTACATGAAGAACATCTTAAGTATCAACCACGTTTCTTCATCAACGTGCTCCAGATTGAGAACGGATTAGGATATCGCAATTCTGATTTCCCCATCGTGTTCAGCATAAAAAATCCTTTAAGATGAGGTACACTTGTCAGAATGTTTCATTTTTGAGATTTATGAGTTAACGAGATTTCGTTTTCTGTTTACGAGATTCTGCCCATCTACGAACTTAGCCTTTCGATTGCCAAGACAGAGGTTTTGTACAAATTGGAACTTTTTGTCTCAATTATGTCGAGAGTTATCGTCTGGAATGACACATACATAAACAAATATAATATATTTGTTTATGTATGTGTCATTCCAGACGATAACTCTCGACATAATTGAGACAAAAAGTTCCAATTTGTACAAAACCTCTGTCTTGGCAATCGAAAGGCTAAGTTCGTAGATGGGCAGAATCTCGTAAACAGAATATATATTATATATTATATGATTTTCGTGTCTTTTGGCAGTGAATTCAGGATGTTCTGAAACTGATTTTGGTAAGTAGGTATAAAGATTTTTTGGGAATTTGAGTTTTAAACATTTTGGACCGAGAACATTGGCTTTCTTTTCTTCGAAAATTCGTTAAAAGTACCTTTTCATTCATTTACCCTTTCTCTACTAAAAGACCCGCGCGCTAGGCAGCCCCGTTTCACTAAATACCAGCTGATTTCGTGAGACTCGCCAAACTGAAAACATGAAACTGTCACTGGACTCCGCGCGGTCGCTTCTGTACAGCTTTTTTTGCCATTGTAGAATGATTATGTATGAAGAATGACTTAGTTATCTGGTATCAATTTTCATAACTGTTTTCCCACTACTTTTTTCTGTTGTACCCCCTCTCAAATGTATAGAACCTTATTTCGATTTCGATTTCGTTGGGAGGCGGCCATGAGACACAGATATCCATGAGAGCCCCCTTACGGAATGTAGACTTGATAACCATCAGATATTTGTAACTGAATGCTCCGCTAGATGGCAGAATGGAAAACGAAAAAACTCGTGAGTAGTACCTCAGTCACGTTTGTCCGAGTCCGAGTAAACTCGGGGTGTGGTATCTCAGTCAACATTTTCTGGCCCGAGTTATCTCGTGTGTAGTAGAGAAAGGGTTAAAAATCTGTTTTCCGTTTATTTAAACATTTCTGTGATTCGTCTACGTACGTATCATGATTCCTTGAGTTATTTCAGAGTGAAATACACGTTTCCTACTAAACATTTCCATGATAACGTTAATCACAGTGTTTGGTCTGTATCCTCGGTCAAGTGTACATTACAAAGTGATGGATGTTGGGATGCGGTCGGCCGACCCACCGGTTAAGGCGCTACTTGAACTCCTCACATAAGGTCACTAATAAAAAGGCCTTAGCACGACTGCAGTTTGTTTTCTTCATTTATATTGGCGGACCTGAAGTGACTACGTTCTTGGAAGGGTGTCTTGACCGCCTACATGCACTCGACGCTCGCTCGACTCAAGTGGTTTCGAGTGAATGGAGTCCGAGTCACCACACAATACGAGTGGAATCGTCGAACGGGATGCGACGGCCGGAACAAAACACCACCGGAGTGCGTGGGAGGAAGACCACGTTAAAATGAAAATGAGTTCTGCCAGTTGATGAGGTCTTTTCGTACTTGTGTTTAGGGACTCTTACGAGACCGGAGAACGGATATTCCAAGTCCTGGGTGGCCACTTGGTTGCCGGCAACTACATGACTTCTTCTCCTCAATTCAGATACCCCGGTAAGTGGGTTAGCTTCAAGTGGATGATAGGCCAGCTTGGGATTTCGTATAATAGTCTGATTCCCATGGCCTGTGTACGTGTAACACCGTATTGTCCATTAAACTACTAATAGGACCTGATACAGCCCTATTAGTCCCCTACCAAGGATTTTTCCATGTGCGTATGTAAGTTCCACTCCCTTGCTCCTGAATAACAAACTATCTGCCATTTTAATTGAAACGGTATAGATTTTACAAATTTGTCTAGATTTTGATTCAAAAAATGTAATAAGACCACTTGGGGGTTTGTACCACCAGCTGTTTGCTAAGAATGATGGTTCGAAGATAGGACCGAGATCAAAATCAGGGACAGAAGAGTGTGAAATACAGGTTAATCAGACTGTGGATGAGCTGGTGAAAACCACACATGCTTTCGTGATATCGAGTTTTTAGGTCTGGTATACTTTTCGTGTCCACGGAAAGACGGTAAGTTTGCATAATATGCAACGAATATTATTCGTTGGTAGGCTGGTATGAATTATATACATAACCTCTAATGAATTATGAAGAAATTATAATTATTTTACTCATAATTGTACTCATTATTAAATGGGCCCCGGATTTTGTTGTACACCTGAAGAGACCATCACTGAGCTCGTTACCAACTCCCCTCAGCACTTAAGGAGGACCATCTGGTCACCTTCTCGGACACGATATTGTACTCAAGGATACTGCACACAAAACAGATTTGTATACAAAATAATGAAAGGTCGTGGAGAAGTTTCAGTGTTGTTTTGCTGTTTGTAGAGTCTTTAGCCCAGTGGCTTTAACTCAGGAGAACACTCGATCACTACACTAAGTGTAGTGGCTTCATGCAAAAATGCAAAAAAGGTCCTTATAATAATTGAAAGGTCAAGATAATCGAAAAAAACTGTTTATCTCCTTGAAATTTTGGGTTATTTCGATGACATTTTTACTGCGCTTTACTCAAAGGTAACCATTGTTAGAAACCAAATTGCTTTTGTTAATCAAACGTATAGTTTTTAGGTCAAAATGCAAACAGCTATCCCTTTCTGCATGAACCAGCTGTGGTGGTTCCAAATAACGCAAAAAGAACTTTAGAACACTTTTTGATTGAACAAATCATCAAATTGAAGATTAGGCATGTTTCCAAATTTCTATGTTTTAACATAACAGGTTAGGTTTTTTTTCAATTGTTATTTTTTTTCTTCAATTTTTTCGATTTTCTTTTTTCAAGTCAACAGTTTGAGTGATGAAAATCAGTGTTACCTCTAGTTGGGTTCAAATCAAACTAAGTCGCGATATAGGAGTCACAGGGAAGAGCCAGCCACGATGATATGTTGGATTTCCTGCAAGAAGGGACCTTATACCCGCAATACCCTTATACCTTGCATGAAACGAAAAAATTGACCTCCATTTTCCAGTTGAAATAGTGCCAAGAGAAGGTCCCGTCTTGCATGAATCGGCGGAACCGAAGGTAAAGACGTGAAAACCACCATCATCTCGATTTGGCCAAATGTGGCGATAAGGAACCTTTTTGCATGAGGCTTTTTTTCTAAATTTATTTGGCTTTAATGAAGCACATTATACGGCCACATTGCATTTAAACAAATAACTAAATATCACCTTATATGTATTTATATTCTCAGATCTAAGTAAAGACATATAATTGAACAGAAGAAAAATTGCTTTACTAATAATAATAAGAGCATCAAATGAAACGTCTCGTTCACAATAAAATAAAGGGCAATCCATATTCACATGCCCGAGTGTTCCGATTTCCGATTGACAAAATCTGCATTGAGGTAGGATTTCGGGATATTATCGGTGCGGATAGGCTTCACAGATTCCACGATTTGTTCGCAGACGAGCAATGGTTCTGCACAATGCCGTATACGCGGACCGCTCAACTAATATAAACCGGTCCATTCGTTGTGCTTTTATACTCAGCTTCCCACAGATCCCTTTTATACCGATGTGTCCTTTTACCTACAGAAACTGGAGCATATTACCTCTCCTCTGACACTGACCAACGTAAGCCAAAATTTGGGCAGTCACATCATTGTCTGCTCTTTTCAGTGCAGGGTTGCCAATCGACTGAATGCAGCTTTTGGAATCCGGGCAGATCATCCAAGTAGAACCAGTACAGTTGAGACCACACACATAGGTACTTGACTGCCTCTAATATACAGCAACAACCTCCGCAGTATGGCTGGTAGCTGTGGATGGCAGTTTCGTTCTAAAGTTTCGTTCTGAAGACGAGAGGTTTTGTTCTACCATCCACCAGGTTAGGATGCTGATGTCAAGTACAAAAAACAAGGCAACCATTCTTGATTCGTTTGATGATACTTTTGACAAACAAGAGGAACGGACGATTCTTTTGTGCTCTCCACAAATGCCAGTTTGGAGTTTTTTCGGTCCTTTTTCGAAGGCCAAAGATGAAGATGAAGATGAACCAATGCTAACTGTATGGTGGCATTACTTTACCTAGCTCTTCCAGACGCGACACTCTCTCTGAAAGCTGGCAGCCATTTGCAGACAAAATTCTATCGCCAACTTGAAGAACTCCACAGATCATGGATATGTCTCTTAGCTAACAATAGGTCGTTTAATATTGACTACAAATACTTTTAATAAGGTTTAGGAGCCACCCAAAACCGTAACGAAAAAATTCTTATGATTTTCACGTACAACCAAGCCGTTGGTAGGGAAATGGAACTTCCGTAGTGTTCATCGCACAGAAATCTTTCACTAATTTTTGGAATCGTCTGCTTTTTTAGAAAACTTTCATGATACTCGCTACCCTCTCCAACCACCGGAAGTGTCCAAAAAAAGTTACAATGTTTTTTTACTTTTTTTATTTTATTTAAAATTAAATTTGTTTTGATGAAGGAAATTTTTGACTGACCCCCAGACAATAGACATATCCATGTCAAAAGTTTATAATATTGCAGGAAATTAACGTTATGGGCCGAAGCTCAGTTGTTATATTACTGATATGTCAACCATACTCGTATACCGATTATTTGAAGAAAAAAAAGTCTAGGCAGTGCAGGGCCTTTACTGTCTCTTGTGACGTCATTTTCATTTCTGCCGACTTCCGACTCACGAAAATTCGTCATTGACGAGCGCGATAATGCCATAGTGAACACCTGTAACCTCCCCCGGCTACCACAATTACTCGGGGAATCGTCGGTTTTCAAGTTCCGGACCGATTGTTCTTGAGCTTTTGAAGAAAGGAAACAAACAAAACAAAGAGAAAAAAAGAAAAAAAATCTATTTGAATGTGAATAGGCGATGACCGGATCCGAGATTTGTTTGCAATGCACCTGTCCGCTCAGCTGCACCTCCTTTTTCCCTCCACTCCCGACTTCCTTCCCGTCGCCTGAACCCCCGTCCTGTTTTTATCTTTCTCATTAACGATCCAGTGACAAAACAAACCTCCTTAAAATCCCTTATCGATGTCAAACAAGGGCAAGGGAAGGGATCAGTCGGGACCTGCCCAAATTTGTCGAACCCCACGGAGTTGGTCCGAATGAAACACTCGCAGGTGCCACGGGGATTTATTTGTAGGTACTGCTACGATAACGCTCCACGTGAAAACTGGAGAGCCCCAAAGAGACCGCCACCTTCGAGAAGATTACCAACTTATGTTGGCCTTAAGGTCTTTTACGTTGTTTGTCACAGTGGAAAGACGTTTGGAATTAGTTGAACAATCATTAGGTACTTGGGGTTTCGTTTACGTATTATGCCGTTACGTATCACAGAAGCCAAGTAGAAGGTACACAAGTGTTAGATTTGAGGCTTCAATAGGTACGATCAGGTGGGGAAATGTTGCGATTTGTTGTTAAACACATTTTCAACCTTCCCGCTGACACTCCAAATTATTCTCTATTTCTGTTAAGTGGGACTATAACCTGTACATAATACGATACCCCACAAGATTAGCAAGAATATCAGCCGAATACGGGATCAGCAAGAAACTGAGCTGAATTAAGTTGTAGGAACCCCATAAAACCCCAAACCATGGTTTTCTGGCCTTCGCTTGGACCAAAAGGACATTGTCTGGATGGTAAGAACCAATCACGGCAACGTCAACCGCAGTCTGCACATGGTGGGAGTATCAGAGTCACCAAATTGTGTCCATTGTGATGTCGAGGAGGATTTGGTCCACAGGATAATGGATTGCCATTTCTACGAGGAGGAAAGAGGTGTATGGGGACAGGTGCTACAGGACCTGGATTTGTGTTCATTGTTGAGAACTGTCAATATAAGAAAAATTAGAAAAATATTGAACATTATGAACCGTGGAGGCATACAAGTGTGAGTGTACATAAAAGACATGTAAATAATAATATGGTAATTTAACAGATGTTAGTATTAATATGTAAAACTAAACAAAATTGTGCTGGCAATATGTGAACAAACGCAATGTCAAAAAAAATATATAAAATAAAAAATAAAAAGTTGTAGGAGGAACACGTCTTCAAAAAAGGTGATGATATCAACGAGTGGACTGTCAGCCGTACTCCCAATAATAATTGCTGGAATCGAAATCGACATTAAGCTAGACTTGGTTCGCTGGTATATAGACAAAAATCTGTAAACTGAGGTGTTACTCGGCAAAAAATAACACGAAATTTGGTATAAAACCATTCCAATGGAGACAATTTACAATATCGCTTTTGGCAGGCGAAAAAGCCCTATAAGCACGAATTTGGGTACCGGTGGATTACATAAAAATCAATATAATAACAATTAAGTACGAAGCGGAAGGTGTGGCTGGCTGTTGTGGTTCTGTGAGCAGGGTCGCGGTCGTGCTCCTCGTGGGCATAAGTGGTTGACTTGGTTGATGAAGGTAATGGAACTGAAAGGCAGGTCCGTGATGAAGAGAGCCGTTCGAATAGTTGTGAATAGGTAATCACTTCTGAAAGTTTTGTGATTCAAAAATTGATGATTCTTGTAACATGAAGAAGAGCTGAGAAAAAATGGAGTTGATTACAACATCAATGTCTCAGTATAACACCAAACACGCATCGCTACAAAAACAACTACAATGCTCAATGCTACTAAAACAGGTAATTGTTTGGAAGATGTAGTTACCTCAAAGTTCGGTCGTCACGATTCCTTATCACTATCCCTTCCACTCCAAATGGCCACATTTCAGTATGTTTCTCGGTTATTTGAGGAAGAATTCAACTTGACACTGAAAAAAGAAAAAAAATCCCAGATACTGTGGCATTTTCATTGATATCAGGGAATAAAAAGTGACACCAGTTTATGACAACAGAAATGAAATATTCTTCGAGATTAGAAAGTTCCTACTGGATAAGGTTGGTTATATGCGGCGGCTGGGAGATACGGCAACTAACCGCGAGATTGGGGATGCTAACCACAGCTGACCACAATTGGCTGTTGGCCTGTACCTTCAAAAGGAAAGTCATTCTCCATCCGTATCTTGAAGTGACTTTTATATTTAGTCCTTCCATATTATATACCAATCATTCGGTAGGTATTTTGAATGAATTCTGAGAGGCATTCGTGCGTTCTAATATGTGAGCGGCAGGTTTTCAGTAGCTGTGAGCTCCCAGTTCATACAAATTTCATGGTTCTTATTTCACTATTTCCAGTGATTTTTGTTCATGGATTGGTCCAAGGTGGACTGCTAATGGTGTTTTAAAAAAAGGGTTCATAGAATTAATATTTAAAGAAACCATATAATCATGATTTAAATCATGCTATCTGCTTGGAGGTGTGAGGGAGGTGCTCGTTTTGGCGGGAATCTACTACAGTGTGGCCAATCATGAATGATGATGAGATAAAGATTTTCAAAGTGTTAGCGCCAATTTGAAAACAAAAATTGAGTGGGATAGGTAGTCATAACTTTTTTCCATACGACTAGTAGCGCAATAAAACAAATAGGACTTTCCACCAGGCATCGGGAAAAAGTAGGATATAAATGGAAAGAAGATCACTTTTCTGTCATCAACGTCAGCAACTTGAGATGTAGAACAGGGGAGGGACATTCATGTTGACAATTCAAGTTCAAATTTAGGTCTGTAAACAAATTGATACTGAGAAAAAAATCTTTGAACTACAAGCTGAAGTAATCTATTGTCCATTGGATGCAACTGAATTATTGAAAATTTCATGCTTGATACCATGATCTCATTGGGACGTGAATTTGTATGTATTCGGATGATGACCCATATACTGGGCTGACTCCTCTTTGAAGATGCTCTTCTTCTTCTTAGTAGGAGTTATTAAACTTTGAGTTGTCCAAATACCTCAGAACCCCCCCCCCCAAATGATCTCTCCTCGATGTCCTGAATCCAAAAAGTTCTTACACTTATATTTATTGAAGCAACCGATAGCCGTTTATTCGGGAATGAGTTTTTTTTTTTTTTTTTTTTTTTTTTTTTTTTTTTTTTTTTTTTTTTTTGGGGGGCTTTGATAGGCTTATGCCTTTGGTCACGTAGACCTCGAAGTGGGTCTATTGTGACATTGTGCCCCTGTTCCTACACTACAACATTGGTAGTGAGGAGACGGTTTACAGCCTCCTCCCGGATGAAGTGGAGCAGGCTGTTGTCATCGATTTTTGCAACCTCGGAGGGACTGAGGATGCCCTTACCAAGGTGCTTAAATCTTTTGTATGCAAGCGCTGGACAGTTACAGAGTATGTGTTCCGCTGTCTCTGGCTCGCAGTCGCAGAGTCGACAGTCATCTGTCCTGCATATTCCCATCTTTTTGAGATGGTATTTGACTGGACAGTGGCCAGTTAGGAGGCCTGTAACGGCCTTTATGTCCTTCCGGCTGAGGGAAAGGAGAGCCCTGGCTTTCCTTCTGGAAAAGCATACGAACTGCTTGGCTTGTCTCATTTTTGGAGCGCCTTGCCAATGCTTTGTTCTCTGCTTGTCAACCCACTTCCCCACTTCTCGGGCTATGAAGCTCTCTGTAATGCCGAGGAAAGGTTCTGGTCCAGTGGGGTTTGACATGGATGCCTGTTTGGCGAGGCGATCCGCCTCTTCGTTGCCTTCTATACCCTCATGACCCGGCACCCACAGCAGCGTCAATTTGTTGCCATGGGCAGCCATCTTGAGGGAGTTTAGGCAGCTCCAGGTGAGCTTTGATTTTATGGAAAAGGCCGAGATGGCCTTTAATGCTGCCTGGCTGTCTGATAGAATATAGATCTTTGCGCCCTTTAGTCTTTTCCTGGCGATCTCCTGGGCACAAATATCTATTGCATGGGTTTCTGCTTGAAAGATGGTGGCCAAGGCCCCAAGGGGCTTAGACAGGCTAAATCTGGGGCCTTTTATCCCCAGGCCTGCTTTTTCATCCATCACTGACCCATCTGTGAACCACAGCAGTGATCCTGGCTCTAATTGAGGCATGCCTCCTTTCCAGAAATCACGATCTTTTATTATTACTCTGAATGGAAGATCAAAATTCATCCTCTCTGGCATTTTGTCAGAGATTGATGAAACCACTGGGTCTACCTTAACAAAGTCAAGGATGGACGCATGGCTATTTTTCCTGGCAGGATGTTTTATTGCTCCTGCTTGCAGCATCCTCATGGCCCCCAGGTAGGCCACCCTCTGTATGTGTAGATGGAGGGGTTCGAGGTCAAGTAAAACCTCTAGTGCTGCAGTAGGGGCGGTTCTCATTGCCCCTGTTATTCCAAGGCAGGCCTGTCTTTGGAGTTTTGTAAGTTTCTCCATAGTCTTTGCCTGACAGGTTTTCTGCCACCATACCGTTGAGGCATAGGTGATCATGGGTCTGACAATGGCTTTATAAGCCCAGTTGGCCCTCATTGGTGCCAGTCCCCACGTCTTCCCAAGCATTTTGTGGCAGCTCCACATTGCTTTTGTGCCTCTTTTTAGGGTATAGTCTAGATGCTTGTTCCAGTCTAATCTCTGATCAAGCATGACTCCCAGGTATTTTACCTCCCCTGAGAGTGGAATGCTCTTACCTCGGAGTTTGGGAGCCGTAATATTGTATTTCCTTCTGTTGGTGAAGGCAACAATGGTGGTTTTGTCAGGGTTTACATTCAGATTCTCCTTACGACACCACCTTTCAATAATATTTAGAGCGTTCTGAAGTCGCTCTGATAGCGTACTATCGAACCTGCCCCTAATGATGATGCACAGATCATCCGCATAGGCAGTAATCTCATAGCCACACTGTTGCAGCATTGCTAGGAGTTCATCTGCTACCAATAACCACAGAAGGGGGGACATGACCCCTCCTTGAGGGCAACCTCTGTTGGCCATTACAGTGGTGCTCTCATTTCCTTGTGCAGTTGTGATAACACGGCTTACCAGCATAGCCTTCAACCAGTTAATGGTGGGGTTTGGGATGCCCCTCATTCTTGCTGCCCGCTCGATGGAGTCATGGTTGGTGTTATCAAAAGCACCTCCTATGTCCAGAAAGCAGCATAGGGCTATCTCTTTAGTTTCTAGCGCCCTTTCTATGAGGGAGACGACCTCTGATAGAGCTGTCTCCGTCGACTTACCCTTTTGATAGGCATGTTGTGCCTTTGATATGGGGTAGTCTTTGAGGTGATCATCTTTGATCATCTGGCCAATGATTTTCTCCATGACCTTTAGTAGAAAGGAGGTGAGACTGATGGGTCTCTGTGATTTTGGCAAGGACGAGGAACCTGCTTTTGGTATAAACACCACTCTCACCTCTCTCCATATTTTTGGGATATACCCCAGCGCATAACTTGCAATATAAGTCTTGGTGATGATGGGAGTTAGCATCTCCAGGCCCTGTTGTAGCAGTGCCGGGAAAATGCCGTCCACTCCTGGTGACTTATAAGGTTTGAAGGACTTTATTGCCCATTTCACCTTATTGGAAGTAAATATCTTTTTGGCTTGTCTGAGGACGCTAGGATATGGTAGGCGGATTGTGTTTTCTGCATCCTGAGCCAGGGCAACTTGGTCCCTTGTTGTGACTTTGGAGCCCGGGAAGTGTGTCTCCATTAGGAGTTCCAGGGTCTCCTTGGTGTCACTTGTGTAACTTCCATCCGCCTTTTGAAGAAGCCCTAATGGGCTTGGCCTGTCCTTGGAGAGGACTTTCTGTAGCTTGGAAATTGTAGAGACCTCCTCCAAGGTGCCACAGAAGTCCTTCCAGGATGACCGTTTGGCTCTTCTCACAGCTGTGGTGTAGGCAGTATGGTGAAGCCTATATGCCTCCCACTGACCATTTCTTTTGGCCCTGTTGAAGAGTCTCCTCGTTTGGATTCGGAGTTGTCTAAGCTCCTCATTCCACCATGGAGCATCTCGGTTGCTCCTTTTGGTTTTAAGCTGGCAACTTCCCTCGTATGCTTGGGTTATTGCAGCTTGCATCTGCCCTGCTATTATGTCTAGCTCTTGGGGCGTGCTGATATCTCCGTTCACTCCCTCTAGTTCATGGCCAAGGAGTTGTTTGTAGAGATTCCAAACTGTACTTTTTGGAGTACGGTATGTCTCTTCATGTTGCTGGTGAAATTCAAGATTGAAGATGACATACCTATGGTCAGACAAGGTAATTTCATCTGACACATGCCAGTTTGTGACCTTGTCACCAAGAAAAGGGCTAGATAGGGTGAGGTCAAGGACCTCTTCTCTAGTCCTAGTGACAAAAGTGGGTACATTCCCCCTATTTAGAACCGTCACCTGACATGAATATAGATAATCAAGTAATGACTCACCTCTTGGATTTATATTAGTGCTGCCCCACACTGTATGGTGAGCATTAGCGTCGCAGCCAATGATGAAGTGTAGGTTCCTTTCATGGCAGTGATCTATTAACCTTTTGATTTCAGCGGGGGGGCAGTCTTCTTCATCACCGGGGAAGTAGGCAGACGCTACCACTATCTTCCCGCGTCCCGCTGATGTTTGTCCTTCTACTGTCACTGCCACTAGGTCCCTGGAAATAAAGTTTGGCATTGCCATAAAAGGGGTATCTTTGCCAATAAGTATGGCTGTTCTGCAACGTTCTTCTGTTCTAGAGAAGATAAGCTTACCTGAGCTTGAGGGTATGCCTCTAATGGTGTTTCGTCCAGCCCAGGGTTCTTGAATCAGGGCAATGTTGAGCCTCCTCCTTGAGAAAGTATTACAGAGCACGGCCGAGGCCGCCTCTGCCCTATGTAGATTTACCTGGAGGAGGCTCAGCCCTGATGAGGAGGAAGTCATTTCCGTTTATTCGGGAATGAGTTAGTATTTACTACCTTCAAGGGAGGTACTTGAAAGTAGTTCATTACGATGTTAACGCTTTTGCTAGTAATTTGAGAGAACCAGTCAGTTATAGCTTTAATTTAGATCTGTCAGACCGACCAAGCTACGATAGACGTATTTGAATAACACAATTGTACGCGGATTGACGCTGAATTCGCCCTCCCTCATACGCCCGCCGTAGAAATGAGACGATTGGAACCGATCGCTGAATATTCAGGGCAGGTGCCGAACCATGTAACCAAATAACTCGTATAGGGGTTCACTGAGAGGCGCCCACAGCGGAAGTTGCGGACGTAGGTCGTAGGTGTAGTATGGATGCCGGCGATGGGACATCCGGCGTAATTCGATACGGATAGTTCACCCCGCCCACAGGTTCAGTCTGAGTTAAGTACCTCCAGAATGTGGTGCCAATCGGTGGAACAAATTCAAAACTTCCTGCTGGTTGACATGCGAGTTCTTTTAACCTCCCTGAATAATTAACTAAAAGTCTATTAATCTATGGGGCAGAAGAGGAGGATATTCGACCAGTAGGTGTTAATAGTTATGGTATGACCAGTAGTAGTAATTTAAGACTAGTAAGTCATTCAGCATAGAAGTATTTATTGAGACGTCTGACGCACATGAACAAAGACATTGGACTGCTCGATAAAATGAGTTACATTTTCGACGCCATCTTCCAAGGCCATCTATATTAATAAGTCAAGGCTGACTCGATATACAACAGTAGGTATCTTTTTAGAACAAGAACTTAGGGCAGATTTTACGATACAAGCTCATTTCAGCTCATTCTGAAACCAACTCTTGGGTTCAATATCAATTTAATATTACCTAGTGACTTATTCACAACGTCTCGATCTGAGGTTACAATATATTCTTACGAATATGTTCAAATTTTCTATTTAAAAAGTGGTAGAATGCACAAAATTAGAGGTAATGTTTTGAAGAAGTGTCTAAGGAATGAGATCTGAAACGTCTGCAGTAAGGGATGGTTAGGTTTGTACCTTGAATACAGTTATCATGGGATTACAATGCTTCTCATGACCTTCAGTTACAGCTGTACTTTCATAGGGCATTACTCGTCTCGTCCCCATATCATAGTACATCTCGTCACTGCCTCACTAATCCCTCTTAACTCGTATCAACTCGTCACAGCATGAGAAATATTGAAAATTCATCACCATTCGACTCGTCCCCGTCGATAGGTACTTTAAAAGGAACATGAAGTACAGGTATCACCTTACAGTGCCAAAATGAAAGTATTACCTAGGTATGTGAAATGTATTTACAAAGCAAGTCAGAACACACAAAAAACACACTCAAAACCCTCGTAAAAAGGCAAATGTCATTTTTTGTCTTCTTCATCTTAAGAAAAAATTTAGAAAATTATTTTAAAACTGTTGTGTTCTATTTGTAAGTTGTACTTCTAGTTCTATGCCACGAAAATAGTAGAATTTGAGGCAGGTAACTTTGATTATAATTGAAAGAAGTATGTACAGAAAAGTGAAAAGATAATTATCTTTATGTTTTACTATTTACACATTTTTGTAACGTTCACACTATTCCTTCTTAATAAAATCTCACAATCGGCGACAATGACTGTTCATGTTACTTTCACCATATTCTCATTTTGAAGTAACATAAGTGGGAATATCCACAGTTGGAAATGGTTATAATCATTCCCAACTGTGGATATTTCCACTCGTGTTACTTCAAAATGATAATATGGTGAAAGTAACATGAACAGTCATTGTCACCGATTGTGAGATTTTATTACGTACGAATAGTGTGAACGTAGCAAAAATGTGTAAATAGTAAAACAAATAATGTTCTGTAAAAGCAGCAATTACAATTATTTTTACGAAATGAGAATTTCATTCAGATCATTCCTTATTGAAACTTGCTGGCACTGAACTTAATTTCTCAAATTTTACAATATTTGTTATGCGTATTTGTCGCATATTTCATTACTTTTTACTGCATATTATATGGCATATTCGGGGCATCTGTGCTGCATAGAAATCCGGTCTTTAGTCATAAGGTAACGTCAATCCTGGGTCAAGACGTTTATTTCCCGTTTCATAGCGATTGCTTGTCATGGTAATTGTTTAAAATGATTTTTTCGATTTTGGACACCAAACTGAACAATTTTTGTTTTCCAGTTTTCGAATTTTCTATGTTTTTGTATGAGTGCTATTGAAAATATCAAAATCTTTATGTATTGTTCACTAAAATGTCTACAAATTTCCATATTATTTTTTACTGTTACTCATTGTTTGTTTCTTCCACGTCATATTGAAACGAGCAGTTGTATTATGAGACTTTGTTTTTTCAATTATTGTTACAAAAACACTAAATTCCTTGGTTTGATGAAGGTCCTTACGCTACCCACATCTAAGTCAAAAAGATGAGACTGATTTATGTAGGAATTGTATTTCTGTTTATTATGAAAAGAAGGTATATTTTGTTGTGAATATCAATAAGACTATTATGTTTCACCTTATATTTATTAACCACAAACCTACCACAACTTGCTAAATGTATTTCTCACGTTCTCTTTAAAATTCTACTCAGTTTGCCGTCAAAAACATTGTGAGAGGTCATAATTCTGTGTTCCAGTGTACAACACATGTCCCATGGTACAACGATGCTGTTGTCTACCATTTTGGACTGACGCACTCATCGATGGTAATATCGCGACGATTTGGGTCACAAATTGTAATCAATTGAATTGAGACTGCATTGAATATAACGACAAAACATCTATTTAACTAAATTTAAAGACGATTTTTGTGGGAATTTAAAGACGATTTCCGGATCCGATTCATAGGGGTGGGGGTTTATAGGGAACCCAATATATAAAAATCTTCTTCATTCCCGTGATACAGATGAATATTATTTTTGGTATTTAAGATTATATGGGTTTATAAAGGGACATCTAAGAGGTACAATCCGTAAACCGACAGGTAAGAGTGGCAGATGGATCCCGAGTTATGCCCATCCGGGACAGGAAACAGAGGTAGATGGACACACCTCGAGTTCTGCCAAACAGCTAGTAATTACCAAAAAACTAGAAAAATCAAAAACGGAATTTTGTCCCAAGGTACAGCCCCCCCCCCCCCCCCCCGTTAACACGAATTGACGCGAACAGTTTCCACGGTTTCCGAGTAGAAAAACCTCCTTGAAGTAATAACAGCCTTCGATAAACTGTCGAACATTTGCAATGAACTGAAGACGAAAACTACTAGGTATTGAAGAATCCACGCTGCACTTCAGTGCACCCTGAAAACTTCTCACCCAAACTCTAGTAAGTTCAGAAAATGCAACGAGGCGTATAATGACCGGTGCATTCACCATAAAAGAATGAATCAGTGGCCGAAATCAGCGTTGGAGGAATGACTCGGGAATCGTCGTTATCTAGCGACTCAAAGCAATCTCGTTCGCCTCAAACTTTCCGACACGAACGACGAAAAATTACGTTGAGGGAGCAAATATTGAAGCTATCATTGAAGTCAAGTCGTTCAAGTCGAGTGTTTACTATTCTCTTGAAAACCCCCGTCCAGTAGCACTCCCTTTCATTGGATTGTGTATTGTGGCCGGCACACCACATGACGTATGGATGTATGTATACAGTGGAGAGGGCAATGGCAATTCTTTGCATTATTCACCAGGGGTTCGCGGGTAAGTGCTGAATGCGTAAGTGCAATTGTCAATTGCATCTCGACCTGACCTGTGTGCCGGATGTTTGCACAATCTCTTTGTGGGGACTCGGTGCTCTGGGAATCTTGAACTCTACTTTCGCGAGGAGTTTCAATTTTTCAGAATTTCTTTCGGGCTCATAATCTCACGGTTGGATGTTCCCAACTGTGTACAAATGTGTAAAAATTTGGTCTCAAGTCATCCAGATTTATAGAAAATGATGCTGCGCCAACAGACTGGTATCAATGATGATTACAGGCAATTATGGACAGTCCAAAGAAAAAAACGTACGGATCAGCAGACTTAAATTGCGATCCGATGTTGGTGAAACTTATATGGAACTATCCAAGGACCAGCCCACATACGTCAATATATCAGTTGATTTCGACCATTTTAGCGAATTTTCGAAGAAAATGTAGCTATTGTCCTCGATCCAAAATATTTAAAACTCGAATTTTCGAAAACTTTTCATACCGAAATCCGTTTCAGACCATCCTGAATCCACTGCCAAAAGACGCCAAAAATTATGTGTACCTATACATATATTTATATACTTATTATGATCTTGATGACTAGTGGAAGTATATGGATGCGTTGAATGACCAAATACTAGTCGTTTGTTTGAAGGTTTTTATTCCACGACGTTTCTGCCCAGGAACTGGGCCCTATTCATGCGGATATATTATAAGAAATAAAAACCTTCAAACAAACGACTAGTATTTGGTCATTCAACGCATCTTTATATACTTATATATATATATTTATATATGACATACATTGTGTCATTCCAGACGATAATTCTCGACAGAATTGAGGTAAAAAGTTCAAATTTGCACAAAAAATCTGTCTTCGCAATCGACAGGCACGAGTTAGCTCGTGAGTTTAGTGTGGTGACACCGCTTCTTTATTCTCTTAAGAAAACAATTGTGGAGCAAAAATGAACTTTTGGGTTTGATTTTAAATTTATGCTCTTTAAGCCATGCTACACATTTTGCCTCCAAACGAGTGGTGGCTATGTAGGTAGGCGAAATATGCGATTGAATGCATTTAGGTATCTAGTGGATATGCTAATATCGAATCTTCAAAATATGCAATTTTATGAAAAATACAATGGATTTTGTGGAAACAGAAAGACGTGAAACGGACAGATCACTGGGTACCTATTTCTTCGAAATTCGGCGAGGGAGAAAATATGAATTTGTATACAAATCCGCCCTCTAATAATAACTCTTTGACGCATTGTAAAATTTGCAAAAACTTGTACGTTCTATCGGAACTTACGAATAAATTGTTTTGAAAATCAGGACCCTCCCCAGTGCACGAGTTCAGAATCGCGCTGTAGATCTTTGAGGAGTGTTTGCCTTTCATTATGGAAAACATACAAATTTGATACGCTCTGTTCTTCGCCTAAGCTCGAGGCAAGAGGAACCAGTTCTGTATCGTCGGCAGACCACGACGACCTCGAAACGCGTGTATCCAACTTCAGGTGGAGGATTTAAAAACCGAAAAAAAATTGATTTCGGTTCTCTCGCTGATGGACTCATTCATCTCTTTGCTAGATATTCACGGACCTACTCGGAGAGTCTTAGCGTTCCCGTCCGTTGGACAAACGAGTTTGATACATTTTGTTTCTAAATCGTTAGGTTGCATCTATTGTAGGAGAAATACTGACGAGAGGGTGTCGCTCTGATGGGGCGTAAGTGATGGATGACTGGGGGCAACAAAAGACGCGGCCGTCAGCGATCCGTGGGAGGAAGGTGCATCAATATTCAACGACACCTCTCGAGAGTCTGAACACTATTGTGCCCGCTACCTTGTAAACTTGTTACACACCTTCAGAGCCTGCGGTCAATCTCCTATGAGGAGGGCCAGCATGCAAATGGGTCTTATTCACGAGGGTTTACTTGTCATTAAAGGGTTAAAGCCAACTTGGAAAGCAAACAATGCTGTTCCCCTTGTAGTTGTTGACAATAATAGACGAAATCCTTAGTGCGTTCCCCATCCCCGATGAATTCTCTTGCCTTCTCTAAGTACAGCAAACATCGCAACCTTAATAATAAATACAAGCGTATGTTTTCATATTATCGAATAGGAATATAATCTAGCTTTGAATATAATCTACTCGTAACTCATTCGAAAGCGTGTACGGCTTGACGTCAACATCACAATAATATATTTTGTACGGGGAGAACGAGAATTGATTGAGAACAACGAAGAGAACGCTTTAAATATTTCCACAACGGATTATTATTTTCTGTCTGGATCACTGTTCTGTATATATACAATGAACGTGCAATTTTATGCACGATTCATCAGCAGAAATGTGTTGTGCAATGTGGAAGATTACCAATTGATTAACGGCTGGTTAAAAGGGTTAATCAACTGCACAACCTCGACCTTTATAATATATATTATCCTTATTATTATACTATCGTTATTTTAGTGAACCGATATTGTTTCTATCGATATTCCTTAGCCGATATATCGGTCAATGAAAAAGTGCTCCGGTTTGGAGAAAAAGAAAGAAACCCCCACCTCCAGAAACCTCCAGGTGGCCCTGCAAATCATATTAGACAATGCATGATGATTGTGTATGATAACTTTGTGCTAACCAGTACTGATGACATCCAAAGCCAAGCTATCTATTGAAAGAAGCTATATAGCAGAATTTCCTACATTTCCTAAGCTAAGTATATTTTAGAATAAGCATGTGTAAACTAAAACATTGTAAAATTATAAAAAGTTGAAAAACAACAAATAATGTTGATAATGTTAATTGATTAAAATATAAATATTCAGAAAGAAAGTAATGAGTCTCAATTTCTTTTGAAATAATTCTAGAAAAGTTTTGTGATTTGGAATAAAATTTGATTCCAAATCACAGAAATTTTCTTGTATCAATATTCTTCCTTGATAAAAATGTTTATTAGTCACTTAGAGTGTGACAGTGCAAAAGTGTAAGTGTGCTCACTCAGTGTGCACACAGCTAGTGCGAACATGGGCACAGTCAGCGTGACCGTGGTCACACCTACTGTGACTGTGTTCACTTTACCTGTGACCATGGGCACATTTCCACCAGGGATAAAAGCCATAAATCAAAAATTTTCACTTTTTTCCATAATTTATAACTTTATTCAACAAATCTAAATAATTATTAATCAACAAAGTTATTGTATTGTTCTAACAACACTTTGTCCAAGGTTTCAACAGAAAATGTCCGTCGTTTATCGCTTAATAATAGTTTTTATGATGAAAGGACCTCTCTATGTCACAACAACAATTGGTAAAAATTTTAATGTACAAAGTTCAGTAAAAGCATAATTTTTCAACAATTCGCCACCAGTAGGAACTTCTTCAAACACGTGCGTCATTTCACCCTGGACTTCTCTTGTGGACTGACCGTAATTTCTGCCTACAGACCTTCCCGATTTCTCCTGTCCACGTGTTCGACTTCTTCTCCAATTCTTCAATTTAAAAGGCACTAATGGATTCAAAAACCTTCAAAACGTCTAAATACGGGTTTTCACACTCTAAAGTCGAAATATGCAAATTCTGGGCTTGTTGCAAGATTTTAACAATAAGTTGAAAGCGAGGTTGTTTTCCTTGTCAGCAGCACCATTCGCCCTCACAACTTCTGATAAGGTGATCTGAAATTCAAAAACACCAATAGAAAGAAGGAGGAGTGAAGGGAATGTACATATTGAAGGCACCCCCGCGTGTTGTCAATACCAACAACTTCAAGTAATAATGTCCTGAGCGACGTAGGAGTAATTACACTACTACTAATATTTATGTGATCTGGATAGAACTTGTTGGCTATAACAAGTTTTTCTGTAGCTATTACTCACAATCGACCAAATTATGATGTTTTACCAACACAAGTAGGAGTAGCTGAAACGCGAGCAGCTATTTTAGTTAATTGTAGGGATGGGTACCGGTTGGAAAAACATCAATGTTTTTTTTTTCACAGCAGAAATCGATGACTAAAAAACAACTTACAAAAAACATCGATGTTTTCCCGAAAATACCTTACCTACTGTAGGCGTACCTACCTAGCAGTCAATTTTTTCGTGGTAATTTTTGTGATTATTTAAAAAAATTAAACATGAAAAATGTAGGGGAGACCCTACATTGACATAGATTTTGGTTTTTTATTTTGATTTTTATTTTTATTTTTTTATTTTTATTTTTTTCAACGATACTTGGAGAGATTCCGATTGATGCTGGTGATCGCACAACACCTTGGCTTCAAGATCCCGTATAACTCATCAAACCGATGCTGAGGGGGCCATTCAGCCCATATCTCGAAGGCTCCCAAGTCTGTCAACTAGCCCCACCCCTGGGGTGAGTTGGCATGGGCCAGGCTTGTTGGCATAATCCAATAACTCAATTGGAAAAAAAACTAATTCAATGTAATTTTAATTGTTTGTAAATCACTTTCAAGTCAAGTCAATTTCTATTCAAGATAATAGTACACAATACATATAACCAACATTTTCTACAGTCTAAGCACATAATGATAGTTCCAAAATTAAGGTGGATTTCTGAGCCTAAGGTCCTGTGACCCGTCCAGGCTCGTCTGTTCCCTGCTTTTTAGTAAGTAGTCCAAATTATGCATCTGAAACGCTTTCATGGTTTCATGCTTTTTATGGTTTCATGTCTACAGCATAAGTTGGACTTGAGGTAACCCGTACTGGTGGCGGCAATTTCATTACAATTTTTGCCATGGTGCCTACCAAATTGTCTTCCTCTTGTGGCCACCTCCAAGTTATCCATTTTTTCTTCGTGGTTGACACGCAATATTGGTTGTCGTCATCACCATAACCTTCCTGGGTAATTGCGGCCGTCGTATTTCACCAACACATAGTCTCCAATCTTGAAATGAGCGACACAAGGACAGGGAATATTAGGCCTTGATGCTGGTGGTTTTGGGAGGGATTAACTTGGTACCAACTTTTAATTGCTACGACTAAAAAAAATATTAGTTTAAATGCACTAATAAAAAGTTTAAGGGATAAGGGAGTTGGCATAGTTCTCAAAGTTATGCCAACTGACCCCACCCTTTCATATAGGCCAACTAGGCCCACAGTGACTTTCCAAATCAGGTGACAGCCTCTGATCTGTAAACTACCAAATCTAATCAGAATTAGGCACTCTACAAAATCCATATCCATTAGGTGCTCTAATTCAGTACCAAACAGCACAAAATCAGAATACTTCGGATCGAAAAATTTACTCACCAGTTCGAAAAACACAAATTTTCCCATGGGCACTGTACGAAAAGGAGGAAGAATCTGAAACTCCGTTGGAAGATGAGGCAGAACGACCCCCCCACTAACAGTGACGACTCTCACTTACCTTTAACCAGAAATAATAGCTGTGTGCCAACTCGCCCCATATGCCAACACGCCCCGGTCTCCCCTACTATTTACGTTAAAAATACAAAAAAAAAGTTGCCGTTGGGGCGTCTAGCCGCCAGTGGTTTGTGTTCATCCCCCATACGCCCGGATTATTACAGCATAGATTAAGGATCAAAGCAAGGAAACATGAAGCACGTTTTCGAGTAGGTACATAATAACAGAGTAATTAAAGTAGTAGACGAGCAATGCTCATCATTGCGCGTAAGTTAACTCACACTTGACACCCACAATGACTTGATACTCACATGTGAACAACCCCACACCTCAACACGAGTGTAACACAAGGAAGGACTTTGATAGACTGGTAAGGTCCTGTGGCAAGGAGGTGGACGCGTTGCCAAATTTGCCTTCAGGGCTCCGACCACGCTCTTTCAAACCGTATGACGCCCGTGAAAACATGTTCCATGATAAAAATGGATTGAGTGACAACTTAACAAACAATTTAATTTATTCCGAATACTCATTGTTGGCCTCGTGCAAAAATAGTAGTTTTGCAGCCATATCTTCGGAGAGGGTTCAAAATATAACCAGCTTGAGAAAAAAATCTGCAGGTACACATTTAAATACTACATCGTAAAGGTTTGGATTTGTATCCTTCATTAAAATCCAAAATGTCAAGACGTCTTGTTGAATTTTTTCGAGTGGAGAGTTCAAATGTAGAAGAAGTCAGGGATTGACGCGTGCAAAATTGTTTCATTGTTCTTCATCTGCCGCTTGTTGGTATCGGCAAACGATAAACGTTAACTTGAACGTTGCACGGTTACACTAGACGTCGTGGTGGTTTTGGTTACATTCCTACGATCTTATCTCAAGTCAACCATGACTGACATGAAAAATATGCAACTAAAAATTGCAGCTGGTGGAACAATAAAAAGCAAAAGGGCCACGTAAAATAAGAAATAGTGTAGTAGGTAAGTAAAGTGCGTAACAAGGTACAGAAATAATGCAATAACTTACTGAAACATAAAATACGTTTTTAGTTATAGGTGTTTTGGAAGAAAAGGAAATCTTCGATGTCTGAAAAAAAAAACATCCGAAGAAAATCATCGATGTCTGGAAAAAAGTATCAGAAAAATGACATCGATATGTGATAAACATCGGAAGAAAAACATCGATGATTAAAGAATAACATCGAATTTTTTATAACATGGAGTATTTGATACCCATCCCTAGTAGATTGATTCAAGCAGCTGTTACTCATCAAGACAGGCCGTTGTATATTGATACTCAATACTATCGAACGCAACGCACGGGTGATCCACCTTGAGAATTACACTGAGGATGAATGAACCTTTTTCACTTTGTATTTTGAATGTGAAACAACAATAACGAAGGCGTACCCGCCGCTATGGAATGCCTAGAATATCACTGCGATGGGCTCACTCACAATCGGCCTTGCGATAGGGGATGCGGGTCACTTGATGATGCTTTTTACAACGTCGAGCCCCGCTGTACTCGTATATTGTAGCGAGGACGGGGACATCATGTGGGCACCTAATTTGTATATTGTTGAATCTCGCAGCTCCCACTCGAGTAAGCCGATCTTAGAGAGTTATTAGCACAAATCTATGCTGAAGTTGCGTTAACTCAGTTCGTAAAAGCTCTAGTCGTGGTGCAGCGATCGCCTAATGAGCGAACTTTTGAAAACAACAGTTCACGCGTGTTCAGTATGCAGTTCGGAAACACGTTAAGTAGGTTCTGGTGCGAGTAAAATCAAGAAAAGCAATGAACTTTAGGTTATTTTGTTAATAAAACCAGATAAAAGTAGGGTTCGAAAATCCGGTCATTAATCCATGCTGCTATTTGATCATGCCTTTTTGCATAGTACCATGAGTTCCATGTACACTAATTTACCTTAATTTTTACCTCAATCGGTACACCATCAACATCCGGAAAAATAGGTTCAAATCATTTATGGATTTGTCATGAGACCGAAAAATACCCTATGCGTTTTGAGAATAATTTATACTACAGCTGAATTCCAATGCACCACAGTCACATATTGACACTACTGCGTCACAACTTAGATCAATTTTTCTTATAGCAAACTTATGCTCTATAAACAAGTCCTCAAGACTTATGGGTGTCAGCTGAGGGGCGGTGCAGCCAAAAGGAACGTAGAAATTTGCAAAAGTCCATCAGCAGAGGCTTCAAAGGCACCTCATTGAAGAGGCCGACGTTGATCACTTAGAGCAGGAGTCGGCAACCTGCGGCCCTCCTGGCTAATATTTGCGGCCCGCAAAGAATTTGAACATTTTGAGGGAAAAAAAATTAGATTTTTAACAAATTATTTCCGACTAGTGGGCGTCTTTTATGCACCAATAAATTATTCGACGATATTTCATCTACGTTCATATCAGGTGAAAATATGCCGAGCGTGAAACTATCGTCATATTATTCACTCTTCGAAATGAAATCTGAAGGGCAGGATTGGGCTAAACAACTGAGGCCGAGTAAACACTACGAGGAGATAGTCTTATCTAAGCTGATAGCCCACTTTAACCGTGTTTATGTTTTTCTGAGCCCTTCCTGCTCCGTCCATTTAATTTTTGCTCTTTAACGAGGCCACCAAATGGGAACGGGGACGAGATAAATCTAAAGGTCTTATCAGTAGCCGACAATGAAACCGGCAGATTGAACAAAACTATGAATTGAGGTCCCATAACGTAAATCAGAACAGATACATATGAAATATACAATGCATACATATGTACGTGTATGAGAAAATCCACAGTCAAGCTGCATTGCTGTAAGAGCCAATTTTCTAAGAAATAACTGGTTTTATGCAAAATGTCTCTATTTTACTGGTTTCATATCAAATTTCGTCTCCATTTTTGCCCACTAACGCGTCAGTTTATTGATTTTTCAACGCCGAACACGATGGTAAAGTCAGAAGTGTTTCAGTTTGAGAAAGGGATAAGGTATCGCAATTCTGACTTCACACCATCTTCACCATGTTCAGCGAAAAGAAACCCTTTTAAATGAGGTTTCACTTGTGGGACTGTTTTATGTCTGGAATTTAAGGGTAATTTTTTTCCTCTTAAAACTCCCTAAAACACCCCTTAGCTCAATTTTGCTCATGTACGAATTGAGCCTTTCAATTGCCAGACAGATTTTTTGAGGGAGTTCGGTATAAAAACTTTTCGAAAATTAGACTCCTAAAAATTGTGAACCGAGAACCATAGTAACTACCTCTTCTTTGAAAATTCGCCAAAATGTTACCCGAATATGACTACCTATCCGCAGCCGTATAATATTTCTATTAATAGCATTTTTTTCGAATTTTATAGCAGTCAAAATAGTATTGCATTTTTCAAATTTTGGAGAGTAATTTTGATCGTACTGCTGGGTTGGGAGTATCAAGGTCTGTGGTTTTGGGTACATTGAGCATCTAAGAATAATAGTAGTGATAGTGAGGGGTGTAAAAAAAAGTAAATAATAATTAAATTGCACCACTATTATTATTATGCCGATAAGATAGAATCGTTCTAATTAGAATCAGTGATAATTGAAATAAGAATTAGACGTTAAATGAGAGATTGCGAGAGGGAGGTGAAGGTGAACCATATTTTCGTTATTAAATTAATTGTACTGGGCAACTAAAAAAAAAAGGTGTTTGGTGCGGAGAAATCAGGGTCGATATTGAGGCTTTTCAGTGGGCTGAAATCCTTATCTGAAACCCGTTTTTCGCTATCAGGTCTAGTTTTTGAGATATAGCTCATATTCCAATTTCCTCACGTCAGAGTGAAATCCCTATTAATATTTCACTTTTAAACAATCTATCTATGTTTTTTGAGGTGCACAATTCGAATTTGAAACCCGACTTTAGCTATCTTCTTCCTTTCCACAGCGGTAAAGTTGTCAAAGAACTTACAGAAAAAAAACTTGGGCAACTTTACCGCTGCTTTCCATGGAATGGACAATTGGTTATCAAATTCTCATACTACAGCATAAAGGTTAGGATTTGTATCCTTCATTGAAATCCAAAATGCCGATGATACATTATAAACGTTAACCTAAAGTAGACGTGGTGGTTGTTTTGGTGTCATTCCTACGATCTTATCTCGAGTCAACCATGACTGACATGAAAACTATACATAAACTATACGTCAAATAAGAAATAATGTATTAGGGATGGTTAGGGATTTATTTTTATGCAGATAATAATAAATCGCGTTAAATCTCAATAAATAGTAAGTAGGATCATGCTGCATGACTGGTTCTTTGTATTTTCACTGGGGCGAGATCTGGCGTTACCTACTCTGCTCCGCCGGTTGAGTTTGACACTGATACTCAACATGCGTTCACTGAAGGGATATCACTTAGAAGAAGGTAGACGTAGAAGATTCAATTTGGTGGGTGCCTGCCACGATTTAGTCGTCGAGTAACACATTTACCACCTGTCGAGTTGAATGTTAATTTTCTTCCCTTTATTAAAATCCCGGCTTCACGCGGATGATGTCTTTCTGTGGAATCAATGCGCGGGTCGATCGCCATCAGGTTTGAAGGGCCGAACCGGTGGTGGCGTGCGGGGCGACGAACAATCGGTAATTTGTGGACCATTCACCTGCGCGTCGGGTGTCGCGCACCTTCAGAAAATTTGTTTACACGCGTGAAAGCCCCGAGCTGTTATTATCGACCGAAGTTGACCACCAGTTGGCGTCACAATCGCTCCAAATTAAGGAGGGGCAGAAGAAGGGTTGATGCACAATGAGGCGATGATTTCACTCTTATTCTGTGTGGTGTGCACGGGGAAGGGGGACTGGCCATCTTACAGCTCATGAGTGCATGATGGTTATTGTACTTTTTCGGTGCCCTCATACCCTCCCGCCCGTCATATTACCAAAGGGCAGTGTTATCGAGGTAAGGCACAGACAGATAACGTAGTAATTGTATGGGAAACGAGAACTAATGATCGCCGCCAGCGGAGGGGAAGGGTGATGAGGCACGCGCCCTCCAGTTTTACCTTGTGCAGCTTTGATTTAATGATCTTGTGGGCTTTCGGCCGATGGGGAGAAAAAAAGGAGAAAAAACCAAACTCCGAGCAGATGTTACGGGAAGGGTTCTGCTCGTTCCCGCTTCGCCTTACGGTGTTGCCAAGTAATTCTGGGCAAACGAAAGTATTTCGTTAGCAATACTCCAAGTACAGGAAATCCGCGTTGATACCGAATACGCCCATATTCACAGCCCTGAAAAAAACCAGCAAACATTTTCACAGAGATTTACTTCTGTACAGATCGTCCTTCTGTCCAAGTCTCTCAGTGACTTCCTTGGTTTTGCATTTTACTGGCAAGATCTTCGATATTTGGCTTCAAAGAGGTGAAACTCAACCTGAATGGAGCATCCAATTTCAACAAACTGTTACGATGCTTATTATTAATAACATTTAGTGTTGAAAATGCTGTTTCACAAAGATATGTTGAATTGAAAGGAAGTAGAATTTTCAAGGCTTTTTGGCTGAGGGTTTGGTACTCATCAAGTAACTTGATCCAAAAGCTTGCAATATTGTCACATTGTATTTTGACAACTTCAAGCTGAGGATCAGAAGATATCTCAATAAGTTCTTCCTGTTCATTAAGTGTAAGATCAATATCCTTGAGTGGTAAAAAAGGATTTGCCACCCACAAGTTTTTAGAACTGACGTCAGAACTGGCAGGGAAATAGTTGTCAAAATACCCTTGAAGCTATGCTATGTAAGCCTTTACCAAAGATGACAGCTGTTCTTTATTTATATTCATACCTTCCGTTTCTATTATAAACTCAGAAAACAGATTAAACATAGCAAAAGATCCTTTCTCTACTTCAGTTTGCCATAACTTTAACTTTTGTTAATCAGAAATAAAAACAGCATTACTCATGTGGCATACTTTCATAACAAACGTATCTCCGAGGATGAATGTCTCATTATATAGCCAGTAAAAACATTGTTATACTCGTATTGATGAAGAAAACCGTGAATTATAAGACGTACTCTGAAACAGCCCGCGGACCACACGTAAACTCGGCGCGGACCACGGGTTGGGAACCACTGGTCTAGATCACTGTTCTGTGTACAAGAATCAAGAACAGCTTCACATCTCTGATTTTCCTTTCAATACTCCCATTAGTAGCAAGATGATAGGTACCCCACCCCAGCCACCCCTACAGCCGTTCCCTCAAGTGTGGTTCTTTCACCGTGTTTTCACGGTCCTTTTTCCTCTTACCATGTCTTTCATTGGTATTCACTGTGTTTCCACAGCCTTTAATACAAGCACAAGTTATCAATCAATAAATACATTGAATTCAATTTTATATGCGTATTATAGTGTTAAAATACCTTTGTGTGTAGTTGCCACATACTTGAGTCCTGTTCGTTCGAGTCCGCTGGGATAACGAAAGTCCATTTTCAATTTTCTACAATTTTCAAAGATCACAAAACGAATTTTCTCCGCTACTTTTATAATATACTTTGCCTCATATGAGCCGACCAGGCCATCCTCGTTACTCTTAACAACACCAGCTGGTGAGCGTTAATAATGTACTGGAGATAGTTATAGGTAACTACTTTTCTATGCTCCTGTAACTTACTAACCTAGGCAACGGTTTTCGTGTCATCTTGTATTTGCACCCTACTTGGCCATTTGGCAACAGATGTTGTGAATCTGTTCCCTAATTTCGAGGAGGACGGAAATTGTGCACACGGAGGTGTGCATCTTCCTTGTAAGCAGCAACCAATCATCTTAAACGATTCTATTAGAGTATAATCTTCCAACCGAAACCTTTTGGATCGTCTGCCTGTTTCCCAGCAGATGAACATTACGGACAACCAAACGCCTTGGTGGTGGACCAAGAAGGCCTTCGACTCACGTCAGATTCTTGTACAACAGGACACCGATTATTAAAGGACCTTATCTTGTGAAGGAGGTCAGAGTCATGAACCACACCCCAAAAACAATTATCCCTAGATATCGGTGTTATTGCCCAGGTTCAATAGCCTTCGAACTGTATAAAAAAATATATATACTAAATCTTAAAAATATGGTAACTTGTCTAAAATTTCAAACTAGATTTATTGAACAGCCTTGAGAAAGAAGAATTTTAGAAAATTATCACGCCCTGTCCAAGTGAGACTCACATGACATTTTGGCGCGCGGGGATAGAGGAACATCGCTCTTTGACTCAAAGAGCACAGCATTTTCGTTTTCTGGTCAGACTTCCTGTCACAGAATGCACATCTCATGGGCTTGTTCAAGGTAGGAAGGAGTAGGTACCAAAGGTTCATCATGTGTTGATTCGTCCCCCAAAACAGCATCAAGGTTTTCATCGACTTCGATATTTTGCGCTGTTGAACTCTATCTTGGACATGAGGTTTTGTCAGCTGGTAGACCAAATTAAAGAGAAAATCTTATCTAGGGAAAAGAAAAACAAGTGTACCTATTTGAAAAATCGCCTATTTCAACTGAAACATGAGTACACTGTTAGACCGGTTTCTGCGATTAAATCATCGTCAGTAACAAAACAATCGAGGGGCTCACGGCAACTTCCCACATCGTCATTTGGGCGACTTTTCAGCAGAGCCAAAAAACCATCTGTCAATGACTACCTATGTTTACTGAGTAATTCTGTTGAAAAAAAATCGTGAGATTTAGTGTTACCTAACTTAGGTCTAACTTATAGATCGATCCGCCGGGGGAAGACGCTTCGAATGGTATGCATAACTCATTTTGGCCAAAAAGTGACGATGTGGGTTGTTGCCGTGAGACCCTCGCAACGGAACGGATATTTTGTTATGAAAATTTTTCGTAAATTCGAGTTTTAAACATTTTGGACCGAGAACAATAATAATTATTGTCATCTTCGAAAATTCGCTAAAACTCAGCAAAGTCTTGTCACAACGGTTTATTATCTTCTTTGTGCAGATCACCCTTCTGTCTAGATCACTAAATGATCATTACCAATAATTAATCATAATTTATACAACTTGATAATAATAATTAATAATTAATTATATCGTTTTAATTAATTAATGATATTGAATTATGAATTTGGTACACATGTTGCAACCTTACTTTCTGGACGTCCCTCGTATATAATATATTATGATTTGTGGTGGCTTTCGCGCCTGAGGAGAACTAAGCCCCTGGACCCTCTGTGCTGACAGTGAGTGATGTACAGTTTAAATGCGGTACTATTTAATGGGCTCTCACCTTAAATTGTGAACTAAATAGGTAGGCAATTACCTCAATAATCAATGTAACTAGTTGTTATATTATCTGAATAAATGCAGGAGAGAGAAAAAAAATATATATATATATTCATATATCCAAGAATATTGAATTTGTTGACTGTTTACACCGAGTTTTGTCGTTCGATTCACGCTCATATTAATCAGTTTTTGACAGGTGGTCTTAAAATTTGTTGATTTAAGCAAAAATGTTTTCTTGGTCTATTGCAATAGTTCATCATCGAAGATATATCCCCACAATGCCATACGTGTGGGCATCCACATGGAACACTGGAGCAGATAGTTATGGATTGTGAAGGTCATCGTAGACATCGTTCAGAGTTTTTTAGTACAATTAGACGAAGAACTACTATTACATTGACTTACGACTATATTATTACTTCAAAAAACTTATCTATCTACAAAGAATTGTACAAATTTTTAAATAACTGTCATATAAACGTGTAAATGTACGGATAACCTGATTTCATGGCTGTATATGTGTAATGCAAAAAAAAAAAAAGATACATTTTGGTCCGCGCAAGAGACCGGCGGTCGGTATGAGATCAACTGAAGGGTCCTTCTTCCTTATCGTCTTCGGTTACTCCTCAACCGTGTTGATGTAACGACTAAAAAGGGAAAACTGCTGCCGCCAGATGCGATTTCTGCGAGGGTTCTCCCACATCTGTTGATCATACAGTCATCCCTTTCTTGTCGTGTAATAAACATATAAAGTTTCAACAACTCAGAACAACTAACGGCGTCATCATCTTTTGCCATCTCTCATTTCCAAGTATGTGTACTTCACTAGTTGGAGCGTCTTTTCAGTAAGTGCCGCTTACCCAGCTTTACCTCAAAGCGTTATATCACTAGCCGTTTTGTGATATCGGGTTTCTTCTTCTGAGATAATTTTCATGTCAACGGAAAGAAGATAATGTCGAATATTTGTTGGTAGAACATAATTGTGGCTGATGTTTCAAGATGTGCAGTCCCGCATTTCCAAGGTAAATACTGAGAGAGAAAAAAATATAGCATCGAAGGAACAAAAGAAGTAAAAGGTTCCAGCTCGTTAGACGACCAGGGACATCATCTTCCGGAGCGATCCAAAAATCGAACAGGCAAGCCCGCAATCCTCAAACAGAACGTCGACCAGTGCCATCATCCTCTGGAGCGACCCAAGGACCAGACAGGCAAGCCCTCTAACGCCGAAGGGAAAGTTCTCAATCGTCATCCTCGGGAAATGAGGCGTTTGAGGACACGTTCGGAGACGTGGAAGAGTTCATCGCGTATTTAGACAACGTATTTGGTGTTCGTTATGTTCTGAACATGTTTTACCGCCAAATTTTCCTATAAAATTAATTAAATTCTATTGAATTGTAAAATTTATTTTTATTTTTGATCGTAGATTGTGAACTAATTTTCCGGAAAAATACCCGAGCGCACTTGCCCGCAGACTAGAGCGCACTTGCCCGCACTGGGTGCTGGCAAGTGCGCTCCATGAACGTGCTTCAGAAAAATCGAATTTTCGCCCTTAAAAACCCTCTGAAAAATTATATTTTACATACCACTCGCTTCATAATTAACTACTGGATGGAGTAGAAATTGGAATTAGTGGGTGAGTTGAAGCATTTACTCAGAATTGACCGTCAAAATTGAACTTTGCAAAAAGTGGAGCGCACTTGCCCGAAGTCACCCTGTATATAAACAAGGCTGTTTTTACTGTACGGGCGGCCGGCAAGTAGAATGTTAAATAAAAGAATGTTAAAAGGGACGCCGGATTGCAAGGAAATGTTATTGTTGACTGACTGGCCAAAGAGGGTACTGACACGGGACTGCTATAAGTATAGTAGAGGATTTCTTTCCATTGATTTCTCGACACCACCAGTTGGTTTGGCAAAGAAGCTACTCAGAAGCCCCAGAAGGCCGATTCTATAAACACATTCGGCGATTCTATAAACAAATACCGGACCAGCCGTGGTTTAGTGGAAACGAAGTGTCGAGGAACTTTGGCAGAACCATCGCACGATTGAGAGCGGATCTCTATCGCATCAATACGAGGAATTCTCCAACCTGCGGCAGATGTGGACATCCAAACGGAAATTTGGAGCATTTGATAATTGAATGTGATAGCTTGTGCAGTTCAGCATCATCGTGGACAAATTGGAAAACCCCTTCAATTATGTGACAATTACGTGCCAGAAAAATATTTTAATTCATAAAGCAGTTTTCATTTATTTGTCACAATGTAATTTGAGCGTAGAAATGCTATAATTAGTCATTATTTATTATTAATTACCTAAATTAAGGTAGTGTGAGCATAATATCATGTTTTACAAATGGCAGTATAGGAAATGTATGCCAATAAAATCAATTTGATAAAAAAAAAACTGTACAAGATAAGAATAACATGTTTTTTTTTCAAATTAAAGGTTTTATTATCAAGTTTAAAAAACCATACCGTTTTGTTTGTTGACTGCACCGCCAAAATGAAAATGAACGTCACTGCTCCACGCAATACCACTGGGAGGCTCAGCAGTAGAATCGCGTTGCAACAATCTCACCACCTTCTTCACTCTGCTGAACTCAATTCCTGAACAATCATCATTGTGTGCGGGTTTAAAGCCAGCTCACTCTTGAATCTGATACCTATCCCAAGGGCACAAGCATGTTATTGAGCGGAACGCTGTGGAGGACTTCATCACCCAAGACCACCATTTGGACGATTTGATTGTTGTAACTTACCCACACAAAAACCTCATTATATTTACTTTTGGAAAACAAAAAAGTTTATATTACTACCATATTATGGGATTTAATAGATTACATTCAATTTCGGCAAAGGGGCTTAATGATCATCAAAAGACACTGTTTGGAAAAGCAGCATAAATTCGCATCATAGGCTGTCTCGCTCCTGCTGCCGACCTAACCTCTGTTTCCAGTAACCAATTTTCCCACATGTTCATGAATTAATTTCGATGCTAGGAGTAATTAAAAGTAAAATACCTCTAATATGAATAATTAGGTACTAATAAGCTGCTGCCGGATTTGACTCCGGAATGAGAATTGTAATTGACCCCTCCATCTCCTGAGCGCTCTGTAGAATGAAGAAAGAGACAAGCCATCTTATCATCATTTTCTATAGTGCTTTTCCGAGAAACACTTTGTCAGGACTTCTAAATTCATCGAATCATCGTATTCAAGTGTTCTATGCTTCAAGTCTTTTATGATGATTCAGTATCGTTTGGCTGCTCGTCATCGAATGGTTTGTGTCATTGTTGTAAAGTTGGATTCCAGTAACTTCCACTCTCTCACAACGAAATTTCGCGAATGCTTCCAGAGAGACGAAGACAATGCAAGGACACCCCAAGAGGGTTCTCCCAAACGCCTGCAGGACGAACGATGACAGCACCTGATACCATCTACCGAAACAGAAGCAAGAAGACAAGAAAGAAATAGAAGAGTCCAATTAATTTTATGTTATATACCTTCCTATCCAATTATTTCTATAAATGTTTATAGATAGTTGCATAAATATTTATGCAACTCATTTGAAAAAAAAAAAAAAAAATCCACAGTCATATACTGCACAGTCATGAGCGAATTTTTGCAAAATAACTGGTTTTATGTAAAATGTCTTCATTTTACTGGTTTCATAACCAATTTTGTCTCCTCCCCCCCCCCTCCCATAGAGTTAACCATTCTGGGCATCTACGAACTATGCGTAAAATTTAATGGGCTCTCATCGCAAAAAGTGTTAAAATTGTGAACCAAATAGCTTGGTAGTTACCTGATTAATCTACCAAGCTATTTAGTAGTACTCTAGGGCGGGGGGAGGGGGGGGGGCAAAATTGGTTATGAGACCGACGACTCCTGGTGATTTGGGGGATTGTGATATTCAAGAACCGCTGCTTGTCTCACGAGTCGAGGGCCAGTTACTTCAAATTTGAACAACGAAACGACTGGTTGACCTACGAAGCGAAAATAATTTAAGTCAGGGGGAATGACCTGATGATGGGTCGACTGTTGGAATCTCTCCGGTAAACATACCATCGCAGCATTTAACATTTAAAAACGCGTCAACAAGTCGGTTGAAAGGGTGATGATCGCATCTCATTTCCCGACTCGGCGACGAATTCAAAAATATGATGATTAATACGGGACAGGACAGCGCATTGTAGCGTCGCGATGAGACCTCTCGCCTCCTGGAAATTAATATGTATCAGGGAGTGCGTGCCTTATTCAAATCTCGGCAGTCATTGACTCACAAAAGGACGGGGAGCGTTGGCCTTTGCCACCTTTGCGTTATTTACATAGGTGAAGGTTGGTTGGTGAGGAGGCTCTTGCGCAAACGGTGTATCGGTAGCATCCGAGTGGCGAGAAGTGCACTCATCTCCTAGAATTTTACGAGTGAAGACGAGTTTTACGGCTGCTAGCACCGCAAATAGGAGTAAAATGATTATAACGACGTCACGAGCTACGTGTTGAACAATGAAATTGAGATGGAGGGTTGTCGAAGATCCGAGGCATCTGTTTTATGGACGACAACGAGGTACTGGAGATGTCATTCTTCAAGAGTGTGCTAAGGGAGCCGGGACGAATCTTCATGCTGGAGATAGAGAGGTCGCCTCTTAAGTCGCCTCTGAGGATGCACTCCCACTCTCTTGTCCAATACACCTTCAAGTCCATACATTTCTTGGCCAAATAACTAGGGAGACGATCACTCGGCATTTCCAGGACTTTCAAAATGTAATTATAATGCGTTTTGAGTGTATACAGGTAAAGTGGCTGCAACCGTGTTTCGAGGTACACAATATAATTAGGCGTGCATTTGGGGAGAGAGAAAATTACATTTACAAAAAAAGTAACACAGAATCGACATGATCGCTCTGAAGATACCCCCACACTTGGCGACGAGTAACACAATATTGCGCGCACTACTGCTTCAAAACTCTGCAAATTCTTGACACAACGGTTTATTATCTTCCTTGTGCAGATCACCCTTCTGTCTATACCAGACTGTGTTGCAAATCGGCACCATACCATATTCTCACCGTACTCATACCATACCATACGAATTTCTTTCCTATCATGTATGATATACCATACTGTACTATACCAAATCAAACATACAATATTATACCATACCATACTCATACCATGTCATACAAACCGAGTGAATATTGAAATGTCATCCATTTCTGACCTATATTTAAAATTTCAAGTATCTAGCACATCATCAAAATTTAAATTGTTTAAACAAATAGGTATTATTTTAAACAATTTTACAGACAAGAAACCGGGTGAATATTGCATTGTTATCCAGTTCTGACCTATTTTTAAAATTTCAAGTCAATAGCTCATCATCAAAATTTAATTTGTATTATTACAAAAAGGTATTATTTAAACAATTTTACAGATGAGAAACCGAGTGAATATTGCAATGTGGTCTATCCCCGACTCACGGTTAAAATTTCTAGACTGTAGTTTACCGGGAAGATGAAAAAAAGGTAGTTTTATTCTGGGCGTCTGAGAGGGTTGGGTCACATAACGGCCGTTTTCGACGCGAAAGTTTAGTGTTTTTCCTAAACCTTTGCGCGGTCACTGTGAACGAACGGCTGGTTGCACAAAAATCCAATTGGTCTTAAAAGATTCGTAATTTTTCAGGTCATTCAAAAGTGAACTAAAAATTACACGGTTCAGTTAAAAATTTTGAGATATGACATCGTCGAAATTTTAAATTTCGTTTTGAACCCCTTCCCCTTGACCTAGGGTTATGAAAAGTTTCGAGGATCATTGTGGGGCTGGTCCAAACCCAGAAACCAAATTTCGTAATTTTAGCTCAACGTTAACTGGGCAAAGTGGCGCGGACGGCGGACGGCGTACGGGGGACGGCGGACGGCGTACGGGGGACGGCGTACGGGGGACGGCGTACGGCGGACGGACGGATTTTTTTTTATTCGATTTTCTGAATCTACGTATCTTGAAACGTAAACCAACAAATTTTGAGGGGGGGTTAAAAAATTTTTTTCTTTGGGCGATTCCAATGGTTCATTATCGAAGATAATAAACCAAAACCTTGATTTTATCCATTAGCACGATCTTAGGATGAGACAAAAAATTTTTATACATACTTGTGATAGCCAATTTCGCCATAGAACTTCTCCCTCGTAGCCAATTTCGCCATAGAACTTCTCTCTCTCTTATAGCTACCAACATCCTCAATATTCTTACCAGCGAACTGCCATTTTTCTTTCACGCTTGGTCTGCCACCATTCCTAAACACCAGTACCTTCGATTTTGAAAGATTGAGTTCCAAGCCCCACTTCAGACAATATTCCTCTAATTTATCCATCATCCTCAGCAGGCCTATTACGCTGGACGCCAATAGAACCACATCATCAGCATATGATAAGTGACGCACCTCTCGCTCTCCCACCCACACCCCCTCACTCAAAGATTCGTGGAAATCGTTCAAAAATAAAGCAAAAAGGCTAGGTGAGAGCACGCATCCCTGCTTTACACCCGTACATGTAGGGAAATATCCTGTGGTTGCCGAGTTCGCAAGCCTTACTGCAGATTCTGTGTGGGCATAAAGTTCACGTAACGCACCTATGAATTTTGTCGACAGCCCCTCCCGAGATAGCTTATACCACAAAAACTCTCTGTTCACACTGTCAAAAACTGATGCAAAGTCAATGAAAAAAGTGTAGATCTTCGATCTTTTAATTCGCAATTTAATTTTGACCAAACTTGTAAGATTTCAGTATTTATGCGTGTTGAACAATGAAATTGAGATGGAGGGTTGTCGAAGATCCGAGGCATCTGTTTTATGGACGACAACGAGGTACTGGAGATGTCATTCTTCAAGAGTGTGCTAAGGGAGCCGGGACGAATCTTCATGCTGGAGATAGAGAGGTCGCCTCTTAAGGTGGCTGCACTTGAAACCTAAATTTCGTGTCCACAGTTCTTCGGATTGAGGATGGCCTAAGGTTTGCCTGCGGGGGCTGGCGGGGTTTCATAATAAGGAGGTTGTCAAAGTTTCCTTATAAGGAGTTTGTCAAGCCGAATTATCCAGTTAAACTCAGCCATGTTTCCACGGCGCCTATGAAACCCCTCCAGCCACTGCAGGCAAACCTTAGACCATCCTCCATCTGATAACACATCGAGTGGCGATCTCTCCATCTCCAGCATGAAGAATTGTCCCGGCTCCCACCACACACTCTTGAGGATTACGAAAAAATTACGAAATTTGATTTACAGGTTCATGACCATTGAAATGTTTCATAACTCTAAGTCAATCGGAAGGGGTTCAAAATGAATATTGAAACTTTAAAAACGTAACTCTCGCGAAAATTTTCAGTTCAAGTTTGAACAAGCCCAGTTAGGGTAGTGCTAAAATTATGAAAATCTGTTTACAGGTTCGAACCACACTCACGATGATCTTTGAAAATGTTCATAACCCTAGATCAAGGGGAAGGGGTTCAAAACGAATTTTGAACTTTTAGTTCAAGTTTGAACCAAGTTTTTTTTCAACTTCCCGATGAGTTAGAGACTTGATATCGTGGGCATAGAAGGAAAACCCGCTAAGTCCAGTTTTGGCTCGGAATGAGTTTTTTGCGTCCGCATTATATTTGGGGGCTCTGCAGTGGAGTACCGGGTCTCCTTGGAAAGAAAAATCAGCCACTGGCCATATTATGGCTGATTTTGTTTTTCAAGGAGACCCGGTACTCTACTGCAGAACCCCCAAACATAATGCGGACGCAAAAAACTCATTCCGAGCCAAAACTGGACTTAGCGGGTTTTCCTTCTATGCCCACGATATAGTCGAGGATGGATGACAATGTGATTTTCACTCGGTTTTTTTTTGTCTGTCAAAATTGTTTACACAATCCCTGACAAATTTAATCTGGAGTTCCCTCTATGATCTAGTGATCTAGACTGAAGGGTGATCTGCACAAAGAAGTTAATAAACCGTGTCATGAATTTGTAGAGTTTTGGTACGAGGTATCGCTGTGAGCTTTCAACCGCGACAGTTTGCAATGGTTACAAATAGGTTGAAGACGGTGGGACACCAGATTTTAAAGTTTGATGATGCTTTTATAACGACAATATAACATTTTGTAAACGAGTTGTTCTATGGATGGTGATGTGACCACTCTTTACAGTGGCTAAGCCCGAGCAAAAAGTGCTACGAGACGATCTATTTTTGTTCCAACACAGATATAGCATTTTCCAGTTGAATTAAACATTTTCCCAATTGAATTAAACCTTTTCCCAATTGAATTAAACCTTTTCCCAATACAATTAAATTTTTTTTCCCAAAATAATTAAACCTTTTTCCAAAATAATTAAACCTCTTGCGGGAAAATAAGGAATTGCATGTACATGAATGACGAAACAGTTTAATCATGAATTAGGAAATGCAGAAAAGTGAACAACAAAGCCGTGAACGCTGTCACATTTTGCGGGGCATGCGTAGGACTCAGTTCGGTTCTCTCTACCTGACTAATGACGAAGACATTGAATATTTGAACGGTAAAGATTGGTCAGCTCTTGGGTGGTATTTAGTTAAGGCTGTAAGGTACAGGATATTGATAGAGGAGTTCAACTTTTGAAAATATGAATGGCATAGACCGTAGGTTGTTTTAGTTACCTATATAGGTATACATGCATATGCATGTAACCCTAATTTGTTTTCCGATCTTGTGATTTGGAAAAACTGAGCACCGGTTCATAGCTTTGTACTGCGCCTGTGTCATGTTTTGTTGTGTGTTTCTTTTTTTTTTTTTTGTAATACAATTTGGTGATATGTTCTGTGATATAAATATAATTTAAAAATAATTGTGATTAGAAGCTACCTATGTGATTCAAATGTAATGACAATTATATGTGATTTAAATAGAATGGATAAATAAGGAAAGGCGCTGTAATTTTAGGATAATAATGGCGGAAACCGATCTCCGGCTCATAGCCTAGTGCTTCAGCCGTAAAAATATTTTTTGTATCATTATGTGGTTTATAATATCTTTATTATGAATAAATATTTCATTCATTCATCATTCAAAGCCGTGAACGAATAAGGAGGAGTCAATGAATAATGAAGGTACCTACAGTTGTTAATGCAGCGGTTCTCCATTCGCCGCAGTGGGCAATAGTAGAAACATGTCTGGGGCTACTGTAGCTGTACTTGTTGCAATTACTTCAGTAAGAATGTGCTCTGCTCGGCGGCCTAATATCTTGCTGCTAACTTGATTTTTGAGAAAGCCTTTTCCACCGGATTTAGCATCGGCGAGTATGGTGATAAAAACTTTATGGTCATTTGTGCAGCAGAAAGTGGTATGCGGCAAGGAGAAACTGTGGTCAAACGGCGTTGGGTCATAGGAGGAATAGACGACGCATACCTACGAAGAAATACCTTAACCACCTTAATCAACAACATACATCACGCAGCAAACGTTGCGAGCTCGTCGTCACATCAAATAACACACAGGTCTCCACACACACCTCCACATATACGTGATCTTGTGAGAATCAAGCAAGCTACCCGAAGATTATGGGAACAAACCAAATACCCACCACATAAAAGTGCGTATAACAGAGCAACAAATGACCTAAGAGCTGCTCTATCAGAACTACATTCCTCGGAAAAGAGAAACTCCCTCATGTCTTAGACAGCCAGGACGGCTCACTGTGGCGCAAAGCGAAATCAATGACCAAGCAGTTCGAAAGAATACCACCACTGAAAAAAGGGAATAGGTGGGTATCGACACCTGATGAAAAATCAGAGCTATTCTCTGAACTACTAGTGGAGCAGTTCAGCCCGAATCCGAGCCAGTTACCAGATTTTCACAACTATGTTCAAGAAGTGGTAGATCAAGCCCTCGCCTTAACACCTTTTAAGGACTTCTTCACTCCCTATCAAGTCAAAAATGCAATTTCTAGGTCACCAACTAAGAAATCGCCTGGCGCCGACCGCATTACTCAACATCTTCACAAAAACCTTCCACGTATAACTCTAGTTCAACTCACGCAAATATACAATGCGATGCTCCGCATAACATACATCCCGTCCCGATGGAAACATGCAGAAATAATCATGATCCGGAAACAGCAAAAACCAGCCAACGACCCGAAATACCTTCCAAGTGATATCACTCCGAAGGGAGTCACCAGTGGTGTGTACTTCATGCTCACCGTTACGTCGTTCATTTATTTTCTATTACATCCCCTTCATTTGGGAGGTTGAATTATTTTGGAAAAAGGTTTAATTATTTTTGAAAAAAGTTGAATTGTATTGGGAACAGGTTTAATTCAATTGGGAGAAGGTTTAATTTTTTGGGAAAAGGTTTAATTCAATTGGGAAAAGGTTTAATTCAATTGGGAAAAGGTTTAATTCAACTGGAAAATGCTATATAAACCGTTTTGGACAAATTTTCAGCGATAGGCCAAGTTGTTGTATTGGGGGTTGTATCGAGTATCGAGACTCGAATCACGTCGGTCCAGTGTTCGGTCGATCGCATGATCATCTGTCTTGGTGGGTTCTGTTAATGCTGTTACTGTTGCTGCTGCTGTTTTCTGATGGACGATCACGAGGTCGTCAGAAGAAGAGAAACGCGACGATGAGGAGGACTACGACAGTGGGCGTCTCTCGTGGGCAGAGATTCACCAGATGGTCAACCAGCGCTGTGATCACCTTCGGAAACTCTTTTATTTTCCACTTGAAGACGAACTCACTGCCATTTGTGTTGTACTGTCGCTATTCCCCATTACCACCAGACCTGAGCTGATTTCGGCCTCTGTACACTTGTCTGCCTACGCGGCGCGCCGTCTCTAGACCTCGCGCCGCCCACAGCTCGCTACCGGCCGCCATCTCTCGCAACCCACGGGGGTTTTTTGTTTCCTACTTTTGGTTTATTATCTTCGATAATGAACCATTGGAATCGCCCAAAGAAAAAATTTTTTTAACCCCCCCTCAAAATTTGTTGGTTTACGTTTCAAGATACGTAGATTCAGAAAATCGAATAAAAAAAAATCCGTCCGTCCGCCGTACGCCGTACGCCGTCCCCCGTACGCCGTCCCCCGTACGCCGTCCGCCGTCCGCCGTCCGCCGTCCACGCCGTTTTGCCCAGTTAGCGTTGAGCTAAAATTACAAAATTTGGTTTCTGGGTTTGGACCAGCCCCACAATGATCCTCGAAACTTTTCATAACCCTAGGTCAAGGGGAAGGGGTTCAAAACGAAATTTAAAATTTCGACGATGTCTTATCTCCAAATATTTAACAGAACCGTGTAAATTTTAGTTCACCTTTGAATGACCTGGAAAATTACGAATCTTTTAAGACCAATTGGATTTTTGTGCGACCAGCCGTTCGTTCACAGTGACCGCGCAAAGTTTTAGGAAAAACACTAAACTTTCGCGTCGAAAACGGCCGTTATGTGACCCAACCCCCAGACGCCCAGAATAAAACTACCTTTTTACATCTTCCCGGTAAACTACAGTCTAGAAATTTTAACCGTGAGTCGGGGATAGACCACATTGCAATATTCACTCGGTTTCTCATCTGTAAAATTGTTTAAATAATACCTTTTTGTAATAATACAAATTAAATTTTGATGATGAGCTATGGACTTGAAATTTTAAAAATAGGTCAGAACTGGATCACAATGCAATATTCACTCGGTTTCTTGTCTGTAAAATTGTTTAAATAATACCTATTTGTTTAAACAAATTAAATGTTGACGATGAGCTAGATACTTAAAATTTTAAATATTGGTCAGAAATGGATGACATTTCAATATTCACTCGGTTTGTATGACATGGTATGAGTATGGTATGGTATATTATTGTATGTATGGTTTGGTATAATACAGTATGGTATGATAGGAAAGAAATTCGTATGGTATGGTATGAGTACGGTGAGAATATGGTATGGTACCGATTTGCAATACAGTCTGGTATAGATAGAAGGGTGATCTGCACAAGGAAGATAATAAACCGTTGTGTCAAGAATTTGCAGAGTTTTTTGGTTTATTATCTTCGATAATGAACCATTGGAATCGCCCAAAGAAAAAAAAATTTTAACCCCCCCTCAAAATTTGTTGGTTTACGTTTCAAGATACGTAGATTCAGAAAATCGAATAAAAAAAAATCCGTCCGTCCGCCGTACGCCGTACGCCGTCCGCCGTCCGAGGCACTTTGCCCAGTTAGCGTTGAGTTAAAATTACGAAATTTGGTTTCTGGGTTTGGACCAGCCCCACAATGATCCACGAAACTTTTCATAACCCTAGGTCAAGGGGAAGTGGTTCAAAACGAATTTTGAAATTTTGAAAATTCCAAAACTCGAAAAATTCATATAGAACGGTATATTTTTTATTCCATATTTAGATAGAGTTTGTTCCGTAGAATTTTTTAAGACCATCCGCAGCTTTGTACGACCAGCCGTTCGTTCACAATGACGGCTCAAAGATTGTGCCTCACAACACGACCGTGGATCAAACTGTTGAAATACAGGTCCATTTTCATACTAACAAGCTCTTTGGAACATCATATGGCTTAAGTGATGTCGAGTTTGTTGTTCTGAGGTGCGTTTCGTGCTACGGAAATGAAGGTAATTTCGAATGTTTGTTGGTAGCTACTTCTTTTATAGAAAAATTATTACCTACGTAGTATTAAAAACCCCAGAATTATATCGTATTAATTAATCATAATTAATAATAATTATTATTATTAATAAATACGAATTATTAATACCTAACAATAAATTATAATAATTTTCAGTAGGTACTTGATAAAATTGTTAATAATTAGTGATAATTGATAATAATAATTAATCTAACATTTAGGATCTAGACATTTAGACCTAGTGATCTAGACAGAAGGGTGATCTGTACAAAGAAGATAATTAACCGTTGTGTCAAGAATTTGCAGAGTTTCTTACTTCCGAGTCGTTTTGTCGTCTCGACCTTCTCCGGAGACGATCGTTACAAATGTCAGCTCGAATGAAACAATCAAATGAGTCTCGCTAATGCGAACCGGTCATTTTCCAAATCACACGTTACGAGGAAGAATCGGAGAAACGTTGCGGCGAGTAACGCAACGGATCGCACCCGATTCGTTTTGCCCTCAAACTGGAACGACGACATCCACCAACTCGCCGCGTAACTACAGAATGTCGCATCGTATCGTATCGTACTGATTTATTATTCAGAAGTACCTCCATACACGCGTTGGTTGCGCGAAAATTATAATTTTACATAATTATAATTATGATTTACCACTTCGCCATTTTGCAAGTTTGAATAGAGGTACGGATCACAACAAAACTGGAGAAAATAAAAATTTTAGTTTATATTTTATCCTTGATAAAATTCTAGAATCCTTGCCTTGACCCATGTGTTGTCTTTTTCAGACTGATGATCTTCAGAAATTTTGGGATCATATTCATGAACGCAACAATGCAAGAGGATTCCGTATGGTGATTGGACCAACACTATCAAGCATCCAAAACTATCAGCATCAACCGAACAAATAATGATCCTGTCAAATAGTAACTTTTGTTTATTTTTGTGTAAATATGTTTATGTATATGAATCAAGTGAACAAATAATAATTTTGTACGTTATTGTGTAAATATGTTTATATGTTATATGGTATATATCGTATATGGATCAACTGAACATAATATGTTTATTATGAACATAATATGTTTATTATATTATAATAATCCTGTATAATCCTGTCAAATATAATTTTGTGTATTTTTGTGTAAATATTTATATATTATATAAATATATAATTCATGTATTATATGAATTAATTAAACAAATAATAATCCTGCCAAACATAAATTTGTATATTTATTTGTATATTTTGTATAGTTTTGTCTGTAAATTAGTTTATATATTATTTATATGAATCAACTGAACAAATAATAATCCTATGAGACTTACATCTGCTCATGCATGTGTTTTTTGATAATCCCTATTCCTATAGAAATTTCATAGCAGGGATGTAATGAGAACGGCAGGGGGGGTGTCATATGGACCTCAGAGCAATATGAAATCTTTATTGGATATTTTCGTCTACGAGAAATTAGAGATTGAGGAGAAGAGGTTTCCAAGTAGACACGCTGGGTTGGCCCTTAAATAATGCATATTTCCTTTTAAAAAGTAGTTTTTCGTTGAAAATTTGATCAAAATGCATGAAAATCAGAGAACGGATTTTACCACGTGATTCAGCGTATAAAAAATAATAAAAAATCATGTGCCACACGTGGGTACGTCGTACATCTGCAACCGTGGGGTCATCTTTGAGCGCTCGTTGAGCGGGTTGCGCGCAATAAACAAAACGTTGTCGAAGTAAAAAGTAAAAAGTTCATGAAATTTGAAGTAGAATCCGAATCTGAAATAAAAAATTGGGGTTCCCATTTAAAATAAGAACGTTAGTGTCACTTGCGCATGGTTGCGCAGTTGCGCGGGGTGCGCTAATATGATATTTGAGATCCTTGCAAAAAAAAAAAAAAATGAAGATTCAAAAAAAACTTTTTTTGTTTACTCCCATTTGGACGATTTTTGGAGGGGGGGGGGGGGGGGACAACTCGTGGGACACCCTGTTGATGCAGCACCAATAACTTTAGGTGTCACACCCAAAGGGCTCACAAAAACTCTTTGGGGCTGACAACTGAAGTAATGCTTGTCACAACCATACGCTCGCAGCTATACGGTTTGGGTGTCACAACCAAATGTATGGACGTCTCGAGAAAACTTGTGTGTGAGTACCATAAGTTTGGGTGTGACATCCAAACCAAAACCGAAGGAAAGGGCCTTTACACTAGCAACATTTCTCTCGGCAATTTATCTTGCTCCATATTGACGGGCAACTATTCTCGTTTCGGCGATATTGCCGAGTGTTGCCTAGTGTTGCCGGCAATAGTTGCCGCGAGTGGAGCAACATTTCCGGGCTTTGAACCCACTTCGGCAACAGTTTTTCGTGTTGCCGATGAAGTCCGGCCCCCATGGAAAACTTCCGGCAACATTTCGAACTGGAGAAGGTTGAAGACGGTATTCCGGGGTGTTTTCATGCTTAATTGAACTTTTATGTCAATTTATTATGTTAACAAGCAAATTAATAGTAAAAAAAACATGTAAATACGTACCTACGAAATGAAATTAAAACATTAATTCAATATATTTTTTAATTTTTAAGGTCAATATCTTTTTTAATGTCTGTATAGTTTTGGGAAAAACATTTTTTTTTGCTCCCTTCTTCACATAATATGTGTTTACAAAGAAAAGTGGACTTTCGCACAAAGGGAGCCTCTATAAAAAATGATTTTTTAATCCTTCGGAAAAAATTATGTGAATATTATGCCTTTCGAATTGGGCGATGACGGCCTCTTCTTAATGCATTTCGAGAGCAACTGAATCGATGATTTTTGAAACAATTCGCCAATTTTTACGCAATTTTTATACGCATTTTTTATACGCATTTTTTATACGCAATTTTTATACGCAATTTTTACGCATTTCGAGAGCAACTGAATCGATGATTTTTGAAACTATACGCCAATTTTTGGCAATTTAGCTTTTCACGGATTTCGATTGTGCATGCCAAGACTCACCTTTTGAGATATGAAACAACCGCCGTAGCGTGTTAGAAGTTGGTTACAATGAGCTTTGAAAATCCCGATGAGGTTTGAAACAACCTTCGTGCTGGATATTGGTTGTTTCTACACTCTCAAGTGAGAAATGCCAAACCTTGTACTTTGAACCATTGTTTACTTTCCTGTCATCCGTTTTTAGTTTGTCATCCCTTGTTCTTCAGTAGCGTTTCAACGGTTCGGAAATCAGTAGCGTTTCAGTCGTTCAAGGTTCGGAAATCTTGAATTTTAAAGATTGGTGGACTCAGTTTTATAAAAAATCAGCGTTTCAAGTACGAAGCAAATGACATAGTGAAAGTCAGCGAGTTCATTAATGGCTTCTCATGTCAAACATTCAGACTGAGGAAAGTAGTGAAAGACACTCCTCTCGTTTTTCCTACCGTCCCAGCGTACGCTGGAGGAAAGGTACCACTAAACCGAAAGAAGATGGAAGACCTCAAGAAATGTCCCTGGTTTCGAGAAAAACCCTTTCTGGAAAGAAATTCTGCAGTGGCCAACGTGTGACAATTTGTTTCTGTAAAAGGTAATTTACCTAATGGAGTATTAAACTGTTTCTTTACTCTGTAGAAATTTATATTGAAAGTTTTCATTCAATAAAGTTTCCCTTGACAGTAAAATGTTTCTATTTCTTCATTTTCTTTTCATTAGCTCAATTATTGCTATTAAAAAATCGTTGATTTTTGAAACAACCAAAATCCAACAATTTAAAAAATTCAAAACTCATGAAAAAATTGCGTTTTTTTTTTTTTTTAATTGGCGTCGTAATATAATACATTCAGCCTACTGATTATAAATTAAATTAACTGATTGATAAAATAATGAAAAAATATGTTCAATTTACGTAAATTTAAGCAAAAATAATTTCAAACTTTGTGGTTAATGTCCTGGAGGAAACTGTAAAGTGCTCGATATACTGTCCAGTTCTCTGACGCTAGTAGGGAGTCCAAGTTGAACGAGGCTTCGACTTGGGGGGGTATATTTATCATCATGTTCCGTCTTTTGTCATCGTATGTAGGGCATATGAGAAAAATGTGTTCCATGGATCCTTCGCCATCGTTGTATGCATCGCAGTTGTTGTTTTCTACCATATTCAGTTTAAATAGGTATGTTTTGCATATCGCATGCCCTGTTCTCAATCGTATCATCGATTTGAGGAAATGAGCGGTTGCGGTCGTAGATATTGACCTAAACCAACATTTTTTCGATGGGTGGGGGAACATCGATGTATACCGAAGTCCTGCTGGGTAATTAGCATTGTATTTCCTCCATTTACATCTAAGATGTTGGTTGAACGTTAAGTTTAAATCCGAGGGGGGGAAACATGGTGGTGTGATCATCCTTTGCGGTATCATGGTGGCATCCTTTGCTTTCTCGTCTGCAATTGAATTTCCCCGGATTCCGTGGTGTCCACGAATCCAAACTAAGTGGGTTGTCTTTCCTTGGTTGCGAAGTCTTATTGCTTTCACTTATTGCCGGACCACTTTTGTGGAGCAATTTTCTCAATTCTAGCAATATTAGTTGCCAGTGTAAAGGGCCCTTAAGGTTTTCCAAGGTTTTGGTTTGGATGTCACACCCAAACTTATGGTACTCACACACAAAGTGTTTTCTCAGTGTACGAATGAATTATATTTCAAATCGTTCGACTAGTTTTTGACGTGGATCAAACACTTTGATTTTGAACAGCGAACGGTTCCCCTCTCGGCTCCTATTTGACGTAAGGTGTCGTCTATCGTGAACTTTGCAGGTGAGGGGGTGTCATCTGTCGTCACGAGTGGGAGGAGAGGGGGGGGTCTCTCTCCATGTGCAGGTGTCCCCCCCCCCTCTCTCCATCGTCTCTCCACAGGTTCCTCTTTCTCCCCCGATTCCCGCCAAATCCTGAAGGGGGCGACCGTTTTCACTCGTCTCGTAATTCACAGACGGAAGGACGAGGAGGAGGCACAGGTACAAATTTTTTGTTAACGCTCCCCCCCCCCTCCCCCACTCCACACACTCAAACTCTCTCTCTCTCTCACACTCACTCACTCTCATTCTCTCTCTCTCTCTCTCCTTCACCCGATGACCCACTCGCTCTTTTTGGTTTATTTATTTTATTTTTTGTTTCTCTTTCTTCTCAAAGATGTTTTTCTGATTGTGAATAGTCGAAACGGTTACGAGCGTCTCAGACGAGGACCCCCCCTCCCCTCCCCTCCCCGCCCATCCCACCCCCCTCCCACCATCAACACGCTCCTGTTTTCCTACAAACCTGCAAAAGCTGCAGGACTAGTGACGTTCCGATACTCCTTTCGATCCGATATTTGGTATCAAATCAATATCGAAAGCACGGTATCGATACTCAGATATTATCGAAAGGAAAAATAAATCGTGTTTAGGCCTACAATGATCAGCATCATGATCAGTTTTGGTACATACTAGAGGAGTGGAAATAATAAACCCTTGGGTAGATTTTGAAGTTTTTATTGTAATCTATATCAAAAAGTACAAAGAGTGGAAAACATATTGTGGTGAATGAAGAGCTGGGCCGAAAAGGGGTACATGTTCATTTCTGCAATTTCACAGGAGAGCCAAAAACAAATCCTGAATCACCTGTTCACGAATTGGCAAGCTAAATGTAACATGTACCCCTGTTCCACCAGATTTCCTACTGGGGCTAATGATATAATATATTATTATTAATGGGATGGTATTACCATCCTATTAGGTCCAACGTTGAAATTTGGTACCACTGTCTGGTGTCACCATGACGCCAGGAAATGGTGCCTTAACTTATAAGGTACATTGACTGTTCATCGTACGTGAGAGTGTAATATTTTTGAAAAATGCTCACTCTTCGTTCAAGGTGAATGTCACCACACAATGACATGACTCACCACAAATGCGTGGCATTTGTGGGGGAATTTTATCTGGAATCGGGATGTCCTTCCAGTTGGAAAAGTTTATTGTTCGAGTGCGCGATTTGTTTAACCTATCCACATCATTGGTCGTCAAGATAACTCTGCCCATTCTCATAGAAAAGGCAAAAACAAACTAATGGGCCAAAATGACTAAACGACTAGAAACCTTAACTAGAATCAGAAGAAACATGTACAATCGTTTCTCGCTTTCTCCAGTTACACAGGACTCAAATATCCCTCTGATCGATCTCGCATGCTTCTCCCCTTATCCACCACCTGACTACATTACGGCTGGACAACCTGAGAAGTGCGAGAATCCGTTTTGCATGGAAAGGAGCCTCAGCGTTGAGGTACCGTTCCGGGACACCAGTTTGAGAACCCTAGCAATAAATTATCAGTAGTACAGAAATCAATTTTAAAAGAAATACTAGCGAAACCCAGAAGGTATTCCAGTGAGCTCCTATTTCAGGATGCAAAAGTGTTTACCGTGCGGCAGCTCTTCATAAAGGGGCTGGTACTTTTCTTTTTTAGAAACCCTCTCATTGTCGAGAGGCCATTTGGTCATCACCATTCCTCCCGTTTCCAACTCCTCCATAATGTTGTAAATCCTAGGATAAATTTGGCCCTCACATCAAGAAGCCCTCATTATTTAATTTATTTAGCTCCTCTATAACTCCTTGCCAACTCAATTGAAGATTCCGGGCAATACGACTCGCTCTGCCTATAAGAAACTTGTATTTTCATGGTTGATAACCGCTGGAGCATAGAATGCTGAATGAGTCTTAAGCTGCTTTTACCATTCTTAAAAATGTCAATTTTAAATAAATAAAAATATACTTAAATGTAATATATGAAAATATAAATGTACCCATATTGATTAGTTAAAGTCAACTCTAGCTCTAGTTCGTCAATACAGGCTTTGCCTACAGACGAGCTACTCTTTGTTCAGTTTTTTTTTTTTTTTTTTTACAGAAGTTTGTATTTTATTTCAGTTTCTTTAATTTTATTGATGTTTGTTTGTATTTTAAGTATAATGTATGAATAAATCTCTCTCTCTCTCTCTCTCTCTGTCCCAATGCCTCGTGTGTACTAGTGAAACGCGAGGGATAGAATATGTCGCAGATTATCTATCATAGGGGGAGAGACCAGCGGCAGCCCCGATACCTATCGAGATAGGCCGAGGGTATCGGATAGCTATCGGCGTCCCTTGTGCATTGGTCCGTTACTCCCAACGTCTTTCTGAACACAATCTCAGCGTCACGATCACTTTTCAGCTCATGCGCATTTGCATTCTATTGTGTTCATTGTGCTCATTTGCAGCCCTCAGATTTTCCGAAGTCGTCTGACGAACGAGAAGTGACGAGTAATGATGATGCACACGGGGCGACGTGACGAGCTCGATCTGTTCGACGCTTGCGACTGGTCTCCGCACACCAGTCGGTTCGGGCCCTCAGAAAGATGAGCAGCACTTCAAGTGATGAGGAGGACTTACATGGATACAAACATGCGAGAATGTGTCCCCGCTGAAGAAAGCATATTAATAACCTTGAGGTAAGTACCTATTTTAATAAAACTGATGTTGAGTATCTACACTACATGCAGTTATATCTGTACATGGATATATCTGGACACATATGTCTCATTTTCTCTCTGTAAAATATTACCCCCCAAAAACAACTCCGTTGTAAAAACTGGCCCGCCAAAAAACCTCAGCCGCAAAAAGGAATGATATCCATTTTGCCCGCCAGCCACGTATATAGGATGCTCGGTGCTTCGCACCTCGCTGTTGAGTGTGCATATAGAAACCTGATCCTCCTACCCCTAACCTCCACCGTCAATGTTTTCCAGTTCCCTGTCTCCTTCCCACAACCCCCTCTCACCCTTAGTCTCCCTCGGTTTCACCTAATATGTTTCCTCTGTTACACCAGCAGGGAGCTTTACGCTTCTTTCAATGCTGTTAGCGGGAGCTTTTTGCCAGATGATCAAGCCTGAATTGAAGCATTACTTCATTATAGGTTTACTACCACTGATTACTCGTGACCATCAGTAATACTTATAAAATAAGTGTCTCAGTCGCTTCGGTTTTCAGGGCTTCGGTTTCCCTGGCGGGCGGGACGCTCCCGCGTCCCTAGATTTTAGATACTCAACATCAGTTTTATTAAAATAGTTTCTTACCCCGAGCTTATTAATATGTGTGTTATGCGTGATAGGTTATAAACACAATGTGTTTTATATTATGTGTTTTGTGTTTCAAGTAAAAAACTCGATATTGGAAAATTAACTTCCTGGCAAACCTGATACTGAGAGCCTGCAAAACCTACCACGAGGGGTTACTACATGACGGGTTCAAAAGGAAATCGACAACAAATTTATCTCTAGGCCCTTCATCTATACCCAACATACTTTCTAATGTACACGGAAGAGATTCCATGCTTTCAAGTGTCAAACAATGTATTGAAACTACAACAAATATGTCCGGAACAAGGTAAATTATGATAGAAGCTATGGAAAATTGCCTCGATGAGACGCGCGAACCGCTCGAACCTTCCGACGCTCGACGTGCACTCCCGCTCGCACGCGATTTCAAACGAGGAGATTGAATCGAGGATATTGAATCGAAGATATTGAATCGAGGAGATTGAAGACGACCCCCGGTCGTCTGCAGTGTTTTAGCCGGCTAATAGGAAATTTTACGCAAAACAAAAAAGTTCTATAAACACGGGGTCTAAAATCGACCCCATAATATTCATCCATAATGTATCAATCAGAATTTCATTAAAAGGTGCTCCTTGTTGGCAATGCAAGAGGTAGATGCAAACAAATGTTATTACTGTTGCAAATAATGTAATATAGGTACTTGGTAATGCGACATTAAATATATATTTGAAAAATAACAGATTCCTAATGATAATATAAATGATAATAAAACGAACTCAGCAGTGTGATTACGCAATAGGTGAAACACCGCTTTTGAGCACTGAAACAGTTAAAAACCAAAAAGTTGCAGGTAGTTGCAGCTGATTTTGGTTTTAATCCTCTACAGGATCATTACTGGAGAGATCCATAAAAGGATCTTGTTCAAAATAAGTCAAGTTCACTTTTGGCAGACTTTGAAAGTTTTGTAGGGTATGAAAAACAATTGTCTCCATTGTATAATTTTTTTAAATACAACCAAATGTTTTTGAATTTTTTTTTTTATTTTTTTTTATTGCATGAAATATGTTTGTTAAGAACCTATTTGGGGAGTATCCATCGTAGGTAGCACCAGAAACTTGTGAGTTAAACGGGCGAGCATCTACTACTGAGATGTACCTAGTAGACCTGCCATTTTGGTCGAAAACACGAAAAAAATCTTAAAAGTAAAAAAATTCGGATTTCATTCGGTATAAAAAAAAATTTTTATGGGACACTTTTCATCAGAAATTATTTGTAGAATCGATCTCTGGCCGGTGGTACGATCTGAAGGGTTACACCCTGTATATGAAGAGTCCAGGGGAGAGAGGGGTGATATCCATCTTTCCTGATTTCGAGATAAACGAATTTGAGAGTTTGAAACTCCAGCAAAATTATTATGTAAGTCTTGCATGTCTGCTGAATGATCCAGTGGGTTAAATCATCAGGAATTAAACATAAAATACTTACCATCAATTAAAGCCTTTTATTCAATTATTCAACCAAAACTCCAACTTAGCAGGGAAGAAAAGGGTGAGTTCCATAAAAGCACCTAAAAAAGATGGTGATAATTTGACTAACACCATCACGATATTTTAAAAAAATAATTTTTTTACTAACATCCAAGCCATGCAAACTCAAGAAAGCTTTGCGACAGACTTGAACATCAGTTACATTAGCGAGTTCAATCGTTTTCACATGCACCCTATAAGAGTAGAAAGCATTATGTAGTTGAGCTTTACTTTCATCTGAAGGCCTCCTACGATCAGCTGGCAGAACTTTAATTAAACCTGACCATTTGTTGAAACTGAGGACGATTTTCCTGATTCACATTAGTATATCAACTCAATCTTTTACATCCACAATCCTCACCATCATTTGAGATCCTGCTCGCTTATTTTACATGTCATTTTGCGGTCTATTAACCTTCCAAAATGCCCCCCCCAATCGTTTTTTTTTTAATTTAGCCACAATTCAAAGAGAAAATGTATGAATTTCAAAACTTGGACAACGAGGGAGCTTTTTCTTACTAATATAGTGAATTTAGAAATTCAATAGTCAATCACTGCTTGAGATATCCTTCAAAAACATAGTGCCAACCTAGGTCCTGCAGGCCTTCAACAGAAGTCTTCTTTCTCTTATTCTCCCCAATTTTTCATTTCGTTTAAGGCATTGTTTAAATCATATTGCGAATTGTTCAATTCATATTGAATAGGTAGTGTTTAATTCATTTTGGAAAATATTTATTTCATTTTGGAAAATGTTTATTTCATTTTGAAAAGTGTTTAATTCTATCTCAATATCTATTATATTTTTGATTTTGATAAATTTAACAATAGTATTAAGTAATGTTCGTTTTACACACCCATATCAAAATGGTATGTTTATATTATTACACACCATTTTGATATGGGTGTGTAAAACGAACATTACTTAATACTATTGTTAAATTTATCAAAATCAAAAATTATTACTGAATAAAGCTCAAGAGAGATATTGTTATAGTAAGGCTATGTTGCATGTGTTTTTGGTTGACGGTTAGTGGGTTATAGTTACGTTACAAAAAAGTGGTTGTTGAGTTTTGGAAATTGGTTACAATAGATAGTTGTTGTTCCTTGTTGTGACGAATTGGGGTAAATACACGTTGTTGACATAATCACACAGTTGGTTTTTGTACAATATTATCTCTCTTGAGCTTTATTCAGTAATAATTACTGATAGAATAGGATATGCAAGTAAAATATGCAAACGTAGGAGCACAATATTTTATAGTAATTATTACTAAAAATATTGTGCTCCTACGTTTGCATATTTTGCTTGCATATCCTATTCCATCAATTCTTATTGTTAAGTGCTAAAATTGATTATGATACTCTCGTCAGGTTTTTTCTGATATTTATTAAACTCCTGACCTTCAGATATATACGGACCACCCTGTAGAGTATACCGACTCGTATACGAGTGGATCTTGTATCATCGTAGGACCCACTGAGTCGCAGTTTTTGACAAGTTTCCCTGCCTGGGGAAATCGTCATTCGTGGGACAACTGTTGAAAACACGATAGGTACTGAACTTTCCTGTCGAGGAAATATCCTTCGACGACTTTCTGAGCATATTATTAGGAAAATCTTCAAATCTTCGAATTGGAACAGTTTCTTGGCAGGCTCGGAAAGACATCGAAATCCCACTTTTCCTCTATTTAATTGATATCAGCCGCTCTCGGAGAGTTTTCCGGACCATAAGGACGCTTGTATCGTCCTGTTTACTTGTTTGGTCTCGGCATGAAGCCCTTCGTTTTATGACTCAAGTTTCGAATATGTGATGCGTCAAGTGAGTCACTTTGACCGCCTTTTTCATTCCTGTCCTTTGAATGACTCATCCGTCTTCAAGTCTTTTCTTTCTGTCTGAAGGCGACCTCCAGAGAAATCGTGGATCACAAACTCGTGGGTTCGTTTCGTAAGTTTACGTTCAAGATTTTTTTTTTTCGTTCAAATATTCAATTATAAAGAACTTCGCGATCGTCCAAAGCTGTTCAATCGATTTTGACAAACCTGGCGGGAATTCGTCAGTCGAAACAGGCGCAGTGTTGCGATTCGAGGAGTTTCTATTTAGTCCAGGAGTCATGTACATTCTACCTGGACACAATTCCAAAGTTGACGAGGATTTGAGGGATTTTTTGGGGATGGTAGAGTGTTGGCTGGTTTTTCGAACAGGAGGAACCTGACCGCGATTTTTTTCATCTTCCATTCACTTCTTCTAAACAACGTGGTTTAACGGAAATCCGGAAAAACCCCGTAATTTCCATTATAATTCATTGGTCAAAAGTAGTTTTGGCCCAATAATGACCAGGATGCATTTGTTCAAAGAAAGAGTAAATTTCTAAAAATGTTGAAAACGCAGAAAAATTCAGGTTTTGGGATAGTAAAATTACATTTACACACATATACATATAAGTACACGCACTATACATACCACATCACCTCCCTCCCTAATAATTTTCTTATCCTAAGAAAATCTGCATAAATAAATATGTAAACATAATTTTACTATCCCAAACCCATTTTTCCTCATTTTTGAGAAATATTCCCTTTCTTTGAACGACTGCATCCTGTTCATTATTAGACCAAAACTACTTTTTACCATTGAACTTAAAAGGAAATGTATTGCTCTTTCACGGGGGTTTTGCGGATTTTTTGCAGGTCAAAAAACAAAATTGCAGGTCCCCCCCCCCCCCCCCGTAAAGAGCTCAGGCTTCTTGTGTTCGACAATTCATCAAACATACCCTCTACCATCCCCAAACCTAGGGTTTTGAAAAGTTGTAGGGATCATCGTGTGGGTTGTCTTGGATATCCACTCGTGTCATGTGGAACATCATATGTATACAGACATGGCAACCAAAGATGCTCTGTCTCCAAAATTTATTTTTCCTGCATTCCAAAAATATCATCTCACCGGATAGGTTCATATTTAATTGAATACAAGTTTTATCAGTTTCCACTGCATATTAACTCTCCTAGAGGTTATGTGCATCAGCTAAGTACGAACTGTTCGTAGGTGTTACACCTATTGAAAGAAAACAAAACGGTGAGTTGGAAATATTATGAGTAATCATAAATTAGTAGATCCTCTTACAAAGGAGAACTATGATACGTGGATTCAGCAGGCACATGCTGTACTTTTTAAAGCTGGCCTCTGGAAGTATGTCACCGGAGAAGAACCATGTCCTGCCGATGGCGAGGCCAAAAAAGCATGGACACATAACGACCTCACAGCAAGAGCTGACCTTGTGTTAATGGTATCATCTCCTGAACTTCGTCACATCAGAACAGGTTGTCCGACTTCTAAATCAGTATGGGATAAGTACAAAGAAATATACGCATCTCAAGGTCCGGCCAAAAAGGCACATTTACTGAAAAAGCTCATTCTTCAAAAAATGAATGATGGCGATAGTATGAGAGACCACCTGAATGAATTTTTTGATACAGTCGACAAACTTGAGGAAATGGAAATTTCAATCCACAATGACCTTCAGTCAATCATGTTACTGTATAGTCTAAGCCCTTCATTTGAAAATTTCCGTGTAGCGATCGAGTCTCGCGATACCCTGCCGTCTCCGGACCAGCTCAAGATCAAGATCCTTGAAGAAGCCGAAGCCAGGAGCAAGACCGCGTCACCATCGCACCAATCGGAAGAGGCATTCAAGACTTACAATCAAGGTAAATTCAGAAAATCAAAGCCACAACATAAATCCCAGTCAGATAAGAATCGTTCAAAACCGAGTTGTGAAAAATGTGGGCGAAATAACCACACGACTGAGAAGTGTTACGCCAAAACCAAAGTGAAAGACAGCACTTATTTGTCATCTGAATTCTGCTTGTCCACCAGTGGCAAAGATTCATCAAGTGCACTCGCTTGGTGCCTTGACTCGGGCAGTACTTCTCACGTTTGTAAAAATAGGGAAGTTTTCGATAAAATATCGAATTTGTCCGAAAACTCACTTCAACTCGCGTCAACTGGTCAAACGGTCCCAATTGTGGGCAAAGGTCTAGCCAAAGTGCATACCAAAGACAGAAATTTGATTTTACCAGAAACGTTATTTGTACCCAACATTGCCGCAAATTTACTGTCAGTAAGTAAAATAACCAGTAAAGGGCATACGGTCGTATTTGACAAAAATGAAGCTCGTGTATACAACGGTGCCGATGAAGTCGTTACAAGAGCGAAATTATTAAATGGCCTATACTATGTTGATGCCAAACCAGCTAAGGTAGAAAAATCAAATTTTGTGAGAGATACAAAAGTTCAAGAATGGCATGCAAAACTAGGTCACGTCAATGAAAATGATTTCAAATTCGCACTTAAAAACAAAATCTTGAAGGGACTAGCGTTCAACAAAAACGAAAAGTTGGGCGAATGCGAAATTTGCATACAGTCAAAAATGTCCCGAGCACCTTTCCCAGTCCGAGATAGTGCTAAGGATTTGGAAACCCTGGAAATCGTACACTCTGATGTATGTGGCCCTATGAGAATCACCAGTCCAGGGGGAGCCAGATATTTCGTTACGTTCATTTGCGAAAAAACTAGATATTCTAGAGTTTATTTCTTGAAACAGAAAAATGAAGTTCTTCAGTACTTCAAAATTTATAAAAACGAGGTTGAAAATTATCATGATAAGAAAATAAAATTTCTGCAAACTGACAACGGTAGAGGTGAATATTTGAACCGTGAATTTGACATGTTCCTACAAGAAAGTGGGATTCAACGACGTTTATCTGCACCGTACACTCCACAGCAAAATGGTCTTGCCGAAAGACTGAACCGCATACTTTTAGATAAAACTAGGTGCATGATGGTTGAGTCAAAATCACCACAGAGTCTGTGGGCCGAAGCTATTCACACAGCTAATTACTTGCGTAATCGATGTCCATCAAAACCGTTGAACCACCTTACCCCATATCAAAACTGGACCGGAAACATACCCTCAGTTCGCCACCTCCATGTGTTTGGTAGGAAGGCGTTTGTTTTGAACAAGAGAGGGAAACTAGGGAAGTTTTCTCCTCGAGCCACTGAAGGTGTTTTTGCTGGATATTCAGAAACTTCCAAAGCGTACCGAATATGGCTACCAAAATTTAATCGGATCGAAGTGAGCCGAGATGTCAAAATTCTGAAGAGTTTTCCCAAAGATGAAAGGAACTCCTCTCATAGTGATGATAATAGATATTCTTGTGAGTGGGAAGCCTTGTTTGAGCCAACACAGGCGCACAACGCTCAATTGAATGACGACATTTCACATGAAGAGGCAGACGACATTTCCACCGCTGACGAACACACGATCGAACAGGCACAACCTCGAGTCACAACCAGGTCGGGGAGAGAGATTCGACCACCCGTCTGGACCCGAGATTACGAGATGTCTTGTGTCTGTGATGAAAAAACCCTAGATACTGAAGAAAATCCTGAAATCTGGGAGGAAGCTATAATAGCTGAAATTAGAGCCCACGTGAAAAATGGAACGTGGGAGATAACAGAATTACCACCGAACCGGACAGCTGTTGGATATCGGATGATCCTGAAGGAGAAGCTGAATCCTGATGGCAACCTGGAACGTCGAAAGGCACGTCTAGTTGCTCAAGGTTTCTCGCAGCGCCCAGGGTTGGACTATTCCGAAACCTATTCACCTGTGGTGAAAATGAAATCACTCCGACTGCTTATCGGACTTGCAGCAGAACAAAAATTGGAGTTGAGCCAGCTAGACGTCACTACGGCATACCTGAATGGAACTCTCGACGAGGAAATTTATATGAGGAAACCACCAGGGTTAGAACAGTACCTCCGAAAAATCCTAATCGCCGAGAGCAAAAAAGCGGACAAAACAGTATATCTGAAAACCAAAAGAATGCTAGAAAATCTCAATGAAAACAGTCAAGCAGAAAAAGTTTGTATCTTGAAAAAATCTTTGTATGGGCTCAAACAAGCTGGTCGACAATGGTACAAGAAACTGGATACACGACTGAAAGAAGTAGGATTTGAGTCTTCGTTTGCTGACCCCTGCCTGTACGTCCGCGGTGAGGGGGAGCGTAAGATTCTACTCGCGGTCTACGTTGATGATTTGATCATTGCAACATCAAACAAAGACGAAGCAAACAAATTGAAGAAAGACCTGACTGAAGCATTTGAAATGCGCGACATTGGGGAACTCAAATATTGCCTGGGGATCGAATTTTCCCGGAAAGACAATGGCGAGATCTGCATGTCTCAAGAAAAATACGTAGAGAAAGTCTTGGAAAAATTCAGACTTCAGAACGCCAAATGTGCGAGAACTCCGATGGAAGCAAACCTTCAATTGCAAAAACCATCAGAAGGGAAACCGGTCGATGTACCTTACCAAAGCCTCATTGGTTCGTTGATGTACCTGGCAGCAGCAACTCGCCCGGATATAATGTATTCCGTAAGCTACTTGTCACAATTCAATTCATGCTACGGCAACGAACATTGGGCCGCCGCCAAAAGAGTACTAAGGTACTTGAAAGGTACGAAATCGCTGTGTCTGACATACCGCAAGGCAGGAAACCCGGTGTCGGGACTCACGGACGCCAACTGGGGGAACTGCGTTGACGGTAGATCATATACAGGCTACTGTTTCAGCTACGCAGGAGCTGCAATCAGTTGGGAAGCGAGAAAACAGCGCACAGTCGCCAAATCCACAACGGATAGCGAATACATGGCGCTAAGTGAGTCTGCAAGTGAAGCCATCCACTTGAAAAATCTGGCCAACCACGTAGGACTGAAGCAGGAGTTTCTGCAGCTCTGGACGGATAACCAAGCCGCCAAGAGCTGGGCTCTGAACCCGGTTGTCAACGGGAAATCAAAACACATTGCCATCAAAATGCACTACATACGAGAAGTCGTCGAGAATGGTGATGTGAAAATCGACTACTGCCCCACAGGAGACATGACAGCGGACATATTCACCAAGTCTCTGGCTGGACCTAAATTCTTCCAATTCCGAGAGAAGCTGGGACTACGTGACAGCCACTCGTGAGGGGGAGTCTTGGATATCCACTCGTGTCATGTGGAACATCATATGTATACAGACATGGCAACCAAAGATGCTCTGTCTCCAAAATTTATTTTTCCTGCATTCCAAAAATATCATCTCACCGAATAGGTTCATATTTAATTGAATACAAGTTTTATCAGTTTCCACTGCATATTAACTCTCCTAGAGGTTGTCCTAACCCGGAAACCAAATTTCGTAATTTTCGCTGGACGCTAACTGGGCAAAGTGGCGCGGACGGACGGATTTTGGTTTATTATCTTCGATAATGAACCATTGGAATCGCCCAAAGAAAAAGCTAAACTACCATTAGTAGATCAAATGAGAGTAGAGTGTTCTAGTCTTGGAAAATCGTGTTGCATAGTGACAGAGTGAAATTCTACCTGTGATATTTGAATCGTCTGTTTCCAAAAAGTGTATACTCCATTCCAAAAGTAACAGAAAAAATCAACCCCAACCAATCGATTTCAAATTCAATGATGTCGTACGACAAAAGAGAGTCAAACGTACGTCGTCGAACGCCAATGTAAACGCTTGCAACGAGTCTGCAACACATTGAGGACATTTTCATGTTGTGTCCTAACGACCATAATGTTGTGTGCAAACAAACTTAGTATCAAGTCATGCGCATATCTCAGCTTTTCGAAGGGCGACAACCGAGTGAGAGGAATGTATTCTAGTTCTATAAACTCATTTGGGACAATTTTCGTAACGGTTTTTGAGTTATGTGCCATATGAAAGACATGAAAATGTCAAAAAAAATTTCAACCCCCCCCCCCCCCCCCACCCCCTCAAAATTTGTTGGTTTACGTTTCAAGATACGTAGATTCAGAAAATCGAATAAAAAAAAATCCGTCCGTCCGCCGTACACGGCACTTTGCCCAGTTAGCTTTGAGCTAAAATTTCGAAATTTTTGTTACGGGTTCCGACCAACCCCACAATGGTCCTCGAAACTTTTCATAACCCTAGGTCAAGGCGAAGGGGTTCAAAACGAATTTTGAAATTTTCAGAATATTCAAAAATTTTGAATATTCTGAAATTTGATTCTGAATATTCAAAAAATTTGATTCTGAATATTTAATATTCGATTTTCAGAATCAACGTATACCTACGTCTTGAAACGAAAACCAACAAACTTTGAGGGGGGGGGGGGGTTAAACAATTTTTTCTTTGTCGGTCCCAATGGTTCATTATCGAATATACCTAATAAACCAAACAAAAATCCACAGTGGGTTAAGCAGCTAAGCCAAATAAAGTTTAAAAAAAAAAAAAAAAAAAAAAATCCACAGTCAAGGATATATCCACAGTCATGCCGTAAGGATATATATATGACCGAATTTTCGAAGAAATAACTGGTTTTATGTAAAACGTCTCCATTTTACTGGTTTTACATCTAATGTTGTCTACTTATTTTGCCGAGTAACACCTCAGTTTATATATTTATCAGCGCTGAACACGATGGCGAAGTCAGAATTGCGAATCATTCCTAGCGAATCCATCATTCATTCTACTCATACTAAGAAAGGCATATTTTTATTTCGCTCAATCAACATGTAACGATAGATGTAACTGTTACATAAAAAAAATGAAAGTCTGACAAGTGACACCTCATTTTTTTTTTTTTTTTTTTAATGATGAACACGATGGTGAAATCAGAATTGCAATATCTCATTCCGTTCTCAAACTGGAGGACTTTGAAGATGAAGAAACGTGAAGATACTTCAGATGTTCTTCACGTTTCATCTGCTCTAATCTGTTCCCGGAATGAGATATCGCAATTTTGCTTTCACCATCGTGTTCATCATTAAAAAAAAAAAAACTAAAACTAAAACTAAAAACTGAAAACTTAAAACTAAAAAAATGAAAGTCTGACAAGTGTCACCTCATTTTAAAGGTTTTTACACGCTGAATACGAGTGTGAAGTCTAATCTTATCAAGTTCTCAAACTTGACTACTTTGAAGATGAAGAAATGTGGTTGATCCTTGATGACGGAATTAGGTATCGCAATTCTGACTTCACCTCATGTTCAGCGTTAAAATGTCCTAAAGCTGAGGGGGGTTCACCCATAAATTCCAAAAATGAAACGGTCGGTCAAGTGAGATGTTCTTCATGGACATCATGTTCTTTAATTGAGACATTTTACATAAAACCAATTATTTCTTCGAAAATTCGCTCTAATAGCCATGCTGCATAACTGTGGATTTTTTTAGAGATCTGTCCTTTGGTATCTGATCCTCTACCAAGGTGGATAACTTACTAAAAATGCGTCCATTCCATAAAGGTAGCCATTCAGCTGATTGGCGTGTCAAAATTCGAATGCAGTGTTCCCTCAACAGTTTGAATACCGAGTATCAGCTTTCTAGGACGATCACGGCCGAAACTGGCTTCAGGAGCCACTCAGGTGATTTGCGTATCATAATTCGAATTTAGAGTTCCCTCAAGAGTTTGTATACCGAGTATCAGCTTTCTAGGATGATCAGGGCCGAAACTGGGAAGTAATATCAAACTGTAAAGTACCTACCTAATTCCAATAACGAACAACTTCACTTCTGATGGTCATAATCATCATTGTGGCGACTTGGGACAAATTTCGTTAGCAATTTTCGTGAGCGAATTTCGTGACTTTTTTTTTTTTTTTTTTATGTGCCATATGAAAGACATGAAAATGTCAAAATGCCACGCGAATCCGAGGGCACAACCCCATCGGGTAGCTTTTCTTTAATAGAGTATGTTGAATGGGGAATTTAAAAGGTGGAGCAACTTTAACAATTACCGTGATACACCATATTTCATCAAATTTGGATGAACTACGTTGATCTTACCGTGATTAAATCAGGCCCATAGATCGACGGAACGTCCACGTTCCCTCGGAAATCTGAAGTTGCCACGTTCCCTCAGTTCTTCCAGAGATCGCCCTCACAGGCGAAGGAGGAAAGCGAAGTCGGGCTTGGGATGCGACGGTATCTTAGGGCCGTAAGATTGGACAGATGTGTCTACACCTGGAGCCCCAGCACCTGCTCAGCTCCTTCCCAGATTGGAGAATCAAAGCCCGCCAAAACTCTCCTTCCACCTGCTCCCTCTCGTTTCTTACATCCAGTCGAAGTACACTTTCCGTCCTCCTTCGCCTCCTTCTAATTATCACTATCCCCTTCGCCCCTCAAATCACGGCCTTGAGATTTATTTAAAGCGATGTGATGAATGTGGGGAGTGTGTTCTCAAATGTTTCTTGCTCGGTTCTCATTGCTCCGTTCAGATTTTTTCTTCTTCGACGGCTTTTTCGGAACATATCTTCTTCAGGACATCGAATTCTAAGTCCTGACTCCTTTCCAAGAGAACTCGAGAAAAACTGGTTGCTGATGATCTGGAAGGGGTACAGCATCAATTTTTGGTTGATTGTTTTCAATAACCCCAACAAGTTGGTGGGTTCACCTTTTAGGATCATTAGAATGGGAAAATCAAATTTAAACAAAATCCACAAAACTTACGCTGCAAAGTGGGGTCAAAAAGCGGAACAAATTCAATTTCTCGAAAACGGATTAAACCTGGGGCTGGTCTCATTCGACTCAGAATAAAACAAATACATCAAGTTCAACGGTTTATGTTGAAGAAAATTGAATAACTAATGAGGAAATAAAAGCCGATTGGCAATATAAACATTTCGGAAATTTTCGGGATATGCTGTGCTCAACAAAATAAGTTGCAGTAAGTATTTTGAGTATATATACTCAAAATACTTACCTACTGCAACTTTTAATATATATATTAAAATTTTTATATATATATATTATGCAATTTTAATATATATATTAAAATTAAATAATGCTCACAATTAAAAATTCAAGGAATCTTAAAAGACTTCAAGAAAATACACCGACGTTTGTAACACCCCACAAGCACTCACACAAAGCTGTTTAACAAATGTTTATAGAGCTTATGACCAAACAACGTTAGCAACTAGACTGAACTCGAAGTGCTTTGACGTGGGGACATGTATTATCTGAGCCAATTGGGTAAACAAAATAGTGCAACAAACAAAGGTTTACTCTAATCCTTTCCTTTCTTCACGGTGTTATGATCGGATAGACAAAAAAAGGCAGATGATTTTCGTTCTAATCTTTACTTCAACACTTCTATTTTGAGAAAATACCTTCCCCATCCCGGAGGAAACCGGAGCTTTTTTTGTAGCACTACCTTTTCAAAATGATCACCTATGGTAGTTCGTAACTTTGGTCTAGTTAGGTTTTTGACCAATTCTTCTTATGTGTGGCATATTTAAACATCCTAGAACAGGAATAAAACATTAGAACTATTTCACTATTTTTCCCAGTTATATACCAAACTCTGAATGTTAGGTGTAATTTAACCAAAACTTCCACTATCTTGACTTTAAACCTCAATAAATGTGACTAAACATTAGTGCGAATGAAATTTGTGCTATATCAAGATGCAGTGGCTAATGTACAACGGAAAAACGAACCAGATGATCAAAATAAAAAATTTCGAAAAATGACTTCTTTCCGCACTTTTTGTCTCACTGTGAAAAAAAAAAAAAAAAAAAAAAAAACCTTCAAGCAATGTCGCTCTGTCAGCAATCCTGTATACTATATTCCGGTAAATCTCACGTAGAATCAGCCTGTGATCATGCTTTTGCAATGCCAAATTCTGCCCTATTAGGGTAAAACGCTCCAACTCAAAATTCAAAACATTGCAGAAATTCGCCTCAAAGTTTTTCTCTGAAACCCCACTAATAAGTTGACTGCAACTAATTATAAAACCCCACTTTTTGGTGAGATATCGGTATGACTTCAGCCAATTCAACGGTGACAGAAAAAAAAAGAAGAAAAAAATTAATCGATTTAGAATCGATTAATTGCAGTTAAGGCGATTTTAAAATTTCCAGCCTCCGTTATGGGATTGTTTGTCTAGGTAAAATGCCTCACTCGCGAGGCAGTCGCCTTGACGTAAACAACTCAATCAAACGGATGTTTTGTTGGGAAAACGCCCAAAATGATGTACATTTTTGTAGGTAAAACAATCTCAATAGTTTGGTGACGTTTTTCCTTAACACTAGCACGAAAATAAATGTTTTGAGGGGGTTTTCCTGGAGTTGAGGCGTTTTACCTTAACAGCGTGTCGTTGAGGCGTTTTACCCTAACATTGACCAATTTTCGTATGTTTATGGTCAGAATTTCCCCCACTTCCGGTTCGAATTTCGAAATTTTGGACTTCCCCATCGAAAAGGCCAGGTCCAAAGTAGGGAGGATCCGTAATAACCCAATTTTCGTAAACATTGGACTTGAGGCGTTTTTATTCAACAGGGCAGAATTGTACAGAGTGCGAAATGAGGTTTTTTTTATAACTGCCCTGAAGTTTTGTACGAGTTCAATATCAAAACTTTGCCCGCTTGCCACACCATCAGATCTCTGGACACGGGAATAGATTCGGCTGTCGCGAAATTTCGAAGTTTCAAAATTTTTGAAATTTCTACAATGGTGGACATATTTAACGAATTTGCTGGGAAAATGGGCGGAATCGCCGTTTTTGCCGACTTTGCCCAAGTTGGTTTGGGGCAACAATGAAAACAAATATCACTATTGATTCAGAACCGTATTAAAGTCCTCTAGGATTTTTGACATTTCCAACATGGTGATCATATTCAATAAATTTGTTGAAAATGAGGTAAAATCACCTTTGCCCAGCGTACACGCCTATTTAGTTGATGGAAAATATCCAAATATTGTCCATATTCAAATATTACCCAGCGTACACGCCTATTTAGTAGGAACAATATTCAAATATTAATTGAGAAACAGGGTCTGTAAATAAAATAGTGATAATTTATAGATGAATTTAGACATGAAATTTTCTCAAAATTCGGTTTTATGACGGAATTTGGATTTGGACAAGCGTACGAACTTCGCCTTCCTTTTGGTCAGACACAATTTTGTTCTCGAGGTTCTTGGCCACAACGAAGTCTAAATGTTTCATGACCCTTTTCGGTCACAGTGAAGAAACTATTCAGGGAAATGGACCCGTTGAGTGCCATTTCTTGACGAAATTAAAAACCAAACCTTTTTTTTTTTTTCATTTGACATTCTTACAGTGGAACAAACGTGTAGGGAATTGAAAACAACAATTTTTTTAATCAATTATCCTGATGACCTTTTCAAAGTGAAATGAGTTATTTTCCATTCAAAACGCTGTTGTCGTTTCATTCAAAAACCGGTCCCATCTTAAGAGCTTTTTCTCCCCAGGTTTTCGGGTGTTCCTTAGCCAGTACAACTTCTTCGAGAGGTCGCTGAAAAAAATACGAGTACTTTGCGATGATGTCGGACTTGTCGAAATTCGGGGAGAAAAAACGGCCATTACACGGCCGGTTATGTTATTTATTCATAACATTTCAAGCATTAGTGCGAGGGACGTCCATAGAGTAAGGTTACAACAAAATTGAAAAATGAATATATTTAAATGAAACGTGAAGGAGTGACACTCCACGCGTCAGCATACCTCTTCTTTTGTCCTTGAATTTTTTGTTTTCAAATTCCTCGCAGTATGCAGCTGCATTCATGTTGGTTTCTTTGGCATTAAATGGACCACTAATATCTCTTTCCTGTCCCAAAAGACAGATGCCATGATCTTACGCTAGAAAAATTGGACTTTGAATTTTTTGGTTGATGGCGAATGGGTATGGCACCACTGTAGACACTACCTTTTTGACTCAGGAGTATTGTGACACACCAGTCATTATTGAGTCAAGAAATGTTTGACACTCGCTTTTATACCGTTCAAGAAATTCGCGTGCAGCGGTAGGTGGAGCGATTGGAGGACAAACTGTTTGACGCGTATGTCTGCTGTAGGTAACGACATTTCGTAACGGACTGAGGCGTTTGATGATTTATTTTGACCGTTTGGAACATCTCTACCTACCAGTGGTGACAACACTGAAAATCAAAATTCCCTTCGTCCTACACAGCCATTGTAACCTTACTTTCTGGACATCCCTCGTAAGTTGTACAAAATTAAGGATTTGCACGGGGTTTTGTTATGAATATTCATTTTTAGGAATAAATGTTGGAACACTGAGGAGGCCATCACCGAGCTAGTTACCGACACCGTAATATTTAACTCACTTCTTCAATTATTTCGTACAGTTGTGGGACTAAAATATGTACCTACGTGAAATGGAGATCCATACAGAATGTAAAAAACTACTATGAAAAAAATTGCACCTTTTTTCCCCCAGATAGTACGTTGTTTATTCACCTTTTTCATGTTCTTTTATCAAATGAAAACACGCCAAACTCCAGTTTAATCCCCCCAATTGAATGAGTTCAAAGACGTTAAAATTTAATATTAAGTTAAATATTTAATATCGTGCTGTTGAAAACGTTCTCACATCGAGTGATTCCGTTGTTTTTGACAGTTTGGATGGACACTTCAAGTTCTTCTTCATCTGGTTATTTGGAAGATAGTCTTCTTGCATTTCCACCGCTGCTCCTTGTTGTGACACTTGATACGCTCACGTCAACCGTTCCCATATCGCCCTTTCCACCACCTTCAGGCGTAAGTTTGCTCCGCTTGATAACTTTTTATCTATCTCGGAACCGCAAACAATTGGAAAAGGGGATGGCTGCGGTATACATTAGCCAAGCAATCTAATATATTCCGCAAGAGCTTCCGACAGCCGCTCGGAATGTTATGTTAACAGGATCCGACTGCACGGATGGGTCAGTGGCCTTAAGTTTACCTTATCAATTTGCGTTGTGCACCCACTTGTGCAGTATTTTGTGCATGTTTGCTGTTTTTCTTATCTAACGTCAAGTAATCAGTTGGAAAAACGGAATCGTAGACAGGGACAACGAACTTGTATGCACTCTGGTGAATTGTTATATACGACAGGCCCGAACGTCTACTCGATCTCAACGGGGGGTTTTAAAGTAAATTTTACTTGATTCACGGACAGCAATACAGAAAAAGAAAGTCCATTAGAAAATGCAGCAAATCTGCTTACCTGATGCTGTGCATCTCGACACCTTCAGCGCAGGATGTTCGAAATGGGCCAGGTGGGCTTTTAGAGAGGGCTGCAATTGCTCTAAATGCCGAAGAGACTACTCAAGAAAGGGGACAGGAAGGTTTAACCGTTAAACCGGGACACCTGCAGGTAACCATATTATCCAAGAACAGAATTTTGGCAGAACGGTCAAATCTCTCAAAAAGGTTTCTAATGGTTGACTGACAAAACGTAGACTCTTCTCACCGGACGGTGACACCATCCGCAGTCCAATTTCGTACAATTCGCACCGATTACTGTGCACTATAAATCACCACTATACACATAATTGACTTTCTCAATGATACGGTCTCCATCAGACAAGTAGAACTACTTACATAGACAAGAAGAAATAAAACAGTAAAAACCGAGTTGAAAACCGACTTTTTTCACTTTTCGTTTTTTTTTCGTGTTTTCGATCTTAAGTCACCAAAATGGCCATAAGTCCCGCATTTTTCAGTCAACATTCAAATGTGATTATACCGTTGTAAAGAACGTTAAATTCCCTATCTCCCTAGTGGTAAATAAAACTTTTTAAAGATGATTCAGATATTGAAAAAGAGCCCGAATAGGAAAGTCTAGAAAATTTCCTGATGATTCATACGCATTAACTACTAGTTTAGGAACCCACTGGATCATTCAGCATACTAATTTGGACATACATTTGGGCAGCAATCTTGTTTGCAGTCTTTGTCTCGCTTAGTCAAATGATGACACACGACTTCTCGAATAAGCAGTCACTGATATCTTGACCAATTTACTTTTCGAAAATTGTCTTAATTTCTGTTGATTTGTGTGGTAATTTTGTTAGGTTAGGTAGGCCAAGTCTAACACACTACAATTAGGTCAATGTAGTGTGTTTGTAACGTCCATCCCCCTCCCCCCGTAGCAATTAAACAAACCAGCCTGCTTATAATAACACTAGGTTCCGAACATCATTAATTGATCAGTTCGTGACCTGTCTACTCATCCACTTGTCACATGGCAATTTTGTTTACTCAAGAATATGCGGACATGCTGCTGTTTTTCGGTTCCACAAAACCAAAACGCCAGTGAAGCTGCGCGGGAATAACAGCGGCGGTGCCCACCCAGCAAATACGTATTTTCAAGGGTATGTAACAGGCTGACTGTGCTGGTCATGTTCTGTGTTCTCTGTACGTCACTAACAACGAGGATGTAATTTCGGTCAACGGATTTAAAATGAAAGTATTGAATTCTACCTTAAACAATTGTGTCTTCCATGTACTTGAAAGACTTATCCCAATCTCAGCTAATGAGATAGGTTAACGTTTGTTATTGATATCTTCCAGTTTTAGGAACTGATACTTGTTTTGCATCCCACTTAGCTTACAGAATTACCACGCGAATCAACAGAAATTAAGACAATTTTCGAAAAATAAATTGGACAAGATATCAGTGACTACTTATTCGAGAAGTGTTGTGTCATCATTTGACTCAGCGAGACAAAGACTGCAAACAAGATTGCTGCCTAACTCATTTTACAGTAAAAATATTGGTTTTGCGAAACATTTTACTTGTTGAATTTTACTGAAAGATCCACGTTTTTTGGCACGGGAACGAGGATTTTACACCAAGGGTCCACTGTAAACAATACATTGATCATACCGTTGGAAAGCTGAGGTTTTTGGGCCAACTTTTAGGATTAAAGTATGCAAGTAACCGGCAGATTCAGTTAGACTTACAAACGTTTGAAAAAACTGTACATTTCCAAACTTTTCGAGACTTTCCTATTCCCGACATTTTTCAGTACCTATCTGAATCTTCTTCAAAAAGTTCCATTTAGCACTAGAAGGATAGGGAATTTAACGCTCTTTCGAACGGTATAATCACATTGGAATTTTGACTGAAAATGCGGGACTTACGGCCATTTTAGTGACTTGAGGTCGAAAACACGAAAAAATCTTGAAAGTGAAAAAAGTTGGATTTCAATTGGTATAAAAAAAAAAATTTACAGGACACTTTTCACAAGAAATTAGTTGTAGAATCGATCCCTAGCCGGTGGTACTACCTCAAGACCGAGAACAATAGCTACATTTACACAAATGGTAATGTCGCTATAAGTATCTTTCCTGTACATGGAGAACTTATGTCAATGACGTTCCTATAGAATTTGAAATTGATACGGGATCAGTTTTATCTATCCTACCTGAACATGTTTACCACAAACATTCCAATAATGTCGATTTGGAGTCAACTACCACTAAATTACGTAGTTATGATGGTACGTTTATAATGCCAATAGGCAAAGTTCTGTTGACGATCAAATTTAAAAACATATCTCAAGTATGTTGTTTGCTAGTGGTACCCGGAGGGTCAAAACCTCTGCTAGGTAGAGACTTAATTTCATTATTTGATGTTCCGTTACGTGGTAATACAGACGTTAGTAATAATAATATGTAATTGTCAGTTTCGGAGAAAACAAAAAAACCAAGAAAACTGAAAAACAAACTTTTTCACGAATTTTCTGACTTGTTTAAAGATGAGCTAGGCAATTACAAGTTTGGAGAGATAAAACTTACCCTTTCCAAAGAGGCTAAACCTCGATTTTTTAAGCCTAGGCCTGTGCCGTATGCATTCAAGGAAGGTGTAATATCCGAGCTCGACAAACTTGAAAAGTTAGGGGTGATTTCAAAAACAGATTTTTCCGAATGGGGTACGCCCCTAGTTCCAGTTTTGAAACCGAATGGCACTATTAGGGTGTGCGCGGATTATAAAGTCACGCTGAATGAATTTTTAGACAAAACATTGAATACCCTATGCCTAGAATAGAAGAAATATTTGCAAAATTACAAGGTGGTAAGTTTTTTACGAAGTTGGATTTTTCTAACGCTTATAATCAGCTTCGTGTTGATGAAGAGACATCCAAAATATTGTCCTGGAGCACCCCAAAAGGGATCTATAGAGTACACAGGTTACCTTTTGGCACGAAACCGGCTTGTAAAATTTTTCAACGTGAAGTTGAAAAGACTTTACAAGGCTGTGTTGGATGCACAAACCTGTTAGATGACATAATTGTCTCAGGTAAAACTCTAGGAGAACATAATTCCAATTTAAAAAAGGTTTTGACGAGGTTGCGCGAAGCAGGTTTTAGGTTAAATAAAAATAAATATGAATTTGCCCAATCGCAAATAAAATACTTAGGTCATTTGATTGATAGGGAGGGCCTACATAAAGATGAGGAAAAAGTGAGAGCGATTAGAGAGAATTAGTGAGAGAAGCTCCCCCTCCTAAATCTGTGACCGAAGTTAGGGCTTTTGTAGGAATGGTAACATACCATGGTCGGTTTATTCCCCAACTAGCCACAATGTTGCAACCTCTTTACATACTACTTCAAAAAGGAGTAAAATTTGATTTTGATTCACACTGCTTAGAAGCATTTAATAAAGCTAAGGAAGCTTAACATTTTAATCCAAACTTACCTTTAATTTTGGAATGCGATGCATCCAATTACGGAGTTGGAGCAATTCTGTTACACAAATTTCCCAATGGTGAAGAGAAACCTATTAGTTTTGCTTCACGAATACTAAATAAAGCCGAATTTAAGTATGCTGTCCTTCATAAGGAAGCATTAGCAATCTGTTTTGGTACAAAAAAGTTTTACGAATATCTAATGGGTCGTACGTTTACTATTCGTACTGATCATAAGCCTTTGTTAGGGGTCCTTGGTGAAAAACAAGGAATTCTGCAAATGGCAGCAGGTAGACTGCAACGTTGGGCTACATTTTTGTCGAATTTTGATTATAGGCTTCAATACATTAAAGGAGAAAAGAATAAAGCAGATGTACTTTCAAGATTACCAGTAAAAGATTCATTAAAATTTGATAATGAGGATCGGACTTATTTGAATTTCGTAGAGGAATTTATACCTGTTAGTTATCAGCAAATAAAATTAGGAACTAGTAGGGATACAAACCTCAGTAGAGTGTATAATTTTATCCGAGATGGTTGGCCAGAATCAGTAGAAGAGGATGAGCTGAAACTTTATTTTAGTAGAAGATCCGAATTATGGATAGAAGAAGGTATAATTCTATGGGGATGCAGAGTTATAATACCCCCACAGTATCGTAATTCAATTTTGAAAGAGCTCCATGGTACTCATTTAGGCATTTCAAAAATGAAGGCCATGGCACGCTCATATTTTTGGTGGCCTCATTTGGATCAAGAGATTACAAATATGACATATTTACATTGTGTAAAAATTGCAAAGTATGCCTAGATTCCAGACCTGAGCCTCCTAAAACATTAATAGGTAAATGGCCAGACACTAGTAATCCATTTGAGAGAATCCATTTACACTTTGCAGGACCAGTGTTCAAAAACAAAATGTTTCTGATAATGATAGATTCATATTCAAAGTGGCCAGAAGTATTCGAAGTACCCAAAGCAGACACTTATCATACTCTAGTTAAGTTAAGAGAAGTACTTGCTAGATTTGGGCTTCCGAAAACCATAGTCACTGATAATGATTCTACTTTTGTTTCCCAGATATTTGAAGAGTTCTGTCTAAACAATGGCATTACCCATTTAACTTCCCCACCTTATCATCCTGCGAGTAACGGAGCAGCCGAGAATTTTGTAAGGACATTTAAGTATTCTCTATCAAAAATGTTGAATGAGTCAACAAGTTCCACCCTAGAAATTAGGCTACAAAAGTTCTTGTTCGTTTATAGAAATGCACCTCATTCAACTACTGGTATTTCTCCATCAGAGTTAATGATTAACAGAAAAATTGTAATCAGATTTGATGAGCTGAGAAAAACAAAATGTAAAAACATTGAGTATAATAGCAGACTCATATCTTATTCGCAAAACAAAGTATTCCATTTAAACGAAAAAGTTTATGTCCGGGAATACAAACATCCAAATAAAAGGGGATGGATTCCCGCAAAAATAGTTGAATCGATGGGAAAGCACATTTATCTATGTGAAACGGATGATGGAAGAGTTTTCAAACGCCATACAGACCAAATATTACAGCTAGGTCACTTTTTCAAAATGAAAAACATAGAAGACGAAACACACAAGACGGATAACAAGAATGGTATGGAAATTTCTAATGAACAACCTAGTTCCCCAACAACCGAGTCAAGTATATTCATTTCGGCGAACGAAACTCCAAATATTCAGTATAAAACGAGGAGGACATAATAGGAAATGTTTCACTTGGGTACGAGTAAAAACATCTTTATTAGACATACATTTTTTTATAAACAAGTTTTTTTATACAACCATTCTGATTTTTAAAATCGAGATGTTCTAGGCAGAATACTGTCAGATACGGGAAACGAGGCAGTCCGCTATAATGTTTAAGACTTCAGACTTCAGCAACAATGGGTTCTGGAAGTTGGACCAAATTCACTAGTCGCACAGGCATCATTAGGAACCCGAGTTGCACGGGTACCCTAAGGGATAGGAGTCGCACGGCTATCCTCAGGGATCGGAGTCGCACGGGTAACGCCCCCTTTCGGCGTTTGTGTTCTTATCGGCTTGTCTTCATTACCCAATTTATCCGCTTCCTCTGCTTTAATGGGTTCTCTAAGTTGGTCCAGTTTAACTAACCACGATCCGTCAAGGTTCATTGTGACTGGGGCGATGTAAATTTCCATCGCCTCTGTCACTTCAACGTCACAGTTGGGTTCTAACTGGATTTTGAACGTGTAAATTCGGTTAGTGAGTTCAGAAGGGAGTTCCAGCAGGTCGCTGGATGAGACGATACATTCGTTACCGTAATCAATGAATTCCACGGAACAACAACCATTGGGTCTGTCAATGGACAAAATTTTGGCTCGGAACATTTCACCGTCAAATGGAGCTGCATAGATCTTGTCAATGACAGGTGTTGAACAAGGCAATGCGTTTGTAGTTGCAGCCGTTAACTCCACACATAATTCAGCCATGGTTTCCAAGTCACGACAGGGTATCACAAAAGTTCCCTCCTTACCAGTGTAAGCCACACGTACAGCAGAGAATGTATCCTTAGGAATCGGAGGCGTAGAGGTATCCTTAGGGATCGAAGTCTTACAGGTATCCTTAGGGATTGGAGTCGCATGGGTAACGCCCCCTTTCGGCGTTTGTGTTCTTATTGGCTTGTCTTCATTGCCCAATTTATCCGCTTGCTCCACTTCAATGGGTTCTGTAAGTTGGTCCAGTTTAACTAACCACGATCCGTCAGGGTTCATTGTGACTGGGGCGATGTAAATGTCCATCGCATCTGTCACTTCAGCGTCACAGTTGGGTTCTAACTGGATTTTGAACGTGTAAATTTGGTTAGTGAGTTCAGAAGGGAGTTCCAGCAGGTCGCTGGATGAGACGATACATTCGTTACCGTAATCAATGAATTTCACGGAACAACAACCATTGGGTCTGTCAATGGACAAAATTTTGGCTCGGAACATTTCACCGTCAAATGGAGCTGCATAGATCTTGTCAATAACAGGTGTTGAACAAGGCAATGCGTTTGTAGTTGCAGCTGTAAACTCCACAAATAATTCAGCCAAGGTTTCCAAGTCATGACAGGGTATCACAAAAGTTCCCTCCTTACCAGTGTAAGCCACACGTACAAAAGAGAATGTATCCTTAGGAATCGGAGGCGCAGAGGTATCCTTAGGGATCGAAGTCTTACAGGTATCCTTAGGGATCGGAGTCGCATGGGTAACGCCCCCTTTCGGCGTTTGTGTTCTTATTGGCTTGTCTTCATTGCCCAATTTATCCGCTTGCTCCACTTCAATGGGTTCTGTAAGTTGGTCCAGTTTAACTAACCACGATCCGTCAGGGTTCATTGTGACTGGGGCGATGTAAATGTCCATCGCCTCTGTCACTTCAGCGTCACAGTTGGGTTCTAACTGGATTTTGAACGTGTAAATTTCTTTAGTGAGTTCAGAAGGGAGTTCCAGCAGGTCGCTGGATGAGACGATACATTCGTTACCGTAATCAATGAATTTCACGGAACAACAACCATTGGGTCTGTCAATGGACAAAATTTTGGCTCGGAACATTTCACCGTCAAATGGAGCTGCATAGATCTTGTCAATAACAGGTGTTGAACAAGGCAATGCGTTTGTAGTTGCAGCTGTAAACTCCACAAATAATTCAGCCAAGGTTTCCAAGTCATGACAGGGTATCACAAAAGTTCCCTCCTTACCAGTGTAAGCCACACGTACAAAAGAGAATGTATCCTTAGGAATCGGAGGCGCAGAGGTATCCTTAGGGATCGAAGTCTTACAGGTATCCTTAGGGATCGGAGTCGCACGGGTAACGCCCCCTTTCGGCGTTTGTGTTCTTATCGGCTTGTCTTCATTGCCCAATTTATCCGCTTGCTCCACTTCAATGGGTTCTGTAAGTTGGTCCAGTTTAACTAACCACGATCCGTCAGGGTTCATTGTGACTGGGGCGATGTAAATGTCCATCGCCTCTGTCACTTCAGCGTCACAGTTGGGTTCTAACTGGATTTTGAACGTGTAAATTTGGTTAGTGAGTTCAGAAGGGAGTTCCAGCAGGTCGCTGGATGAGACGATACATTCGTTACCGTAATCAATGAATTTCACGGAACAACAACCATTGGGTCTGTCAATGGACAAAATTTTGGCTCTGAACATTTCACCGTCAAATGGAGCTGCATAGATCTTGTCAATGACAGGTGTTGAACAAGGCAATGCGTTTGTAGTTGCAGCTGTAAACTCCACAAATAATTCAGCCAAGGTTTCCAAGTCATGACAGGGTATCACAAAAGTTCCCTCCTTACCAGTGTAAGCCACACGTACAAAAGAGAATGTATCCTTAGGAATCGGAGGCGCAGAGGTATCCTTAGGGATCGAAGTCTTACAGGTATCCTTAGGGATTGGAGTCGCACGGGTAACGCCCCCTTTCGGCGTTTGTGTTCTTATTGGCTTGTCTTCATTGCCCAATTTATCCGCTTGCTCCACTTCAATGGGTTCTGTAAGTTGGTCCAGTTTAACTAACCACGATCCGTCAGGGTTCATTGTGACTGGGGCGATGTAAATGTCCATCGCCTCTGTCACTTCAGCGTCACAGTTGGGTTCTAACTGGATTTTGAACGTGTAAATTTCTTTAGTGAGTTCAGAAGGGAGTTCCAGCAGGTCGCTGGATGAGACGATACATTCGTTACCGTAATCAATGAATTTCACGGAACAACAACCATTGGGTCTGTCAATGGACAAAATTTTGGCTCTGAACATTTCACCGTCAAATGGAGCTGCATAGATCTTGTCAATGACAGGTGTTGAACAAGGCAATGCGTTTGTAGTTGCAGCGTCTAACTCCACAAATAATTCAGCCATGGTTTCCAAGTCATGACAGGGTATCACAAAAGTTCCCTCCTTACCAGTGTAAGCCACACGTACAAAAGAGAATGTATCCTTAGGAATCGGAGGCGCAGAGGTATCCTTAGGGATCGAAGTCTTACAGGTATCCTTAGGGATCGGAGTCGCACGGGTAACGCCCCCTTTCGGCGTTTGTGTTCTTATTGGCTTGTCTTCATTGCCCAATTTATCCGCTTGCTCCACTTCAATGGGTTCTGTAAGTTGGTCCAGTTTAACTAACCACGATCCGTCAGGGTTCATTGTGACTGGGGCGATGTGAATGTGCATCGCCTCTGTCACTTCATAGTCACAGTTGGGTTCTAACTGGATTTTGAACGTGTAAATTTCTTTAGTGAGTTCAGAAGGGAGTTCCAGCAGGTCGCTGGATGAGACGATACATTCGATACCAATATCAATGAATTCCACGGAACAACAACAATTGGGTGTGTGAATGGATAAAAGTTTGGCTCGGAACATTTCACCTTGAAATGGAGCTGCGTAGATCTTGTTAATGACAGGTATTGAACAAGGCAATGCATTGGTAGTTGCAGCGTTTACCTCCTCCCATAATTCAGCCATGGTTTCCACGTCATGACAGGGTACCACAAATGTTCCCTCCTTACCAATGTAAAGCACATGTACAGCAGAGAATGTATCCTTAGGAATCGGAGGCGTAGAGGTATCCTTAGGGATCGGAGTCTTACAGGTATCCTTAGGGGTTTTCACAGGCAATGTATCCTTAGGACGTTGCATAGGCGTGTCGTCCACAGGTAGAGCCTGTGATTCATGGAACCATGACGATGAACAGCCCCCTTTCGGCGTTTGTGGTCTTATCAGCTTGTGTTCTTCACCCAATCCATCTGCTTGCTGGATTTTGTTACTGGCGGGACTGCTAGCAGTAGATGAAGGACTGCTGCTCCATTTTCCAACATCCACAAGCCAATATCCTCCTGCAACCTTACATTTCGCCTTCACTTCAATCACGCCCATTGGAGTAACATCCTTAAAATTGTAAGAATCTGGAACCTTTATAGGGAAAGACAGCGAAGGTGCTCTGAAGAGTTCTTTGGGTAATACCAACAAATTTGTGCAAGGTACAATCTCGACATTGCCAAAGTCATATAATAATACTTTGGCAGACGACTTTTTTACATCCTCAATCATGGCTCTATAAAAATCACCTTCAAAAGGAGCTGCACAATACATTCCTTTTGCAGGAGTTTTGAGTACACGGCGTTCCATAGTCTTGCAGATCGTTTGTATATGACCCAACAATTCATTAAATTCTTGTTTCAGTCTTTTGGGATACACAAAGGCAACTTGTTCATTGATTGGGTGTATAACTACAACTTTGGTAAAGCGGTTCCTATCAATAGGTGGTTCATCTAACTGCAGCTCGCAGAGCTCAGGAATCGGAACGTAGTCAATGTGTGTGTCTGTGTGTGTCAATGTGTGGTTACCCGTAGAATCTTTCAGGGAATTCTTCATCGTAGGTCCATCACCGATTGACTCATTTCTACTCATAGTATTCTGCGTTTGTCTACGTTGATCCATTCCATGGCTTCTGTTGCCTCTCAATTCTTGATCGCTTCTGATAACTTTATCTGCATCACGAAATTCTTGATCGAGACTCCCCATTGGTCGATCTCGTCTACCTTGATTTCTACCTCCAGAATATTGTTTGACCTCATTCTCAACTCTTTCGTTCCCGATGGATTTGTCGGTACTGATTTCTTGATCTTTATCACACTTCTTCATCTTGTCACTCACACCAGTCATTGAGTCAGCTTTTGCCAAACGCACAGACCACAGACTATCAAAGACATCCAAAAACAAAAGGCACACACGTTGACCTATTTTCAGAGTTGAATCACTCTCCAACAATGTGACATTTAACGCCAGAGGACCAACCCCAATAAAGTCCAAAGGCACCATACGCAACTCTGAGATACTATATGCATCCCTCCAACCATGATCAAGGCTCACAACACCAGCTTTTCCTATTGACTCTTCTTTCGACTCAACTATCACTCTACACCATTCTAGATTACGCTTGACGGCGTAACGATTTCCAATTTTCACATGGACTTGAGAACTTGACATGTTCAAACTTTTGTTCAGAAGCTTAAAGAACTGTTGGCGTTCTTCTTCGTAATGTATTGGACTTACATGTACAAGGTCTGAGCGTACTGCCAAAACTATCACTTCAACAGAGTCTCCAGGTTTTATAACTGGTGGTGAAAATGAAATGACTTCTTTCTTGGCAGCTTTTCTGTAGTGTTTTCTCATGGGGGGTGAGTAATCCTGTGTATGATTGAAATCTTGTTGTTTTGATAATTCCGAGCCTCGTTGAGTGCCTGGGCCATATTCGTGAGAAAGTGGAGAAACCATTTTACTCGGTGCTTCATACCCGCTGCCAAAGGTGCACTCTTCCAGAAGTAGTTGATTGGCAAGATGCACCACCTCTTTAAAAGGTGGATCAGCATACGATTCCAAAATTTTGGATCGAACCTTACTGTACTTATCTTCAATATTATTCAGGAAAACATCTCGAAGGAAATTCTCCTGTAATGGTCCAAACCCACAGGGGTAACAATGAACCGTCAATCGATCGGCAAACTGCTCAAAAGACTCGCCTGACTTCTGTTTGAGGTTTAAAAACACATTCCTGGCCTTGGACAGGGTGAAATATTTGGCGATACGTCTGACAAGGTCATCGTAAGTGATTTTATTCTCATCCACGTCGAGGGTTTTTAAAATAGGAGTTATCTCCTTACCGAGTTTCAACAGCAGGACAGCAACTTTTGAAGAATCATTGAGGGTGTCAAAGGGAGTCGGGATAGTGCGCAATCTGAACTGAGAATACCACATCTTCCAACTATCGGGGTGGTAATTCTTGATACTCAAGGGCGGTACCATGATCAAGTTCCAATCCATCCTTCTGGCACACCTAAAACAAATGAGTATACATTTTGACTTAATTGAAATAGTTTCTGATTATTCAACTCTAACAATCCCATTTTGGGGGATTTATAGGTAATTTTACCCATAAAACTCAGTCAGCTGACAGAGTTTTCACTTGTCAGACTGTTTCATTTTGGGCATTTATGGGTAATTTTCCCCTTCTAAAACTCCCCAAAATACCCCTTTCAGAGTGGCCTGATTCTGTCCATGTACGAACTAGCCTTTCGATTGCCAGGACGGATTTTTTGTGCAAAATTGCACTTTTTTATCTCAATTCTATCGAGAGTTATCGTACAGCTCTTCGTTTCAGCTCTAGAAAGTGCATTTTGAAAGATTTAACCCATTATCTCAACAATAACAAAATTAAAAAAAAAAATACTCTAATAGTGTCCACTTTGACGAGTCTACATTGTACACTCTACAACCTGGGTTACAGGGCCAATCGACTTGAAATTTTGCAGAGACATTCTTTATAAATGACTCCGTGTCATTTGAAATTTTATGAACAAAAAAACTGAAATTAAGGCTAATTTTGGCCACTTGACGGGTCCACAGCCGATCAACTTGAAATTTGGTAAGGGAGCCGAGTTATATAACTTCAAAAACCCCTTACCACTTTATCTTCTTATTCATACAGCCTCTCCACTTTCACTGATGGACTTGAAATTCGGCACAGAGCTTCGTTTCAACTTTGGCCAGTGCTTTTCGAGGGTGAAGTGGCAACAAGGCCTACCTCAAATGGGGCTGAACAACACGGCCTATCTGAGATAGGGCTGGTCAACAAGGCCTAACTGTACAGAATAACATGGCCTAACTGACATTTTTGGGCATATTGACTTTTTTTATTCAGCGGGATTCAAATTCATCATCACCCAAGTGGTCTGTGTAATATATTGGCACGCGAAAGTGTCTATAGTTGCAAACATTCACGTATATGTTCCCAAATTTTAAAAATAAACAGTTTTTTGTGTCTCCTGAAAAATTAAAAAAAAAAACTTAGGCCATGTGGTACAGCACCATTTGAGGTAGGCCATGTTGACCAGCCTTATCTCAGGTAGGCTATGTTATTCTGTACTATTTGAGTTAGGCTTTGTTGCAACTTCAAACCCCCGGTTCTTCACCATCAGTTAGGCAAGGCCACAGCCTCTCCTTTATTCTTGCTTAATTTATTTCGAGGGTGAAGTGGCAACAAGGCCTACCTCAAATGGTACAGAATAACGTGGCCTGAGTGTTTTTTTTTTTTTTTTTTTTAATTTACAGGAGACTTTTATTTACTACAGTAGTTATTCGACATCCTTGTTTGCAAGAAAACTGGTCGTTCTGATTTTGATTCATTATCTTCGATCGTGAACCATTGGAATCGTCCAAAGAAAAAATCCATCCGTCCGCCGTACGCGGCACTTTGCCCAGTTAGCGTTGTGCTAAAATTACGAAATTTGGTTTACGGGCTCGGACCAACCCCACAATGATCCTCGAAGCTTTTCATAACCCTAGGTCAAGGGGAAGGGGTTCTAAACAAATTTTGAAAATTTCATATCCCAAAAAATTCAAATGGACCGGTATCGTTTCTAGTTTACACTTACATAGAGTTTTTTTAAGAATTTTAAAGACCATCCGCAGCTTACTACGACAAGCCGTTCGTTCACCATGAGGGCTTAAAGTTGGAGCAGATCGAAAATCGTCAACATGAGAGTGAATCGTGAGTAGGGATGGGTATCGATACATCGAATATCGATGTTTTCCCTCAAAATATCAATAATTTTTTTTATCGATATTGAACAAGCCCAATATATCGGATATCGATATTTGTCCTACGATATATCATTTTTTTCAAAGCCGAGACTATCAGCCTTGTCAACAGAAATATTTCAATTCATAATGATATTACATTACTTATAAACTGCTCAGAAAAGAATAAATAAAAAATCCAGTCATGCAGCATGGCTATAAGATCGAATTTTCGATGAAATTCGTTTTATGTAAATTGTCTCTATTAAAGAACATGATGTCCATGAAGAACATCTCAAGTATCAACCAGTATATAAAACAATGACAATTGTAGATTAAGCACTGCCTACAGTGACAATATTGTTGATCTTGTTTATCTGGCAAAAAGCTCCCGCCAACAGCATTGAAAGAAGCGTAAAGCTCCCTGCTGGTGTAACAGAGGAAACATATTAGGTGAAACCGAGGGGGACTAAAGGTGAGAGGGGGTTGTGGGAAGGAGACAGGGAAACATTGACGGTGGAGGTTAGTGGTAGGAGGATCAGGTTTCTATATGCACACTCAACAGCGAGGTCCGAAGCACCGAGCATCCTATATATGTGGCTGGCGGGCAAAATGGATATCATTCCTTTTTGCGGCTGAGGTTTTTTGGCGGGCCAGGTTTTACAACGGAGTTGTTTTTGGGGGGATATCACATCTTTTTGCATGGCTAGTTTTCGAGTGGTACTTATACAATACGGTTCAATTTAACAAAAGTACCTACCTAAGAGGTAACTAGTAAATTTTTTCCTAATTGAAGTTTTATCCTAGTCGAATTTTTGTAAAAACCCCAAATAATATCATACCGGGGAAGCCCTTAACAAAAGTACCTACAAGGTAACTCTTTGATAACCAGTAAATTTTTTCCTAATTAAACTTTTATCCAAGTCAAAATTTAGTAAACAGACGAATTTGAAAAAATAAAAATTGTGAAACAAAAATCCTGGAAACTGGCAAATCTCATGAAAAAGTTTTCATTCAATAAGCTTTTCAACGGTATTGTCAACTTTGAGATTATCTTTATCAATCAATCAAAAATTAAGTTTAAATGCAAAACAAGTTAGGCGATTTAAAGTTGTTTTGTCGTCAGAAGGAGTAGTGACCCTGAACAGTACATAAGTGTGAAGTTGAAAATTAATGCATTACAAATTCGAGTAGCTGTTTAAACGACAATGTTACTTTTTGCATTAAAACCATTTTTTCCACTTTTCTCTACCCGTTGATACAACTCCCCCTTTTCAAGTGCGAAATTATTTTTGCATTTAAACTAGAATTTTTGATCGGGGGAACGAGATAATCTCAAATTTGACCGTACCGTTGAAAAGCTTATTGAATGAAGAAAATCTCATGAGATTTGCCAGTTTCCAGAATGTTTGTGGAAAAGTACTCACTTGCTAATGATTTTCAGAATTTTTATTTTTTTCAAATTCGCCTATGTTTGAACTGCTGTCGTGGTCATTAGATGGTACTTCTTACACTAACCTTAAAGCTAATTCCATAAATATGGAGATATTTGAGTTTAGAATATTTAAAAAAAACATGGCTTTTCTGAGAAAAAAAAAATCATATTTCTAGAACGGATTGAGATAAAAATATGCGGTTGGCGGCATTTCTGATGTAGTATTACGCAAGTTCTTTTTGCATCTACGAGCGGATCACCCTGTATTTATGTAGGTACCTACTTAATAACATAACTAAATTTTACCTCTCATCACATCAAAAGATGTGAAACTGATATATTCCGTTCACAAACTGACGCGCTTTGAAGATGAAGAAACGAGGTTGATACTTGAGATGTTCTTCACGGTTTATCTGTTCTAGTCTGATAACGGAATGAGATATCGCAATTCTGACTTCTCCATCGTGTTCAGCGTTGAAAAATGTATAAACTGAGGAGTTACTCGTCAAAAAAATAGAAACAAAATTTGTTATAAATGAGGAAATAAACCGAGAGGAGCAAACTTTTAAAAAAGCAGTTATTTGTCTCCAGAGCCTTTTTAATCAGAAGTGGAACTGCAGGTGCATCCGAGACATCGTTTCAATTTTAGCTAAACTCCTCTACCGAAAATGTCGAAGAGATTATTACCAACCAAAATGGGTAGGTACATAATTTTGAAAATGTCTGTTTGAAATTTTAGCATGCTTTAGCCTTGGACTAACTAGCCGAAATACATCGAACATAACGAAATAACCACTAAGTTTTATTTTATTTTTTCAAACTTGGATAATACAAACAAATCATAAAATACATCGAAACAAACGAAAACCAAATGGTTACTGTGAACCACAGTGTTGCTGTAAATGAAAACGGTGGGTACAGCTTTCGTACAAGTACGCTACCACGAGGGACATTTTATGTCTTTGCGCCCCCTCCCACACCCACACCACGTACCTCGTACTTCAATGATGATTACCCACAGGTATTTATGAAGTTCACCATATTATGGTGAACTTCATAAATACCTGTGTGTAAACAATTATTTAAACAATCACGCTCCTACCGCAGCTTGTCGGCCACGCACTCCGCAGTGGTTAACGTAATATGGTAAGGTAAATCGAGAGCTATCCAACGAGTGGTGAACGATTTTTGTACGATGATAACTGGCGAAGTTGAAGTTCCGTAGCAACGAATCGGTTGTACGTGAAAATCATTAGACAATTTTCATAACGCTTTCTTCGTCACACCGTCACACTTTTTGAGTTATGTGCCATAGTAAAGACATAAAATTGTGCGCCGAGGTAGTGTCACTGACCTCCTCATACTCCTCACAGCACTGGCACCTTCTTCTTCGAATATCCTCCTGATGAAGCCAGATAATTGTTTCTTTTACCTGGATGACCTGAAGCGCTCAGATGTCGTCAAAGAGCACATACTCTTTCTTCATGCCATGAGTGGCTGTGACACTACGTCGGCGTTTTTTCGGCAGGGGAAGATGAAGTTTGTCAGTGCTCTTGAAAAATCTCCAAACTTGCGCGACGCTGCCAAGTTCTTCAAGGCGCACAATTCCACCCACGAAGAGTTTCGCTGCAGCTGGCGAACAGTTCTTGGCAGCTGTATGTTCACCGAAAGATGAAGGAAGGACACTAGATGAGCTTCGATTTTTAATCTTCACGAAGACATTGACCAAGACTGCCTTCGACCTGACTGCCCTGCCCCCTACAAGCACAGCTGTGAAGCAGCATTTCTTCCGAGTGTACCACCAGGTGCAAGCATGGTACGGGAGTGAGCTTGACCCCATCACTTGGGGCTGGCGACGATCAGCCCAAGGACTCCTCCCAGTCACAACTACAAAGGACCCTGCTCCCAGCGAAGTGCTGCGTGCGATAGCATGCAAGTGCGTCCAGGGGTGCAGGGGCAAGTGCTCCTGCAGAAAGGCAGGATTGAAATGTTCAACAATCTGCCTTAACTGCCGGGGCCAGGCTTGCAGCAATGCTCCTACCGAAGAAGAGGAGGTGGGCATCAGTGGCCCCATCAATTTGGACGACGAAGTGGAGGCGATGGAGGGCGAAAAACAGAACGAAGAAGCAGAGGACGGATCTGCCGACGAACACCAAGAAGCCTGGGGACCTGCGTCCGAGGATCCAGAAGCGGGCCCATCGTCTAAATGTACATAGTCTTTCATTTTTCATTTATTTTACAGACCTTATTACTTATATTATTAAATTTTAAGACACGAATTGGTTATACAAATACATTTGGTATTTGGTAATTATTTTTCTTCTTCAATCCTGATTCCGTAAAAAGCGAACATCAGCAATCGCAGCTCACAATTTGAATTAAGAGAGAAAAAAAGAGTCAATCACTGTCCGTTCAAACTGAAGTGCTCTCAGAATGCAAAATTCGATTATTCACAACTTTCATTTTATGAGTTTTTGAACTCCAACAGCCGTTCAGGTGCAAGAGGCAACTGAAAGTCGAGGAAATCGGTTTGTTCGCCAAGATAGGCCCATAGTTTTCTGTACGGCCCATAGTTTTTGAGTTATACGCAAAAAACCGAAAAAAGTCCGAAAATTTTGCGGTTTTTTGGCCGCCAAAAGTTAAGCTCACCTCCTGCGATGGTGCAAACTCAGATTACATGTGTTCTACATGGAATGAAGGTATTAAAACCATTTCCAGCTTGCCGGAAATTATTGCTACCCCCATCCCTAATTTTACTGGACTACTAACCCTTCTTCAGCAGGAGCGAAAAGAACGCATATATTACAAAATCCTGCAGACTAGCACTCGCCAGTCGTGTTGTTCCTACCATTCTCTTCTGAATTTCCGATTCAGTTTGCCTTCAAATTTAGTAGGGAAATTATATTTCAAATGAGGGTCCAAGTCTTGATTCAAACATTTTAGTTTTTCGCATTCATCTATAATTTTTCCAACAGCCAGACAATGTCTTGTGATTTATTTAGACCTATTCCTATAATTCCACTGCCAGTGGCCACACCTAAAGTTCGCCCTCCCCCCCACGCCACGTGTCTTGCCGTCTCTCGTGTGAAATGGCGGATGTGCTCTTGCAGTATTAATCGTCTCCGGGTTAGCAATTGATGATAATAAATTACATTTTGTTTCCTTTGGTTACATGAAATATAAACTAGGTTTAAATATTGGATCTTGTCCGTAATCATTAGCTTATCTGGTTGATTATTTTAACCTCCTATAAATTACATGTTACATTTTTTATATTCACAGACATTTCCCGTTTTATCCAGTGTAAGTTTAGACCCCCCCCCCCCCCCCCCAATAGATCTGCCACTGACAGACACTACCTACATCACCACAGTTCAATCGCAAAAATCGAAAGAGATGGATTCCACGTTCTAAATCCTAGTTAGCCTTGCTGGCTTGATGCTGGGTGTAGGGCATCCACCACACCCCAACTAGTATGGATGAATTACTACTACATTACTATATTACACAAATCTAAAAACATTAACAAGACCGCCCCGCGTGGGGAAAGGACGAGAGCGCGACGCCTCCCATGGAAAACGATGACTCTCGAAGAATTTCCCCTGTCAAGAAAATCGTCTCTGACTGAGCCTTCTGCGCAAGACCATACAATTTCTGTGGCTCTTCAAAACCAGTAGAGCGTGCACTTTCCAGGCATTCTACTCCGATCCGAGGCACGCTCTATCCTTGCTGGAGCTCGAGGACAGGAAGAATCTGGCCAGGAGACCGATCAACCTCTGGGACTGGACACCAGTAGCATACAACCACAGCTACCTGGTTCAGCTGACGGCCGCCAACCGATCTTCGAGCTGCTTCATCTTGTAACCTCACCAGACAGCCAGGAGGAGTTAAGATAGGAGATTTTCCAATCATTCCGCAAATACGCCCTTCAAGGATTCATCTCTTCAAGAGCTCATCATCTCTTTCCCCATTTAAATTCAGTCTCATCAGTCTTTTGTAATTGCATAAATATTTGCTTTTTTTGAATAAATAATATTGAAGTAGGGTTGACGTTGTGCGTGTCCTTCCTTCGCCTAGCTGCCTTCTGGAAAGTCTAAAGATTCTAAGTAGGGCCCGTAGGAAGCCTCGAAGGTATGCTAGTAATCTGTTCCAGTGGTCCGTTAAACCATCTCAGACTAAATTACTTTACCAGCGGTCAGGGTAAAGTAATTTACCCTGAGATGGTTTAACGGACCCCTACAAGTGGCGGAGGCGCCGGTTTTTCCTCTCTCAAAAATACTTTAACAAATTCTTAAAACTAGAAATATTTTGGCCCAAACAACCAGAAGGGAGCTAGGCGTGTAAATATATATATTTGTTGTATGTGCATGTTAAAATAAGCCCTTACATAGAATAAGACCTAGCATAATTCAAAATTTCAAAGTACGAGTCTAGGGAATTTAGGCATCCCTTTGCAAAAAGAGCCATTGGGCCACAGAAACCGTAACTAACTTTTAATGCGAGGCAAAAACAACCGTCAGAGGACCCCTTACACTGGGCAAATCGCTAGCACGGTGATTTCCATAGTTTGGAGGGATATGCCAGGGTGCTGCTATCCACATTATTATTATAGCAGCACTCAGAAAGTTTCCAAGCTTCTAATGTTGATATTAAACCTGGAAATGCAATTCCTACACTTACCAGTTAAAAATGTGATTTTTGGATACAAAGAGATTTTTGGCAGGCAGTCGCTGGAGTTTGGTGTCTCTGAAACCGAAATTAATTCAAATTAGTCAACTGACAGAATGATAATCAAAAACTAAATTAAGGTTCCAATACAATTTGAATTCGCCTACAAACTACATAGCAGGTATAAACCACGGATTGGGGGTTCCAGTGAATTTAAGCATCCTGCAATCTAAATTACAGATGGATTACGTACTAGTTTCTTCAATGGTTTGGTATACAGTACGCACACCGAAAATCCATAACATCGATAGCACCGCTATATTCCCAAAAAAACGCCGATTTGATCAAAATCAACAAAGAATCGAGCAATATCATACCGATATTTTCATTAGTAAATTAATCGAGTGAAGTAAAATATAGATATTTTGTCAGCTGAACTTGGCCAATCACAATCTATTGTGAAGAAGGAGAAAAAGATGTTATTATTGAAAAATAAAATAAAATGGTTACACTTCTTTTCCTACAATCTATACATGCAATAATCATGGTCATGCGACCGTCCGATGAGTTTGCCTGCGACTGTTCAATTTAATTCCTATTCCCTTAGACTAATCAAGATATTCCTTAAATCCTCAAGATATTCCTGTTTCGTCAAGTTGAACAACAATACAGCCACAACGCAAAGAAGATGTTTGATCACTGGATCAAACTAAAGAAAAAAGCATGCATCCTCAAGTGTGATAACTTCTTTTTGGAAGAATGCAAGCGTAACAATGTCATCCCTTCGCACATTTTGAATGCTACTAAGCAAATCAACAACCTCGCTCTCTTCAAGAATTGCCCTCAAAGGGTTGTTACCGTGTGCTATCCCCTGTTCAAAAATCCCCGATGTGACATTTACCTCATCTCGTAATATATCCACATGAATAGGGCCCAGTTCCTGGGCAGAAACGTCGTGGAATAAAAAACCTTCACACCACCGACTAGTATTTGGTCATTCAACGCATCGATATTCCTTAATTGAATTAATTACACCAAAAATAAACGTGCCGTATTTCTATACATCGGGTTTGTTTCCATTCTCAATTATGGTTCTATACATATTCTACCATTGCTTTACATCTCAGATTACAAGCCACTGAACAGTATTTGATCAAACTGGGGTTTTCAAATTTTAGCATTCTTAAATAACCCTCCCAGCTGATATTGGTCTTGCCCAGGAATTTTCTCCTCACCCCGATATGCATTCTCCACGTGTCCTCCACTGCACAACTCGCACGCCTGTCCACTCGTGTCATAAGGCCTATGTTTAAGCGCTAAAAGGTCACCCCTGATCTTGAAGTCTATTGTGACTCGACACCTGCGAGAGTTAGGAAAAGTGAAACGTGCATGCCGAGAGGTTCCCAAGTCGTGTCCCAATGTCTTGTTGAAATTTGCGAGTAGCTTCTGAAGAATCCGACTACTAACCGTTTCATTAAAAGAATGTAATGAAAAGTGGGTGTATTGGAGTAATCCTAAAACAACAGGTCAATGGCTTGACCATGGTCAGGTAGCTCAACCCGTTGCCAAGCAAGGGCAATTCGAAAAGAAAATACGATGCTCTCTGTATTTTGGAACTATGAATGAGTCATACACTATGAGTTCACACCTAGAGGTCAGCCTATAAATTCAGAGATCTCTTCAGGACAACTGTAGAGAATGTACGATGTTTTAGTTCAGCGATATCCAGGTGTAGTCAACAGGAAGCAAGTCTTGTTCCAACAGGATGATGCCAAACCCCACACCTCTCGCCTTACAAAAGAAAAACTAGTTGATTTGGATGGAATCGAGCTTCTCCCTCACCCGGCATATAGTTCACAATAGACCATCAGACTACCATAGATTGTTAGCACCATCAGACTACCACCTGTTCAGATCAATGGCTCACTTCATTCGTGGAAAAACCTTCAACAACGTAAATGAAATCAAAAATGGGGTTCGTGAGTTCTTTGATTCAAAATCCAAAACCATCAGGGAATTCTACAGCTGACTTCCAGATGGCGTCAAACCATAGAGCACAATAGTTGATATTTTGATTATTAAAAACCTATTAGGGTGAACAGAGTAGAAGTTAGAACCGACGTGATGTTTGGAACCTTGGCCAACTTTGCTACACAATGGTTTGCTCCGCTCACTTGAGATCTGCACCATATCGCTCTGTATCATCACTAGGGTGATATCCATGGTCTAGAGGGATATGCCATCGTTGCTACTATCCACATTATTATTCGTACACTTACCTTAGTTAAAAATGCTATATTTGGATCCGAAGAGGCCGGTGTTGTTGGCAGGCAGTGGTTGGGGTTTGGAGTCTCTGAAACCGAAATTAATTCAACTTAGTCAACTGACAGAATGATGATAAAAAACTAAATTAAGGTTCCAATACACTTTGAATTCTCCTACACTTAGTCACAATACTTATTGTTTACTCAAGCACGACATCCAGACTTCAACTGTCCATTACAATATTCCCTCGGTGCCCGTGCGTTGCATGATCCACATACATTACCGCTCCCTCAGCTAATGGGACTCCATCCCAATCACTCCCCCTTGGTCCCATGGGGCAGTGTACGAAATTTCAGCGCTCTAGGGCGCCAGTCAGAACCGACGTGATGTTTAGAACCTTGGCCAACTTTGCTACACAGCGGTTCGCTCCGCTCACTTGATATCTGCACCATATAGCTCTGTATCATCACTAGGGAAAGCTAGCACGGTGATTTCCATAGTTTAGAGGGATATGCAATCGTTGCTGCTATCCAAATTATTATTATAGTAGCACTCAGAAAGTTTCCAAGCTTCTAATTTTGATATTAAACCTGGAAATGCAATTCGTACACTTACCAGTTAAAAATGAGATTTTTGGGTCCAAATAGGCCGGTGTTGCTGGCAGGCAGTCGACGGAGTTTGGTGTCTCTGAAACCGAAATAATTCAACTTATGTCAACTGACAGAATGATGATCAAAAACTAAATTAAGGTTCGAATACAATTTGAATTCTCCTACAAAATACACTTAGTCACAACAACTTATTGTTTACTCAAGCACGACATCCAGACGACAACCGTCCATTACAATATTTATTCCCTTGGTACCCGTGCATTGCATCATCCACATACATCCAGACTACAACCGTCCATTACAATATTCCCTCGGTACCCGTGCGTTACATGATCCACATACGAGTACATTACCGGTCCCTCAGCTAATGGGACTCCATCCCAATCACTCCCCCGTGGTCCCATGAGGCCGTGTACGAGATTTCTGCGCTCTAGGGTGAACAGAAGAGAAGTTAGAACTGACGTGATGTTTAGAACCTTGGTCAACTTTCCTAGACAGTGGTTCGCTCCGCTCACTTGAGACATGCCATCGTTGCTACTATCCACATTATTATTATAGCAGCACTCAGAAAGTTTCCAAGCTTCTAATTTTGATATTAAACCTGGAAATGCAATTCGTACACTTACCAGTTAAAAATGAGATTTTTGGGTCCAAAGAGATTTTTGGCAGGCAGTCTTTGGAGTTTGGTGTCTCTGAAACCGAAATAATTAAACTTAGTCAACTGACAGAATGATGATAAAAAACTAAATTAAGGTTCCAATACACTTTGAATTCTCCTACACTTAGTCACAATACTTATTGTTTACTCAAGCACGACACCCAGACCTCAACTGTACATTACAATATTCCCTCGGTACCCGTGCATTGCATGATCCACATACATTACCGGTCCCTCAGCTAATGGGACTCCAACCCAATCACTCCCCCTTGGTCCCATGGGGCAGTGTACGAGATTTCTGCGCTCTAGGGTGAACAGAAGAGAAGTTAGAATTGACGTGATGTTTAGAACCTTGGTCAACTTTCCTAGACAGTGGTTCGCTCCGCTCACTTGAAATATGACTACGTTGCTACTATCCACATTATTATTATAGCAGCACTCAGAAAGTTTCCAAGCTTCTAATTTTGATATTAAACCTGGAAATGCAATTCGTACACTTACCAGTTAAAAATGAGATTTTTGGGTCCAAAGAGATTTTTGGCAGGCAGTCTTTGGAGTTTGGTGTCTCTGAAACCGAAATAATTAAACTTAGTCAACTGACAGAATGATGATAAAAAACTAAATTAAGGTTCCAATACACTTTGAATTCTCCTACACTTAGTCACAATACTTATTGTTTACTCAAGCACGACACCCAGACTTCAACTGTCCATTACAATATTCCCTCGGTACCCGTGCATTGCATGATCCACATACATTACCGGTCCCTCAGCTAATGGGACTCCAACCCAATCACTCCCCCTTGGTCCCATGGGGCAGTGTACGAGATTTCTGCGCTCTAGGGTGAACAGAAGAGAAGTTAGAACTGACGTGATGTTTAGAACCTTGGTCAACTTTCCTAGACAGTGGTTCGCTCCGCTCACTTGAGATATGACTACGTTGCTACTATCCACATTATTATTATAGCAGCACTCAGAAAGGAAATTCGTACACTTACCAGTTAAAAATGAGATTTTTGGGTCCAAATAGGCTGGTGTTGCTGGCAGGCAGTCGATGGAGTTTGGTGTCTCTGAAACCGAAATTAATTCAACTTAGTCAACTGACAGAATGATAATCAAAAACTAAATCAAGGTTCGAAAACAATTTGAATTCGCCTACAAAATACACTTAGTCCATGAGACGGCTGGGCAACATTTGGAGTGGTGGGAGGGGGTCTTAAGAGCTCTGCAGGTTCTCAGTACCCTCCTGGCTCCGGTTGAAAAAGGCAAAAAAAGAAAAAAAGCAAGTAGTTTTGTTTCACCCCTTCTGTTTGTGGTCCTGGTATAATACCTCAACCAAATAATAATTCAACCAAACTCTTCCCAACCACTAGGGTCCCATGGACAGTGTCTACCAGGAACAGACCAGCGGTCCCAGAAACGTGTCTACATTTTTCTGAAGATTCATTCATTTCCTTCTCAAAATGTCTGGGTGTCGCTAAAATCAACACCACAACTGCTAAACCGGAGATTGTAACGTTTTACAATAAAATAAACGTGGCGTTGACAGCTTGGACGCAAGATGTGCGTAAAATGATCCGATCTTGAAGCACGGCTTGCCAACTCAAATATTCAAACCAATATGAAATCTATAATAAAAGAAGTTATTTGCAGACGAGCCCCTCCAAGACCACCGTCCATAGAAGGAAAGCGGCTCACAAGGCAGGAAAGGAACACTTGCAGAAGATGTGATCCGAAATTGAAGAGAAAAACCACTTATTTGTGTGAGAAATGTGAAGATGCAATTTGCTTACTATGTTCAAAAAATGTGTGATGAGTGTTTTCAATGAGGTGTCAGGGATGAGTAAATTTCTCTTTTCATTGTTTATATCACTCAAAGAGTGAATTCACTAGGTCACGTGAAACTTTGTTTTACCTATTACTTCCAAAAAGAAGAAATTGTTTGGCTTATTTCGTATTACGATACCTAGTGACAAAGTTTCATAGAATTCATAGTTTATACCTTCATGATAATTAGTCGTTCATTGTCAAAATTGCTATCAGTATATATCTCAAGTATATACTTGGTATTTTGTAAATAGTGGAGGTTGTTGTGACTAGGAAACAGTAGATTGCGGGTAAGGATGACCAACACTAGTCGTTGTTATCATTCGGGTTTATTACGACGTTTCGATCGTGGAACACGATCCTAATCATGTATCCTACAAACAAAAATATGGGAGAGTTATTTATGAATTGAATAAAGGGTTAAATAGAAATGGTGACTTACAGACTAGTTATAAACTTACATGATAATTGTCCGATAGCGACACCGTAATGTTTGACAAGTAATGCATGAGATGGATGGATGTTGTTGGGATGGATATTATAAAGTTACGGTGTGGAGGTTTTTAAAGGTACTTGTGTTATTGAGAATGGTGGATGAATTGGATCGTGAGTGGGATTTTAAAAGTCTATGGTATGTTGTGGCTAATCTATTGACGTCTCTTTTGTAGTTCATGGAGTTATGAGTTTTTAAGATGTACGCCATTTCTTTGATTTTTCTTTTTTCAAAGTTGGGCTCAATGCATTTAATTTTCCAATCTTTGATATGTGGGTTGTGTTTAAGTGTGGCTGAGTGTTTGGCAAAGGCTGTGGCGTAATTTACCTACGTTTTGAGCTTGATATCTCTTGTTTTTCTATGATTTTTACGAGTAGTTGTAGATCCCGAAGATATTGAATCACTGCCCAGTGGCGTCCAAAACATAACCTTTGTAGAGGTTACATTGGTGTTACCTCCACCACCAAAACGCCGCACTTTGAGACAGGCAGCTTCAAGAAAAAAAACCTCAAAAGTGAACGTAAACACAAACGGTGGGTACAGCTTTCGTACAAGTACGCAGCCACGAGGGACATTTTATGTCTGCGCCCCCTCCCATCAGAAACTTATATGAAGCTTGCGTTCTTGTTGACAATATAAATGATTGAGAATGATCACCTGTGTGTAAACAATTATTTAAACAATCACGCTCATACCGCAGCTTGTCGGCCACGCACTCCGCAGTGGTTAACGTAATATGGTTAGGTAAATCGAGAGCTAGCCAACGAGTGGTGAACGATTTTTGTACGATGATAACTGGCGAAGATAAAGTTCCGTAGCAACGAATCGGTTGTAAGCGAAAATCATCAGAAACCCGCGTTACATTTCTCCGTTGCATGTCCCGCGTTACATTTTCGAGTTTATGTAGCAAAGTAAAGACATAAAATGTCAAAAAATAATAATTTATCATGTCAATTCTTTTTTTTTAATCAATTTTTTTTTTTTTCATCTTTTCTCCTGTGGAAACACTTTGCAGTAATTTTTCTTAAATTAAAATTTTTTCGAAATTAAATGTGTGCGTTACAACTGAGGACCGCATGACTGAGGACCTTTCAAATGGCCAGATAACGATTTTTGCTTGTTTAATTTAGAACTTGAGAGAAATAAACTGATACGAAATTTCTGCTAAGAAGAGGTAAGTAAGTGGGGATGAACCTGCGTCACTGCCAACCGGTCGCAAGACTAATGGCCCAAAAATGTTCAGATATTGGTTGTGAATGAGTACCTAATGGATGAAAAAAAAAAAATTGGCTCAAAATTCCTATTAGAACGGCGAATATTCACATTTGAACACTTGAAAAATGTTGGTAAACTTTGAGGCTTGTTTTCTCAAAATTGTGTTTTTCGAAACTCAAACTTCGAAAACTCATAACTTTTTGAAAAAAAAATCGTAGAAACATTATGAAAACACCACCGTGTTCAGCTACTCTTCGAAAATACCAATAACTCCATTTTCACAAAATCTAACTTAAGGTCCCTTTTCCCATGGACGGTCACATATAGATAAAGTGGAAGGGGTTACGGAATAAAAACATCCCCCAAACAACTGATTAGTACCATATAGATTAGTTGGACATAATATTATATATATTATATGGATCTATATTATAGATCAGGTGGACGGTGTTGCGGAATAAAAACATCCCCCAAACAACTGATTAGTTGGACATACAGATCAATCTAAAGTCGTATGTATATTGCATTGTAAAAATGAAAATAAGTATCGATGGTTTTCAATCAATTTTTTATTTAATTAAATTTTCTATTCTTTTTTTTCATGCAAGACGGAAAGAAAAAATGATAAGCTCTGAAAAGAACATAATTTTATTTTCAATTTTATTTTATTTATTACCATTATAATTCAGTTCCAAGAAAAAAATCGTATTAACGAAGGCTGGGCTCACACCCAGTATTTGGCAGGTAGTCCAGAAAAACGTTAGAATAAAATATTCAGCAGCCTATGGCAAAAAAAATTGAAAATCAAATGCATCGAAACGCCGACATCGATGTTCCAAAAACATCGACACAGAAAACATCGATGTGTCCCGCAAAAACATCGATGTATGATTGCCATCCCTACGCAACATTCGATTATCTCGATAATCGAGGTCACCGGGCGTATAATGCACTAGTAACTAGCAATGCCTACTTTCTATCTTTTTTTTTATAATAAAGGGTCCATATTTATAATTTTCACAACGAAGCGGGGGAGGACACTGGGTCGGACATCGGACAGGATTGTGTGAACGGCGATCGTTGGTGTTGGAAGGTGGGGGGGGGGGTGAATTAGGATAGGATGGAATCCCGAACTGAAATCCCAAACTAATCCCGAACTAACCCAGGAAGGCGATGAAAATATCAACACATGGTTGGGAGAAATCAAAAGTGCGGTGTCCAACGTATTGAGGTGGTTTGTAGGTCAACGGGCTGAAGGGTTGACAATCACGTCAACACTCTGGGAGCACGTGTGCTTGGCAAGTACGCAACATTTTTCGATGGGCAAAATACCTTTTAGTACTGAAACCCGTTACCACTTGTTCAAATCTTACTCGTAACCATAATTTCACGTTTTCGTGAGAATTACTCAAGTAACAGGCTTTTGGTGTTGATGTACGGCAAACGACCTAACCTATCATTGGAATCAACCTTACACCATTGGTGTAACACCAACTCATCATCACATGCGTATACTGACTAGGAAACAGAGAAACGTATACTGTATTGAAAACATAGAGAAACGTACCTCCCAAAGGATGAACAGCTTTGACTCTCGTGAACGGCTTTGTGTACAGCTAATATTTCAAACCAACAAAATCACAATCATGCAGTAGAAAATTTCACACAACGCATGAGCTGAGCTTGGTTGCTTGAATAAAATGGCTGCTTTCTCAAAGGCAGGTAACGGGAGCCAATGTTGGTAGGGGTACCAACAGTCAACTGCTGAATGTCACTGTTGGTAGGGGTACCAACAGTCAACTGCTGAATGTCACTGTAAGTGGTATAATATTTTTTTGGACTCAGATAATATTATTCGCGCAGCTGATATGAGTTAATAACCTGCTATTAAGGACTGAGGGGAAAATATTAAAAATAATAAAGGTAGCTGGGGAAAGGAGCAAGTTTAGAAAAATATTATATCATGGATACTATATTCACATGATATCTTGAGAATATAGTATCCATTTGGTCGCAGGCACTACTGCTTATTTTAGAGACGAAAATGTCGATGATTATGATTGAAATCAATGAAATTTTCTTCTCTAAAACGAGCAGTGGTGCCTGGCGACCAAATGGATACTATATTCTCTAGCATACATGTGACTGTAAGATCCATATATTAATTTTTTTCAAAACTTAGTCCTCTTCCCAGTTAACTTTGTTATTATTTAATATTTAGTGATATTTTATTAATATTCAATGATATTTTTCATTATTTAATGATAGATACTATATCCGCTAGCGTCCATGTGAATGTAGTATCCATGATATCATATTTTTCAAAACTTGGTCCTCTTCAGAGGGATCCGTCTCCTACTTCCTCAAACCTCCGCTCTAGCGCTTGCGTCCTTACGAACCAGCGATCCATCCCCACCTGCGTAATATCACGGCGACCCCGTCACCATTTAGCTATTTTATAAAGCTTTTGGTTTATTATCTTCGATAATGAACCATTGGAATCGCCCAAAGAAAAAAAAAATTTTAACCCCCCCTCAAAATTTGTTGGTTTACGTTTCAAGATACGTAGATTCAGAAAATCGAATAAAAAAAATCCGTCCGTCCGCCGTACGCCGTCCGCCGTCCGAGGCACTTTGCCCAGTTAGCGTTGAGTTAAAATTACGAAATTTGGTTTCTGGGTTTCGACCAGCCCCACAATAATCCACGAAACTTTTCATAACCCTAGGTCAAGGGGAAGGGGTTCAAAACGAATTTTGAAATTTTGAAAATTCCATATCTCGAAAAATTCCCATCAAACGGTATGTTTTTTATTTCATATTTAGATAGAGTTTGTTCCGTAGAATTTTTTAAGACCATCCGCGGCTTTGTACGACCAGCCGTTCGTTCACAATGACGGCTCAAAGATTGTGCCTCACAACACGATTGTGAATCAAACTGTTGAAATACAGGTCCATTTTCATGCTAACAAGCTCTTTGGAACATCATATGGCTTAAGTGATGTCGAGTTTGTTGTTCTGAGGTGCGTTTCGTGCTACGGAAATGAAGGTAATTTCGAATGTTTGTTGGTAGGTAGGTACTTCTTTTATAGAAAAATTATTACCGATGTAGTATTAAAAACCCCAGAATTATATCGTATTAATTAATCATAATTAATAATAATTATTATTAATAATAAATACGAATTATCAATACCTAACAATAAATTATAATAATTTTCAGTAGGTACTTGATAAAATTGTTAATAATTAGTGATAATTGACAATAATAATTAATCTAACATTTAGGATCTAGACATTTAGACCTAGTGATCTAGACAGAAGGGTGAACTGTACAAAGAAGATAATGAACCGTTGTGTCAAGAATTTGCAGAGTTTTTCATGAAGTTTTTTATAAAGCTCTTTTGTAGCTTTTCGTCAATCCGTCCAGGGTAGGCAATCCATCTTGTTCTAAACTCATTCCCATACTATTGATAGAACGCCAGTGCCCAACTGGGGGATGCTCAAAAGAATTGATTCTTGAAATAATCGATTCTTTTCCAAAAAAGAATCAATATTATCGATAATTTTTTTTTCTTCAGAAATTATTATTATATTATATTTTTTTTCGATTATTTTATCGGAACTCGAGTCATTCATCAATTCACGGACATCAATAGCTCTCATCAATTTTGTGATCAATTTGATTTTTTTCATTTTTATACTTAAATACATTTTTAAATAATACTTGTTGTTTTTTTCATATTATCTATATATATTTATTTCTGTTTAATGTGTTGGAGCTGGGTAGCAATGAGTACGAGTATAAGTAGTTACTGGAATTCAGGTTTCATAATGTACCTAATAATGTTTATTCACTTTCTACTCAGACAAGATTGAGTTTTGAGAAAAAAGAATAGATATTTTTTGAAAAAATAATGGCGGTTATTTTTTATACTTTAAAAAAATCGAGTCATTTTGGAGAATCGGACATCCCTATGCCCAACTAATCTCCTTTTTATGTGAGTTGGTTTTGGGTGTGAGATTGCAGAACAGAGAAAAATCCGCAGTCATGCAGCATGGCTATAAGAGCGAATTATTGAAGAAATAATTGGTGTTAGGTATGTAAAATTTCTCAAGTATCAACCACATTTCTCCATCTTCAAAATGCTCCAGTTTGATAACGGAATAAGATATCGCAATTCTGACTTAACCATTTTATTCAGTGTGTACAAACCTTTAAAATGAGGTGTTACTTGCCAGACTTCCATTTTTTGGGTGACCCCCCCCCACCCCACCCAAAGCTTTGGGAAATTTCAACGCTGAACACGAAGGTGAAGTCAGAATCGCGATATCTCATTCCGTTATCAGATTAGAGCAGACTAACCATGAAGAATAAGTCAAGGATCAACCATGTTTCTTCATCTTCAAAGTACTCGGGTTTGAGACCGAATTATGATATCGCAATTCTCACTTCAGGATCGTATTTAGCGTGTAAAAACCTTTGAAATGAGGTGTCACTTGTCAGACTTTCATTCTTTGAGTGACAACCCCCCCCCCCCCCCTCCCCTCCATAGCTTTTGGAAATTTCGACGCTGAACACGATGGTGAAGTCAAAATAGCGATATCTCAGTCCTCCGTACGCCGTCCGTGGCACTTTGCCCAGTTAGCAATTTACGAAATTTTGTTTAAGGGTTCGGACCAACCCCACAATGATCCTCGACGCTTTTCATAACATTCGGTCAACGGGGTTCAAAACGAATTTTGAAATTTTGAAAATTTAAAAAATCGGAAAATTCATGTAAAATTGTAAGTATATTTTTCAGTCCACATTTACATAGAGTTTATTTTTTAGAATTTTTTAAGACCATCCGCAGCTTTGTACGACCAGCCGTTCGTTCACAATGACGGCTCAAAGTTGGGGCAGATCAAAAATCTTTAACATGAGAGTGAATCGTGAGGCAGCCTGTCGGGTCCATTTTCAGACTGGCCCAGCTGATTCGAACAGATCATGGTTTTCAAATATCGATTTAATGAATAATGTTTCATAATAATGATTAATAATGAAGCATAACAATTATTAATAACCAACAATAAAATTTATTATAATGAATTATAATTAATTGAAATTAATTATTATCAAGTAGGTAGTGTAAATTATATTTAATTGTATGTAAACTAATATTTAATATTAATAATTTACACTACTTCATAATAATTATTAATAACTAATGATAATTGTAAAAGGTTATTATCAAGTAGTGTAAATGATTAATATTTAATATTAATAATTAGTGTGTGTGGTTTTGTTGACCGTCAGTAACAATGACCGACCCTCGACATCCCTCAACATCAATAATAATTTCCACTACTTGATAATAATTATTAATAATTAATGATTATTCATAATAATAATTAATCTGTCTTTAAGTGATCTAGACGGAAGGGTGATCTGTACAAAGAAGATAATAAACCATTGTGTCAACAATTTGCAGAGTTTTTTTAAATATAATATATTTATTTTTAATTACTATATAATTTATAATTTGAATTAATAATTTATAATTTTATTTACAATATTTATGAATGTATTTATTTTTATTTGTATATATTTACCACGCATCCAGGCACTTATATTATAAGCCTTCTAATAAGCCTATGATATTATTATAAGGGCTATGATGGGAGGTAGGTACTGTAAGGTTATGGGTCAAGTGTGACTCTTGATTCATAGCCTGCCCGCACTCTGGCGGCAATTGGCTGTAATGACGAATCCGTCCTCAATTCGTCGCTTGGCCCTGTAAACTTCTAATTATAAATACACCGACAAGTTCAATTTATTCGTGCATCAATTATAATTACCCCACAAATCAGGTACAAGATTATTAATAGAAAAAATCAGCTGGTTACAGTCAGGAGGAATCTTCTGAAAAACAGTTTGGCCAACATAACAGCGTGGAACAACGTAATAGCATTCTTCCATTGTAGAGCTTGTTTCTGTTCACTCGTAAAAGTTCATTTGTCAGTAGTCGAGATAAACCACGGTGAATCAGCAGTTAGATGCTTTGAAGAAAGTATTTAATACCTACTTTCTTTCGTACCATCCAATTACACAGCTAATTGGTAGGCAGTCAGTTGTCAAGAGCTGGTGACTTTGTGTTTTTCAGTTTCATAAGTGACATAGGTACCTACATCAAGTTGTAGTTTGCCGACCAAGGATCAGGTGAGAACTAAATTCACATGCGTAATAACTTAGTAAATTACCGTTCGTTCATACTTCCTTCCTCCAACGAATGGGGTGAAATGATGTTAACATAAGTACAGTAAACGAAATTAGGCCGGTAAGTAGGACTCCACCGTCAGTTAACCTGTTCATTGTATAATGACTGTATGCATGTGAGAAACGCGTGGTGAGTACAGAAAGTACAGAAATCCCCTGAAAGCGGATGTTCTCGTAGTACAAGACGTTGTTTACCATCCGTGTAGACTTACTAAATACGTTCACCATTCTTGGGCAAGGATTTTTAAACAAACGGATCATCGTATTTTGTGATCGACACGCGAGTTCATAATCGACCAATAAAGAATTATCCCAGTCAATGAAGAGTTATAGAGTGCGTTGAACAGGAGAATCCGCACTCCTTCGAAAATTTGTTCATGTAGACTACGTATTGAACATGTTCGATACTTAGTATACATGAGCACATGGCCGTTAAGGTCCCATTTTTCAGTTTTTCCCTTATATAACGAAAACGGTGTACTTTTTGATATATCATGCTAAATACAAAATGAAAGCTCTTAAAATTATGTACAAATTTGATTCCATACGTTTTGTAACAATTCCTAATCGTTTCCGAGATAGTCAGACTCAAAAATCGATACTTTTCAAAAGTCGGCTTTTTTCCTCGTTTTTTGTCAAACATTGCTCTGTTCCTTTAAAAACGTTCATCTGTGAAGAAAGTGGTGAGAGAAGAAGTTGTAGAGGGTTAAATAACCTTTAAGAATACATGGCGGAACGCCAATTTATCTCGAACAGGTTCTGAGTTAGAGAAATTTCAAGAATTCCGTCAAATTTCCACCTATATGCACTTTCATTTCTCTCATCATTTTTGACCAAAAGTCTTCAATTTAAGGCTAAATATAGTGTACTTAGTGCATATAGTCACTGCATTTTCATGTAAACCGGTTTATATACTCACATGTTACATGTGAGTATACATATAAATGGTACCAATAAAAGGTCAAGTGCGCCAACTTTGTGTCACTGTTAGTGGTTTTTTTTTTTTTAAATAATTGAGCTAAATGGTTGCCAAGTTTACCCAGCATACCTACACACCTCAGGTGTTCAAAAATGTAGGATATTTTTTTTAGTGGCAGAAAGTTGTATTGTATACGTATACGTGAGTGCGTCAACTTTGTGCCACATCATTTTTTCCATGCCAACATGCTCCAGACTCGTCCTGGCTTGTCACCCTAGTTCAAGGTAAACATTTCAATCTATAAATTTTATTGTAGAACTACAAAGAAAAAATTTGTTTTATTGAAGAAAAAGGGGCTCATTTCAATCAAAACTTCATTGCAAACCTTGGAAGGTTTTGACTAGTTTTTTCAAGTCTCAATGGAAAAGAAAATCAAAGTGAAACTCAGGAACTGAAAAACAAGTAAGGCACATGGTTCCTTACAAAATCACAAAACTTGGGTAAGAAATTGCCTTTTAGCTCGTCTTTATTAACCCTCGGATACTAACATAACATAACACCAATACTAACATCTAGGTCTGACAGATACTGGAAGTTTGGGATTTAGGAGATTTTGAAATTATAACAACCAAAATCACTGAACAAACATTTATTTAAAATCTTATCAAGTACCTAAGTATTTACATAATACATGTATGTTGTATAATATATTATATTTCACTGACGAGAACTTTGACTCGAATAGTTTGAATACATCACATAGGTATTGAGCATTTTCTGAAACTGCCAGTCTGTATTCTTTTCATGTACCTACTCGAAATTTGTGCAAGAAGATTAGTTACAAAAAGAGAAAAAACTGAAGGATCAAATCCGATACACAACTAAACAATAAACTCCGAAGTAATTCATAAACACTAATAATCTCATCACAAATTTTTCATCACAATTTTCTAAACAATCACAGGATTGCTTCAGATATCATCTCTGCATCACATTCGTGCCTGGCCAAAATATCCACACACTTCTGGCACGTGAATATAACGTGTTCTAGAAACAGACATGTAGCGAATTTATCACCAAAATACTTAGTTTTTCTGTCCTTCGAACTTCTGCAATGCCCACATATCCCCCTAACGCCTGGCCGGGCGACCGCTGAAGTGGTTGGTTTGTCCTCATCAACTCCAAGTATAGTGCATAATATCGTCCAAAAAGCCTTCGAAGTCAGATATTACCTTACTTTGAAGGCTTTTTGGACAATTTCGGATCATTCTTTCTGTCTGGCTTTTTCCGTGACTGATATTCTGACAAGTGACACCTCATTTTAAAGGTTTTTTTAAATGCTAAACACGATGGTGAAGTCAGAATCGCGATATCTTATTCAGTTCTCAAACAGGAGCATTTTGTACATGAAGAAACGTGGTTGTTACTTGAGATGATCTTCATGTTAAGTCTGCTCTAATCTGATAACGGAATGAGATATCGCAATTCTGACTTCACCGTCGTGTTTAGAGTTGAAATGTCCGAAAGCTGAGGGGGGTTTTGGAGATGGGGGGAGAGGGGGGTTCCCACCCAAAAATGAAAGTCTGACAAAAATGACACCTCATTTTAAAGGGTTTTAAACGCTGAATACGACCGTGACGTCGGAATTTCGATACCTTATTTTATTCTCAAACTGGAGCACTTGGATTCAGATTCTACTCAGAAAATTACGTCGGAAATGACCTCCAGCTGTTCAACAACAAATCCTTGCAGATCTGTGTATTCTGCCTTAGGTTAATTGGTATTCTTGAAATTTCTCTAACTTAGAACCTGTTCGTGATAAATTGGCGTTCAGCCATGTATTCTTAAAGGTAATTCAACCCTCTACAACTTCTTAACAGAACCATGTTTGACAAAAAACGAGGGGTAGAAAGCCGATTTTTGATAATTATCGAATTTTAGTCTCACTATCTCGGAAACGTTTGAGTATTGTTACAAAACGTATAGAATCAAATTTTGACATTTCATGTCTTTACTATGGCACATAACTCAAAAAGTGTGACGAAGAAAGCGTAATGAAAAATTTCTAATGATTTTCACGTACAACCGATTCGTTGCTACGGAACTTTAACTTCGCCAGTTATCATCGTACAAAAATCGTTCACCACTCGTTGGCTAGCTCTCGATTTACCTAACCATATTACGTTAACCACTGCGGAGTGCGTGGCCGACAAGCTGCGGGACGAGCGTGATTGTTTAAATAATTGTTTACACACAGGTGATCATTCTCAATAATTTATATTGAGGTACGTGGTGTGGGTGTGGAAGGGGGCGCAAAGACATAAAATGTCCCTCGTGGTTGCGTTGGTACTTGTACGAAAGCTTCACCGACCGTTTTAATTCGTGGCTTGTATAGTAAGTAATCTTGATAAAAAAAGATTTTTGATAGATTTTTGGATGGCGGATACGATGGTCAAGTCAAAAGAGGGGGAAAACGAGTTTAAAAGGCCTCAAATCGCTTTCAATTAGCGATTAGGTACCTACCACCTTGTGAATTCTTTCAGTTTGGGTGACTGAAAAATTCCTCACAGTTCCGAGAAAAAAATCTGTGGGTGAGCGAACACAAGTTTTTAGATTATTTTAAGAGCTTTCATTTTGTATTTAGAATGGTATATCAAAAAGTACACCTTTTCGTTATACAGGGTGTCCCATCTAAACGGGCCCATCGGGAAATTACAGCCTTGCGGTGCGAGCTATCAAAAAATTGAACTGGACCTTTTTCATAGTATTTTAACTCAGCTTCACGATGCCATCGTCTAAGCGCCATCCTCATAATGACCCATTCCTAATTTCGCAACAAGATTCTATCTCCAGGCTATATTTTAATTTTACAAAAAGAGTCGAAGTGCCACTACAATGTGGTTTTCTTGTCCCAACTGTTTATCCAGCAGTTCCATGTATTTTGGCACGTATTTCGGGTTATCAGCAACTAACAGAATGTGATTTTTTCAAACAACTTAATTAATTTTTTTCCCCTAGAATGTAACGTTTTGCCATTGTTGCAAAAGTGCAACTCAGGAGTTATGCGCCCAACTCTTAAATTTGTTTTTCTTTGGGAAATTCCTCAGATCTTTGATGTTTTGGCCGATCTTTTTTAGGGGTGGTATAAGGTAACAATTTTTATTTGCTTACCCACTTGATTCAGTAGTGAGGGAGATTCAAACCTCCCATTTTGCAACAAGTCCAAACGCCAATCTTGGGACAGTATGTTACGCAACAAGAGTCGAAATGCCAAAAAATGTGCCATAGACGATTTATTCCGAAAACCAATGGATAATTTTAAAATTTGACGCAACAGGTATGTTGGGCACTTCAAAATGAGTTATTAGTGGCACCCTCCATTTCAGTAATCATGCACAACACTTTAGAAACGTGATACTTGATCAAAAACTTTACTTTGAATTCCTCGAAAATTTGACAAATGTCGCTTGGACCATTGTTGCATAACACCGTCCAAATGTGTGGAAGGCCTTTGACAGGTGCAGCCCTCATTCAACTTTCTACTGGAATCACACGCGTTTCTCAGTCCTACCTAGTGGGGAACAATTCTCTGACGACTGAGCATGGGTCCATTGACTGTAGCCATATCAGGTACCTACTGAATTGTCAGGCCACCTATATTTGAGGGCAGTCGTCACAAGCATTCGTAACAGCGTCCATGAAGCCATCAAAAACGTACTCAGATCATGAAAGCACGTAAAAAAGTATATGTCGGCTTGTTCCGTCCACAGAGGTGATCATTCCATCATCACCAGTGTCAAGGACTGCTAGTGAGCAACAACCTTCATCCAAGTGCCATTGTACTCCCCATAAGTAAGTACAGATAAAAGTTATTGTAATAATCAAAACTGTAAAGTAATTTGTTACTAAAGAGTTATCTTGAATTAAATAAAAAATAAATAAAAAAAAACCAGTGTCAAATCAATCTGACGACCTAGCATAGGATCACATACCGTTGA